>VZTN01034747.1:90492-157424 GCA_013400515.1 Erpornis zantholeuca | reverse complement strand
AGGCGGCCCCGTCGGCCCGCCCTGCCCGGTGTCCGAGCGGCGGCGGCTCGGGGAGGGGCCGGTCAGGGGAAGGGCGATGCTATGTGTTCCCCTGAAGTTTCTCAAAGTAGAGATTTCCTTGGAGTTTAAGTAATCTGCGGAGATTACGGATTATGTCTTCAACCGTCACCTCTTCGGCCGCTGAGCAGACGCGGCGAGCTGCAGGGCTAGCGTCTTGGTCATGAGGAAGTGTTTGATTTGTTTGTAATGTTATATTAGCTGTGGTGTTTCAAGTTATTTGAAAACTTATTTAAAATAAGACTCTTAAAAATAATGCGAGTAACACACACGGCACTCTGTCCCGGCAGGAGCTCAGCTCCTGGTTTATGAGCACTCTGAGCATAACTTGGAGTTTAACACCATTTTATGTGATGCTGTTAGGCAGGAATCCTTAGTAAAGTGCATATCAAAATCCTACCAAAATATTGTTGTGTTCTTCTCTATGAGCTGGGGAGTTAGGAGTTTAAATTAGGGGCATTTTTGCTAATTCAGTGGATAGAATGGTTGTTTAGGTGTTGTGATGGTCATCGCCCGCACGCAAAGTAGGTAACTTGCTAAAGACCAATTAAAGGTAACTCTGATACTGTCCTGTAAGTCCTTGCCAGTGCAGGTGGAGACGTTTTAGGAGAGACCAGTCCCACCTGCGTGTGCTCACTCTCATCTGATCTGATTTTTCAAAGGGAGTACTTCATTATGAGTGTAATGTCTGTTTTATCGATACTCAGCTTTTCCATTGTCAATACATCTAGCCAAGAAATGGAGCTTGCCTAGGCATACCTCTCATCTGCTCCCAGTAGTAAGCATTCAGTGTCTAGCAGGATGTGGGCCGGAAGAGTGCATGAAATACAATACAGAAGTAATTTATTCAAGGATGACAAATATAGTGCTAGTCGGGGAAATGTGTGCTTTGTTAATACTTTACGAGAAGAGAATGTGCCTTAATTAGGTAGCGGCGGAGTGCCTTCTAATGTTGAAAGGGGCTAAGGCACCTTGTCAGTCAGACATTTTCTCTCTTCTTGTTAGAAAGGCACAGCATCTTTCTGAAACCCTGGTAGGTGTACTGTTTGTAAACAACTTGGAAAAAATGCTTGTATGCGTTAAAGTTCTGGCACTGTATCTAGGGACTGATCATTATACATTTTCATCTGATTTTAATTTATAAAAAGAAGGCATTTTCCTTAAATCTGAAACTCTGTCTGTTTTTGACATCTTGGATAAAGAGAGGAAAGGTGTTAGACTTTAATGGCAACCTGTAGGCTGTCTGGAAAACCGACATCTTTAGCTGACGCTGTGGCTTTGGTATGCTAAACTGTGTGCACAACTGAGTAAACCGCTTCTAATTCAGCAAGCGGCGAAGTAATGAATGCAAAACATAACTTTTTTTCAGGCCACTGAGACCTTGTGCTGTGGTTTGCGTAGTCCATAATGTAAACACATTTACAGTCAGAATACTTTGTTGTGTGGCTCTAGTATGCAGGTGACTGGAGATGAACTTTATTGGAATGTTGAAATGTGTGCCATCCGCATGTAAATGTAATAGGAATAGAAAATTTTCTGATTGTCTGCACTGTGATTCTAAACCTTTGTCAATTTGCTCCTCCACCCGCCAGCTCCAGCTCCTCGCAGTGTTGCTGTGCTGACAGACGGGCCCTGTGTACATTTCCTGTTGTGAGCATTGTAATGACACAAATCAGCTCTGATTTTTATCAAGTGTTGAGGACAAGCTGTGAAGCACAAATGGAACTGACAGGTAGCCAAAATAGCAGGTGAATGACTAAACCTGTGTGCTGTAGCTGAAGGTGACTCCTTGAACCACACAACTCTTCATCTGTGAACCTTTCACTGATATTGTTTGAGCTTTGTTGTGCAAGGCCACAGAGACTCTTTGCTTTCTGCAGCTCCCACCATTGTCTGTAATGATTTTGAATATTTTCCTTTTAAGGTTTCCAGTTAGAGGGTGATGGTCTTCCACCTTCGTCTTGTGTCCGTGCTGGTGTAAGTGTTAATATGACATCTCTTTATGTTTGCAGTATTGTTGGTGTCAGCATGGATATATTCAATTTAGGAATTACCTAAATTGCTTGCCACATAGGATCTTATTAGTTCTATTTTGTAGGTAACACTTGTGTCATAAGGTTGAAAATAAGCTTTTAATTAAGTATAGGAGACCTACATTAAGTAGTTGCACTTGGAAAACTGACTGAGAAAAGGTGTTGGCTTGGCAGGCCTGTATGCTCACTAAGTTTGTATGTACTCTCATCTAAAACATGTGAAAACAAATGCTGCTTTCAAGGTGAAATTGGTAAAGCCAGCTTGGACTAAGCATACATCCAAAAATATGTGCGAGCTGTACTCCTTCCAGTAGCTGGAAATGCAAATGAAATTATACTGCTGTTCATGTGCAAGACTGTGAAAGTAAGTAAATATATGTGATAACTTTATCTCACCTGCTAGTACTGGTAACGAAGGGTGAGAGAGGGAGCAAAGCTGGGGATATTTCAAGTGTTGTCTGGCAGTGCAGGAGCATTACATCAGAAGATGCAAAGTTTCAGATCAGATAATAAGAAGAAATGACTAAGATCACTCGAGCCATTTGCAGAGGGTTCATTTGTATGTATTTAGCAATCTATTGTATGATCTCATGGTGTATTTCTGCAAGGTCTTTTTTAGGAAATGGAACGGCTGGTGCCTAGGTTGGGAAAAAACAGGTGCGTGAAGATCTGAGATGCTGTGTGTTTGAGATGAGAAACAGTGTGTTTTGGTTGTAGTGCTGCACTATCAGAAGTGGATTTCCTGTGTGAATTTCCCTAGTTTTTTGGTGAAAAAGGTCTGCCAAGGAGATGTTATATTTAATGGGCTAAGCCCTGGACAGCACAACTTCTCTAGTTAAATAAGAGTACCTTTAAACCTGGGTGGTGGGGTGATTGCTTTTCAAAAGGATGAATTGCTGCATGTAACAAAAGCTGAAATACTTCAGTTGGGTGTAGGTATGTCTTGGTCAGGAAGTTTCTTTTGAAGTTGGTAGAACTTGGATTTCTAGCTCCTTTTTTTCTGCTCTTCAGTGTTTAATGTAACCAAGCCATCCTATTTCAGTGAAAGCCATGTAGCCTTTAGCTGCTGCTGGAAGCATTTTAGTTTTCTTTGTTATTGCTTTGAACTGACAGGCCTAGTACAAACGGAATGCTTCTAAGAACAAAAAGGGTTTTAGTCCCTGTTTGCTGCATGCTTACTCCAGGATGTTAGATTCAGTAATTTAATTCATGTAAATTGGCCTACTATAGTCAGACATCTGTGGAGTTAGAAAATTAAAATATAATAGGCCTTATTCTGTTACTTAGTTTTTTAACTGAGGTGAAGACAGAGTTTTTTTGAGTAGCATTAATTTAAAAATGTTCCCACTCCAAAATTCTTGATGAATGCATTGTATTCAATGCATGTTTAATGCATTGTAACATACAAGAACATCTTCTCTCTTGAATTTTCTCTGATTTTGCTTTGTAGGGAAGGGAATTATCCTAGAAATCCCGATTTGTGTTGCTGCGTGGATCCCCACCAGGATCATCAATTCAGATGAGCCAGTCTGATCCGAAGTGCTGATGGCATATGCCGGCTTTTGTGAGCTTGCCATGAGTTATCACTGTCTGGTAGCGCCTACTGCAGCCCTTGCTGCCAGGGAACACTGGGACATGGGCCTGCTGTGGGTTGTGAGTGGCAGTATTTTACTGTGAGACCTCTGCTGCTTTTGTTTCTGTCACTAAACCTGCACTCTGCACCTTAGCTCCCAGCTTAACTCTTCTCGTTCCCTGAGTGCTGGCAGAGGGCAGTTGTGTTTCCTGGCTTCTGGCCCCCTCTGTGATTCTGCAGAGCCTCATGAACAGCCTCCCACCTGTTGGGAGGAACAATAGAAAAAAAGCCTTACTCAGCTCCTATTTCCTCGTCCCCTACTTAAATCCTGAAGAAAGTTGTTGTTTTCAATAACAGCCATCTCCTGAAAGCAAATAGGCTTTCTGGGAGTTGCAGATCAGAAAAATCCTGTGTGCTATTGTAGACTTGTTACACTTTTCCCGATAACAACCAGATTTGGATGCTGAAAAGAAATATGATTTTGCATTTTGTTCTCAATGAAGTGTGCACAGGGATTTGTCTGTGTGCATGAGATCTGCTGTCGTGGGTTTTCATGGAAAATGTCAGCCTAGACAGATAGTTTGGGGAAGTGAATGGGTGTGCTGTATTGTCAAAAATCTCCTGCAAAGATGCTTTTTGCTTTTCTGGAGTTTGCACCAGAATTTCAAAGCAGAACATCTGTTCCAGTACAGAATGTGTCTATTAATAGTAGGAGAAAAGGGGCAGGATAGGCTATCTAAACTGAAATAGGAACCTTTAAGAGGTGCTGATAAGGGCATGGGGATGAATGAAAGAAATCAGTTAGTAGCAGATGGAGGTAAAAAGCAAACCAAGAAAGCAAAAATATTAATATTTTACAAAGTGTACCTGTGAATCTGTTATTTACTCTTGATTTTGAAGTAGGTCTTGCTTGTGTGAAAAATACTCGCAGTTCTGTGATGTCTTTTTTAGGTGTAAGAAACCTGCTTGGGGCTTTTGTATCCAGCTGTGTCATTTATCACTCCAGTTTGTAGCTGGACTAAACTGAAAGTAGCTCAAAAATAACTTATTTTAGAAATGCTTTGCTTACCTGGTTTTTTGAGTGTAGACAACATTGTTGCTGAGATTAGGAACTTCATGCACCATGAAAGTCCATCCGAAATTTTTCAGGCATGTTTTTTCAAGAGCAGGCACGTAAGAAATGACTGTCTTGTATTTCAGTTTTACATTTGCCTCAGATTCTCAAGAACTTTCTGTTGAACTTCTACAAAACATCAGTAAAGGAAAAAGGAAGTTTAGTAATGTCCTTTGGTGTTAGCTGCCTTGGCCCTTAGGTTAGCACGGTTGGAGCAGTGCTGCCTTTGCTGCATGGCTGGTGAGCCTGTAGTAGGAAGGTGTAGTAACATCTGCTTCCCTTTGGTAGTTACACACAGCCACTGGCATATCGAGTTCCCAGGGAAAAACATCGTCCGTGTGCTATTAACAGAATGTTACTGGGGTGTGCTGTAGGCCTTCCTCGATTACGGTTAAAATGCAGGCAAACAAACACACAGAAAAAGGGAATGTTTCTGAACTGAATTCAAATAGTAATCAACAGGAATGTTTGTACTTTCAGGGAGTTTGGGGCTTCAGAGGTTTACTTAATCATCTGCTTTGACTTTTGTCACATGGTTTTGTGAGTTGTTCTCACACTGAACCTTGTAACTAACCTTGAAATGTGTCTTTGGGAAGTGTATCCAGTTTTAATTTGAAGACTCTTGAAGGTGAAGAATCACTCTGTGTGGAAAAGCCTTGGTGTCCTGTCCCCTGTTCTTCTCATCAGCTTCATCGAGGCTGAGCTGTTGGTCCCTGCTGGGACCTTTTTGCTGGGTTAATGAGTGTTTTGGGTCCTCTGCTTTCTCCTCATGAAGATGCAGGCTGTAACAGGCAACTTCAGTTTGCATTGACAAACTAAACTAAGCTCTCAGGCTCTGAGATGCTGGAAATCCAAAGTGTTGAATTAATATGATGCACTTGTGTGGTCTGAACATCCTTTCCTGCTTCAAATTTGCACAAATGTTTCTGATAACTTAATTTGAACTTTACTTGTTTTTATGACTTTTTTCATGCGGTGTGGTCAGGTGTCCTTAATGAATTTGCTGCTGTGTGCTTTGGCTAGTTTGGCAAAAATACAGTTGCACACCTGTGCCTCTTTCAGGTCTGATTTGTACTGCTGGGTTGTCCAGTATCACTTAAGTTTGTTCAGAGCATTAATTAATTGTGCAGGAAATATTTTAAACAACATCCTGCATGTTGGTGAAATGGAATTTCCCACTGATGAGTATTTTTGAAGTCAGTAAGCCACTTTGGAAACCCTGATGTATACGTTATTTTATAACCATTTTTAAATAATGTTTGGCATGTATTCCTGAATCAAAAACTCATATGGGTGCCTTATACACGCCCTACACCTTTGTGGTTATCTTTATTACAAATAGTCCTTGGCTGAAAGATGAATCTGCTTATCTGCCACAACTTGTTCTCTATAAAACCATGCTGAATGACCTGTTTAATATTTGTGTCCTTTATACAGTAAATTAATTTGTTTGCAGTATTGCCATTGGGTTGATACCAAACTCTGATAACCACCTAGTTTTGCTTGCCTTTAAATATTATACAATGATACCTTTTTTATCAGTTACTTTATTGGCATTCCCATATTTAATAATGGTGGAATGTCTTCAGTCAGTAGGAATACTGGTATATTGCTCTGAATTACTTTGGGGATGAAAGTGAAATAAGAACAGAAATTGTAGAGTACATTTGGGAATTTTTAATAAAGCAAAGTTCTTGGTATTTCTGTGGGATTGCTATTCTGCATAGAAAGTAATTTTGCTTCTCTCTTAAATGAACTTTCTCATTGAGGTTGTATCATGAATTCTGTGTTAGAAGTGGTTTGCAATCAGCTTTTGTTTTAAGAATGCTCTTTATTGTCAGGTTTGAACATTTACTGAGACTAAATTCTTGGTGTATCTCAGATAACTTAAAAGTATTTTGAAGGAGAGGGTCCCCTTGATTTTTACTGTATTGTACACCTAACAACAGGTTTGCTTTCAATTGAAGAAAATATAGTCATATATACTCCTGTATGCTGTGTATCTGCCAGACATTTTTAACCTTCTTTTTAGTCACTTGCCCAAATGACTCTTCACATCAGCTGAGTTAGTAAAACACTGAGGTTTTTAGAGCCTCTAGTGCTGTTGCTGATCCCAGTATTAGAAAGCTAGTGTAGACAAGATTTTGGAATAATTTTCAAATCCTGGAAGTTCTGTACTTCATATTAGTTGTGGTTTTGACTTTAATGGAGTTTGAATTTTAATACTGATTTCAAAGGATGAAGGAAAATTATTTTACTTTATTAAACTCTTTCTTTTTCCAGAGTAGGTATGTGGTCGTCTGTGATTTTCGTGTACTTATTAATTCTGTTTACTTGTTCTCATTGCTTGTTTCCTCCTACTGCTGATACTGAATTTAATGTTGAATCTGTTGTTTTCCAAGTTGTTAGTTTTAAATATCAGTATACATGGGGTGTATTTTCAGCTACAGACTCTCAGTGCTAAAGCTCCTTGTAGTAATTGAGCAAATAATACTGATTTGTGGCACACAGCTGTGGTGAGCAAGCTTATGCATCTGCTGGAGGCTTCACAAATAGTTTTCTTTCCACTACACCTCATAAGGTGTGCTTGGGTGGGATTCCAGGTGGGGGCTGGAGGCATTGGAAGCCATTGAAATGGTGACTCCGTGGCAGCTGCAAACAAGACTGATCAGGCAGCTGGACTTGGGGGTGCTGCAGGAGAATGGAATGCCAGTGTCTCAAAGACCTTGAAATGGGATTGAAATGAAGAAATGAGACAGTGCTCTCCTTCACAGGAATGAAAATTGTCAGCAGTAGACATCTGATGTATTTCAGCATGGCCTTGTAAAAACAGTGAGAGAAACAGTTGCTTTGCTGCTCTTTTTTGGGCCAGGGGGTAGGAGGAAGTTGCTGAATTTAGCAGGAGAGCAAGAGGTGAATCCTTTCTATCTTCCTCTTAGAGGAAAAAAACCCCCACAAAATGGAGGAGAATAGGGACAAAATGTACAAATTGAATTATGCACAGGGTTTGGGATCCAAACAGAATAACTGGGAAAGAGACAAAGACATGCTGTAGAAGAGAGGTAAAAAATACAATATAAAGCAAGCTCCCCTGGATGTGTAACAGGAGACATTCTTGTGATGTCTTGCTTCCAAAGCAGCAGCCTGGGGATGTCCAGAAGGGAACATCTCAAGTTCTTCTCCACTCAGGTCCTGTCTGACTGAAGATGTGTCTTGACCTTAAATTAGGTGGTCTGTTATTGTCCTACCTCAATGTATGGGATGGAGAACAAAGTAGAAATGAAGGCAAGACAGTTGAGGTGAAGTATTCCACAGTGAAAATATGAGTGTCTTAAGTAGGGAACTCCAAATTACAGATGGACAGGTTTCACATCTCTTTCTGTGGGGTGCAAGGGTTTCTTAATGAAAGCTGAAACAATTTTTACAGAAATATTAAGCAGTTTCTAATCCTGGCACTTGAGTTGTAATTATTTCAACTATTCAGTTAAAATACAGGCATTGTAGGCTAATTGGTGCCTATGGGGACTATGCTTTCAGCTCCTGAGAGTCCTCTATTGCTTCATGCATTCCTTTGCAGCAGTTTTTTTCCTGGAAAAGAAGGTATTCCTTCAGCTCAACTGATAGTCTGATTGATGGAGAAACTCTTCAGATAAGGCTTTTCTTCCTCTCTCAACTCTGAATTTTACTTAGTTTGAAATTTCTAATATTACACTCAATCTGGTCTCAGTTTAGGGAGTGTTTAGTAAGGTGGGTGAGCATCTGTTCAGCCCTGCTGTAGATGGAAATGGCCTAGCAGTGTTGCAGCTATCTGTAAAGTTTCCTCAGATGCTTTAGTTCTTTAAACTGCCTAAAATGTGATGTTTTTGCTTATTACTGTAAAGCTGAGGCCTTTTTGGTTCCTTGGTGGTGGTGGTGCTAATCATACTTAAAACTCCTACCGCATATGTAAGTAATTCCCACAATTATATGCTTCAGTCCTGAGTAAAAGTTTAAATGTTTCTTAACAAGTCAGACATGATAAAACCCAGGAATGTTTAGTGTGCTACAATATGAAGTTACTCGTCTTTCTGTGACTTACAGTTTAATTTCTACTTTCAGCAGGTGGTGGGATTTCCACTTTGTTTCACTTCATTTTCAAATAAACAGCAAAAGCCACTATTAAAAAATTTGCAGAATGTAGTGTTTCAACCACCACTTTTGCAAGAGCTTTAAAGGATACATGTTTTTCACATCTGTTAAAAATGAACAGTAGAAATTTTGTCGTGGCTAATGTTGCTAGGAATTATTAATTAGGCAAAACCTCTGTCCTCACAGACCCTGAAATCCTGGTTGGGTCAAGAATAGGGACACTCCCAAAGTCCCCTTCAGAGAGTAAATTTACCCTAAAATGTAGGTCTGCAAAAAATCCCTTTTCTCTGAATATTGAGACATGTAACTGAAATGTCCTTGCTCTGAATGGAAAGGTGGGTAGGCATTTCCTAAAACTTTGTCTGTGATAGACCTACTTCTCCAGTTCTGAATGGGATGAATATTCAAGGATAATTGCATTCCCTCACATCCTGCAAATCTCTGTTTGTAGGGGCCAGAGACAGAGAATAGAAAGGCAAAGGATGTATTTTTTCATATTCCTTGTCATATTTTCATACGCAACATTGATAAACTTGTTACTTGTGTTGAAAGCCTGAAAAGAGATTGCTCTTTGGAATACTGTGATAGATACTGTAAGATACCCAAACTGTGGAAAGGGAAAAAAACACAATAAACTACTCACTGGCTTATAGGAGGGTAAGTAGAAACTTCTGTTTGCTGTGTTGGAGCTTGAGCTAATGTGCCTTAACAGAGAGTTGGACAGTGTTGTGTTCACTTTGTGAATGTGTTCATTTGGTTTAAGACAAAGTATGATGATAATTAATAACAGGTTTCGTCTCCAGCTCTTGTTGATTACTGTGAGAGTGTTTCTCTGGAAAGTCAATGTGTGTAAGAGGAAATTGGGGGAGATTTTAACCCTTCTTAGAGATTATTTGTGTTGAGTGGCTGAGGACACCTTGCTACTCTGGGGAAAAACATTACCATCCCTAACAATGACCTAAGCTGTATTTAAATTAGTCATATAAAACAAACAAACAAAAACCCAACAACAGTCCCATTTTCTGCCCTCCTCACCACCAAGTAGGAAGGGCTTAAGGCTTTTAAAGAAAATTAAGAAATTACATGGTGAGCATCTACAGTTTGAGAATCCCATAAATGGATCTTTATCTGGTAGCCTTTATCCCTAGTTTTAAAAATCTTAAAGGAGGGCAGGTTGATTGATGTAGATACACCAGAGGTTTTACACACTTGAAAGAAGGATCTGCTAGTGCTGAAAACCACTTTATTTAGGGAAGGATATACACAGGCAGTTGGTGCTGAGGACCCAGTCAAAATGAGAATTTCTGCCTGGGAACAGGGAGAGTTGCTGATAATACCTGTAGCATGCAGTGGCACTGCATGGCACATGCCATGCAGCAGTGGTCTGGCACCTGCTGCCTGGAAAAACTGGGCATAATAGAATTACACTTCAACTCTTATTATGTATTCTGATGAAGAAAAACATGTATTTCATATTTACATCCTTGAAATTGGTTACCTGGACTATATGAAGTGAAGTAGGAATTTCATGAAGGTTATTTGGTGGAGGGGGTGACTTAAATCTCTGTTCACTGCTTTTGTTTGTGCTCTTTTGTCTTTGAGTAGAGAAACAGTTGTGGCTGCAGAACTCCTTGTAACAGGAGTTTGCTGTGGTTGCGTTTTGAGCAGACATTTTTCATTTTAGAACACAACTCAGTGCCTGTTAGCACCCACATGCCTCTGAGCAGAAGCTGTGTATTAAGTTAGTCACCTAATAGTGTATTCTTCTGTGAAATCTTTTGCTGTTCCTGCTCTGAAACTTTGGGAGTGTGCAGATTTGAGTTTGCTAATTGGTCAGTCCAGCAAAGTGGACTGGTTAATGTGTGGTTACATTGAAGATAAAAGCTGATTTATCAGTGGGCAAAGAACAGACTAAAAAACATGTAAAATATGTTAATTTAGCAAGTGTTTATGCATTAGGCATCTGATATCACAGAATAATTTGCACTGGGGTGCTATGTTCCTTGTAGGTTCGAATGATAATGGTGGTTGAGATTTCATCTGTTGTTGATTATTAGTTTCTAAGAAGCATAACAACCAGATTTCTTTAAATTTAAGTATTGTAGATGTAAGTCAAACCAATAAAAGGATGGTTATTCCAGTGATCACACAGGCTGTGGAAAATAATTAACACTCACCACCTCCAACAAAACAGTATATGCTGTTTAAATTAGCTATAAGCAATATGATCTTTTTTCTGTCTTTCATTTTGACAAGTCTATGCATTTGAAAATTCAGACAAACTGAACATAAAACTACAAATTTCATTATGTATACATGTGTGATGTTTTTCAGCCATTTTTATATTGAGGCTAAGCAAAAGCAAAACCTGTTCCACGTGCTTCTGTTTTCCATTTGTTTTACACTATTGATTAACTAGCAAACTGTTTCCAGTACAAAAAATCCAGCAGTAAAACAGCAGTGCCACTAGAAGTCAAAGGGTAAAGCAAAAATTTCTTTCTAGTAGTCATCAGTAAAGGATAAATAGAGAGCAGTATTTCAAACTTTGGTTCAGAGTTCAATAGGACAGTGTAGCTGTATTTTCCATATTGGCTGTCTTTGTCAGTGTAAATCTTCAGCTGGGTACAAACTAGCAAAGATGGGGAAGTCCCTGGCAAAGCACGCCTCATCTCCTGGAGATGTGTTGCTGAAGCTTTGTTCTGGGAATGGTTCCTTGCCTGTGCTGGGCTGGTGGGGGAGTTGTCTCACAGGGCCCCATTCTCAGTGCTGTCCTGGCCATGTTTGCGTGTGCAGTCATTTTGGAGCAGTATTTTGCTTGTATGCAGTGGACTTGAGGACTCGGGGGCAGTGGGTTTGCTTGTGCTTGCACGCACTACACTTTACACCTGCACTGGGAATAATCCGTGCTGCTGAAAATGCAGCAAGGGTAGGAAGCGTGTGGTGCATGCGCAGCCGTGGGACGGGGGAAGGGCCTCATGAAACAGGGCCATTTGGAAAGGTCTGCAGGCTAGATTTAATTTTCCTGCTGGGTCATTCCTGCCTTGGCCTGTGACTTCTGTTGGCTCCGGTTACAGCTCTTGTGTGCTGGAAGCAGAGACTCCAGCCCTGATAACCGTCTGGGAGCTTGTTCTACATGATGATGTTTAGGTGAATGAAAAATAAGAGCTATAAAGCATGTGTCTAATGAATAGTCAGGTTCTTAACATTTTCATGTTGAATGTTCAAAATAGGAAGTGTTTCATGTGTGCCTGTACAACCCTGCTACTTTTTCCTTTTTGGTGCTTTATTACCATATAATCTTTAGTTACGTTAAGACTTGCATAGCAATATGTGGTCATGGTTAAACTGCTCAGTAAAAGTTACTGATACATTTTTCTAGGCCCTACCTATCTTGACACTTTTATCAGTCGTAGAAAATGTGGCTTTTTCACATGCTGCATTTTTATTAACTACTTAATGCTAGCATTTAGATATAATAAAAACTCTTGAAGAGATTGCACTATGTTTTTTCCTGTTTTGAAGAAAGGTGTTTAAATTAGTTTTCAATTACATAAATTCGGGAATTGATTGTATTAATTATGAAATTCATATGGCTTGTTACACTTCGTTTGTAATTAGCCAAATGTATTCATTTTATAAATATTTATATGTGTCAAATGAGCTTGTTTTCAAAACTTGCTTATTTGTACCACTTGTGTGTTTCAGAAATGCAAGACTTTCAGGTCAACATCAAAATGCAGAGAGGGAAGTGTGTACAATGGGATTGCATGCCATCAAACAATTTACTTCACTGCTGATGTTAAGAGATTATTTAGCATGAAAGAATACCAGTGACTTTTGTGTTTAGGAAGCTGGTCAGTTCTGAGGGCTTTTCTCAAGTGCTCTTCCCAAACCACAAGATGTATGCCCCTGCGTTCTTGCGAGAAGGTCCCATAGGCTGCATGAGTGATGTCGGGCTGAAAACATTTGACTCTGGTTAAAACTGACTTGGGAGAAAAATGTATTTCTTGTGTTGTTTGAGTCAGCTCATTTCTCTAGTCAGTCAGCATCCGCTGTGGATTTGTGTGGCCATGTGCTGGATCACTTGGTAGGCATTGAGGGAGAAACTTGCTGTGCCTGGAGCTGGTGGCAGGAGTGCTGTGACAGAGGCGTTTTGACATGTCTGGCCAAAACCTAACTGACCTTTTAAAAAGGAGCAGGGTGGGGGATGAAGGGGACAGAGAATTTCCAACTATAAAGGGAAATTAAAAGGAACTGTATTTTAATACTTTAAATGGTAGATTATCAGAAAGTTATTCCTTTATAATAATAATAATAAATTGTTATTTTTATAATAAAAAAGAGGTATTTTTTTTGTCTCCTCTTGCAGCAGAACTCATCTACTGAATAGTTGAAATATAATAGGACTTGCACTTTGAAGCAATTCTGCTTCAGTGGCTTTAATGTTCCACGATAGGTAATGTTTAGAGTAGCTGAAGTTCTCAGGATGAGTTCAGGTAATGAATTTCTTTCTTCCTTAGTGTATTTTGAAAATAAGTTTAGGTAAGCCTGTAAGTTTGTGATTTTTTGGGGGGGTGGGGTGGTCCTGTTTATTTGTTTTTTATGTTTTTAGAAGCCAGCCAAACAAAATAAATGCTTTCCTCCTCAACTGCCAGGTTTGTATTTTCAAACAACAAAAAAAAAAGAAAAATCAACCCAGCAGTTTGGGGTTCTGAAGGAACCATTCAAAGGTATCACTGCTTGTTTGGGGCTTCTAGGAGATGCTGTACACCCAAAGATAAAAGTGCACAGGTCTTTCTAGTGCTCTCTTACTCCTGAAAACTCAACTTAAAGAAGGGAGAAGAAAAAAAAAAAAGAAAAAGATAAAAGTATTTTTATGACAGAACAGAGGAAACAACCCTGGGGGTTTGCCACAGATTAGAGAGGAAATCACACTACAAATTGATTCCAGAACTTGTATTCCAGCTCACCACTTCACCCACAAGAGCTCTCTCTTTTCTCTGTGGACAGGCCACCCAGCTGAAAGAAGTACCTTTCCTTGGGTGGGGGGAAAGCTGTGCTCACATCATTACTGGGGCTTGGGTGGGAAATCTTTGTCCTTCAGCCCTTCCAGCCAGGAATGTGCTGCTGGGCAGTTGCTGCAGTCGGCAGTAGTGGGAGTGCTTCTCTGAGTTGCTGTTGACTTCTGTTCTTGTGGTGGTTCATGTTTCTCCTTGTCTGAAAGGCACATTGCATGCACTGTGGTCATTTCAGATGCAGCTGGAAGGTTTGTGGGAAAAAATAGCTGCACTGTAAAAGTTTCTCCTGTAAGGGAACAGTATCAGCTCACTGGAATATTTATTGCATTTTTAGATCAGTAGTTTTCTGTATCGTTTTAACCTATCCTAGAAAGTATGGCCAGAGCAGTCATTTGAGTCAATACTGCTAGAGGAGTGTGTACTTCAGGAGAGCTGGGAAGCTTAGATTTTATTTTCTGCAAGAACAGCATATTCTAAAATCATGTCATTGTAACTTTCTGCACTTCTCACCCTGTTTACCTCATCCTATTTAGTAGGACATTTGGGAAGGCTGCTTTCTGAAGTGACAGCTTTAGTTCAGTGTAACATGTGCAGCCACTGACATCATCTCTTCCCAACCCTTCAGTCTATATTCAGTAGCAAAGATTGAGTTTCTTGTGTCAGATTAAACTGCTCTTCAGCTCCATCTACAGGGTTACATTGTCCACAGGGTCCTGTCAGCATGAACTGCACCAGGAAAAGATGGATGAAAGGTAAAGAGGTCATGGTGGCTCTTGACATAAAGATGAAAGACCTTCAAGGGTGGATTAGATCAAAACAATGCTTGGTAGGCTGTTTCCAACAAGATCCCCTGAAGTCTTGTGTCACCTCTAGCCTGGATGCTCCTGGAGACAGGTGATGTGTGTCAGCATGCAGGCTGGGTGTGCTTGACATGTGCCTCGCAGGTGGTCAGGTGTAAGTGCCTGGAGCAGTCTGTGAAACTTTTGCTACTGAAATTGTCTGAAATGACACCTGACACTAAAATGCAAGAGCGTGTTCATGTCAGGTCACTGATAATGTGCTGATACTGACTGTGGAGTAGGTATTAATTGGATTGCTGAACTTGCTTGCTGTGCAATAACAAGAAGGCTTGTGAGGCTTTTAGAAGAGCTAGTGGGGGAAAAAGGGATTTTTTTTAAAGTTTGGGAGGGTTTTTTGTTATAGTTAATTTTTTTTATTTTATTGTGTTCAAGCTGATGCCTCATTAGAAGTACTAGATTTTGCAGCTTTATATAATACAGTGCCACTAGAGCAGTGCAGTCCAGAAAAGAGCATCCCACCAGAAACAAACATCTGCTTGTGCTGGAACCAAAACAGCAGAGGGAAATTCAGCAGTGTGAACCTGGTCTGCTAAAGGTGTATTCATGAGAAGAACTGAGAGAGAAAATATGTTAACAGCAAACCTTTCAGTTTGTGGTAGTGTATGCAGCATGTGGAAAAAGAACTTCAGTGCAATTCACTTCCTAATGTGATACTTGGTTACTATGTAAAGTTAGGACAAATCTGTTTCTTAGTTCTTTAAAATTTCTTGGTTTCTAAGCTCTCAAGGACAGGTTTTTACAACACTTCATGCATCAGCTCTACTAGTGATCAGGATTTCACAAGCTTCTGCAATAGAAAAAACAGGATTTTTCTTCCTCAAAAAGATAAGAGGGTTTTTGTGGTTTATATGCATTAGGTGCTTTTTACCTCCTTCTTTATTCTTGATTTCCTGCGAAATAACACGATAGCCCTTGTATTTATGGTCTTGACCACAATAATTAGATATTTTCCTTAGTGGATGCATCCATGGAATGCTTCAAGTTAGCTATGCATGGAGTTTTGAGGTACAGGAGACAGATGGATATGACTGTTGTTATGCAGAAAATCCGTGGTGAAAGTAGATTACTTGTTTCAGATTTCCAGAGATTGACTGATCAGGTGTTACCATCTTGTATCACTCAGTGCCTTAGCAATTTATTTTGTAATGTGGTACATAGAACAGAGTAAATGGCTGTTAGTATTTTTGGATGTTGAGTGTGATATGGAGGAAAACCGAGACTCTATACCCTTGTGGAACACATAGTGTTTCTGATTTCTGTATTCTGTTTCTCTTATTTTTGCTTCTTTTCAAATATAGGTACTTAATAAAAAGACAGGTTATCCCTTTGGAAAAACAGTGTATTCACATCCAGAAAAATCAGTTTGATTATGAGCTAAATGGGTAACAGATGTCAAGATTTTAGGCAATAATAAGGTAAACATGTATAATTCTATTACTTGAGATAATTGAACTCTCACCAAATAATGAGTAACAAGATGAAGGACAAATTTTAGAATGAAATTCAGAAGAAATATGGTAATGAATTATTTGCTCTCTACCCAGTCTTAATAACTGTCTGATGTTCTTAAACTAAAATGTTTGTGTTGAACATTGTGCTGACCCTTGGGTAATTAAATGGACATTGATTATATTCAGTGCCTATTTGGGGCTCACAGTTGATGTGTAGGGTTGCTGCTGTTGAGTTGAGAACTACATATTTTGTGTAGGTGAGGCAGATGAAATCCTACCCAGTGTTTCCCACGAGCCACCTGCGTGCGGGCTGGGGCACAGGGGTTGTTGGAGGGCAGCTCTTGCATGGGTAAACTGGCCCTGCTCCTTCCTGTTCCTGCCTGCCAGCACACCGCTGGTGTGGCACGCTGGCCTGGGAGGCAGATCCAGGAAAGGAAAACGGGAGGAGGAAGGGAAAGGCTTGGTTTCTGGGTGTCTCCTCAGCCCGTGCTGGCCTGCTGCCCGGCCGCATGAGCTGCCATGCGGGCACAAAGGAGGGGCATTGGCCAGGACAGGGATCTTGGCAGCCTGCGCTCCTGTTGGCCTGGGCACCCATCGTTAATGTGACACCAGGATCTGGCTAACAGCGTTGTGCAGGCTCGGTGCTATAATAATGTGATTTTAGAGCTTTTGACTGGTGCAAAGCGTGAGCAGAACAAATCTGTGCAAGTTACAGATGAATAGAAATCAAAGCAGAAACACCCTCATTCTTTTGTTTTTCAGAACCAAGTGCTTTCTAATTTAATTTTAGGTAAGCTTGGTCTGTGTTACTGTCTTTTCTTGTCTGAACCACTGAAAAACAGACACAAGTAAAAATCCTATGTAGTGAAGGCAGTGGAGGAGTTGATTTTGGAACAGTATGCATGAATTTTAATGATTTGAGGACAATGAGCCCTTGCAATTTGACTTGTTTACTCTGTTCCGGAATGTCTCTGAAGACATAAGATGGTTAGTAGCTCTAAGTAAAGCCACATTTAGAAGCTGATAGATGATGTTATTCGGATCAGTTAGATTCCAGGAGTTTTAATCCTCTGAGATGTGAGCTGACAATGTATCATTTCTTCAGACCTTTTGGACAACTCTCTATTTTCTTGATGAGACAGGTAATAATACAACTGCTGGAGTAGCTGTTCTCTGCTATGGAGATGCAAAAGAGGAGGTGTTGTGTAGGACCTAAGCTGTTAAGTCAGTAAACTCTGCCTGACCTTGCCTTTTCTTTTCTTTCTTTTTTTGCTTTATTTCAGGTTGGGGTTGTTCCAGCTCTGGTGGTGACAGGGGGAAGGGAGCTGGTGTCAGATAGGTAGTAGGAAAGGGCCATGAAAAGAAAGCAGAAGAGGTGGGAGAACGCACAAGAAGGCAGAGACAGATGTGAAGAGAAGGACTTGATGGAAGGAAAACTCAACTGAGAAGTTTCCAAACCACTGCTTTAGATTTTATGATATTGGTGATATCATGAGGAAAATTTGCACTTGTCCTGTTGTCTCACTAAATTGAAAGACAGTTATGTTCTTTAATTAACTTTTCTCCTAGATATTGAAGGTGTCTAAGTAATTGGCTCTTGGGCCACTAGGGAGTGTATAATTTCAGTTAAAAGATCACTGACATAATGGAATTTTTCAAGCATTTTCCAGTGTACAATAAGTATAAAGAGATTTGTTACTTTGGCACATTTTGGGCAGAAGATTATGGAAGATAAGCTTTCAGTAATGTATCTGTTTCGGTTCTTAAATTTTCCTCTCTCTAATTTTACTGAAATAAAGCTTGCAGAATGTTTACATAAGATATAAGCTGGTATAATTTTATTAGAATCGGGGCAAATCACATATGTGCAGTTCAAGTAATGGATTTTATTGCAGGGAATAAAACCTCTCCTAACACTATCTTGCCTCATTTGTTGACTGCAGTATTTCTGTCATTCAGTTTTTCTAGGCCTTGGACTGTGGCATTAAGAGTTGGCTCTACCATTTTGTAGCTGTGATCTTTCATTTGCCCATATGAAATACTCTTCATGGTCTTTTAGAGCAGGCTTTTAAAAGATCACTTTTATCTTCCATTTATCAACTTTATATTTAAAAAGCATACAAACATCTGAACTGTAGGGAATGCAAGAGTGCAATCTCCCAGGCTGGCTTTCTGTGGTACAGTGCAGGGTGTTAGCAGTAAGCTGAAATGGAAATTGTCACCTCTAATAATTCTGCATGAGGAAGATTTCCAGAGTAGCTTGGGGTAAAGCTACCCCAAAGTTGCTGTTGTATGTAGAGGAGTAGCAGTTGTGAGGAGTACCATACCTGTTTTCCTGGTGGTGGGGTAGGAATTCCTGTGAGAAGAGCTGTGCTGCCTGCAGCTCTGCACGTCTGGGTGGAAGAAGGGGAGCATTATTTGGCTCCTGGAAAGCAGAGCATAGTCTAAGGGGTCTGAAAAGGAGGCACAGTGGTTCATGCAGGAGTCTGAGCTGTGCTTCAACTCATAATGGAGAACATTTAGACAGGAGCTCCTTTTCAGGCATGGAGTAGGTATAAAAATAGGTATCCGGATCTGTAATGCTTTTACAAAGTTTATAATGTTGGGGAGTTTGTGCATTTGGCTGGGAGGAGACCACTTTAAAGCACCAGTGCAGTGTCTCAAATTAAAAGGTTGAAAACAAAAAACAAAGAAGGGTGCTATAATGTTATAAAAGGGGTTGGTAACAGCACTTGGATCCAGCCTACAGGCCTCCAGGATGATAGGCATTCAAAGGGGAATGGAATAATTGCAGCTTTTTTGAAAGGAAACCTGCTTCCTTTTTTCTCAAAACTATGTCTTTATTTCACAGCAAGCAAGGGCAGAGCAAGAAGAGGAATTCATCAGTAATACTCTATTTAAGAAGATTCAAGCTCTGCAGAAAGAAAAAGAAACACTTGCAGTAAACTATGAAAAGGAAGAGGAATTTCTCACTAATGAGCTCTCAAGAAAACTGATGCAGGTAATTGTTGCCTTTACTGATGTTTCTCCCAGGAGCCTCAGGACCAACCGGTGACTGAACTTTTGTGTTTGTGTGACTGCACTCTGAGGGAAGTGGTCAGGTTGAAAAGCTGACACTTGATAAAAGCAAAGTACAAGAAGTGTAGTGCGTGACCTTTTTTTTTTTTAACATGTTGCTTTAAAGTTAGCATCTATGAACTCAGCTTTGAGAACCTGAAAGTTTGTATACTGATGCAAAAAATGGGTGTAGCTTGCAGTAAATGTTAACTGTCTTCCAGGCAAGAGTTACTGATTAATTTAAAATGTTAGTGAAACACACTTCTTTTTTCTGGAGTCTTTGATATTTAACAGGAGTCCTGAAATATTAAACTTTATATACAAGAATGTGCAGCGATGCTTGAAGGAGACTTTTTCTGTAAGTTTATCCATACTAGTGACAAAACCATTGCTTCTATTGAATTCAAACACATCACTTCGATGGTAAAAGTAAAAAGTTGAAGATGCTGGGACAATTTGTGGCAGAGAAACTACTTTTATTACCCAAGTGGCTAATTTTTGAAAAGTGGCTAAGTATTTGTTAGAAGTGTTGTTACATGGTTGCCGTGTTCTCACAGTCTTGCCTAAATACCTGCATTTGGCCCCTGTGGGAGACAGGGTACTAAGGTTAGGGGAATGTTTAGTATGATCTGCTGGAGCTTTTTTCATGCTATTAGTTCTAAGCTTTGTCATGAAAAACGAAGCACTTTAAAAGAAGCTAATTTGTATGTCGTAAGCATTGCTGTGTTCTGCAGCTGGAGACTGAAGGCATGTTTAGCCCTGCAGTTAGGAAATACAGTGTTTGGAAACACCACTAGAGCTAATCCCATCTGGCGCTTTTGTTGCTGAAAACTGGGCCTTCTCTCACTTTGTCTCTTTGGTGCCTGTTATCACACAGGAAGCTCAGTAGCAAGATAAAATATCCCTTACGTGGTATTACTATTTCCCCTTGCTGTTCTTGAGGACTGACAAGAATGTTTCTGAGTAAGAGACATGTTTGCTTTCTAAGTCATACATTTTCATGAAAAACAGAGAAGCAGATGGCAGTAAAACAGGGGTATCAACTGTTCTTTTCTAATTGAAGTAAGATGTGGATATCACTATAGAAAAAGCTTTCCATTGAAGTCTCTTGCAGTAAAGGGAGAAATGGTACATTGAACAAAGTTGTTTGATTGAAAGGGAGATGTAGAAATCTGTTACAGAACCAGGTTATGTGGGACTGCACTATACATTGTAAAGAGCAAAGTAAAACTTACTTTAAAAGTAAAAGCATGGATTACATCTGATTTGTTTGAAGGGTTTTCAAGTTGTCTAATGACTTTGCACACAAATTTGTACTGCAAGGTTCTGCAGCAAGTAAACTGTTGTATCAAATATTTGCTTAAAATATGCTTAGCCTTTTCCCTAGAATTCATGAGATTGTTTTTACAGATTTTTTTAACCATCTTCAGCATTCTTAAATTGCTAAAATTATGCAAAATAGGTTCACACATTACAAAGAGAAATATAACTTCTTGTCAACCCAAAAGTACAATTATTTTTATTCTTTTTTGCTATGGACTTTCAGAAATTATCCTCTGACTGTTGCCCCAAATTAAAGAAAAGGTAACACTCTACTGTTCTGAAAATGGCTAAGATTGTTGTAATGTATGAAACAGTGCAAGGGCATTGTGTTACTTGTCCATTGGAAACCCTTAATGGGTGAAACTTCAGTCTCATTGGTGAGAGAAAGATGCAGAGAAGCATCTGAAACAGAATGCAGACATAAACCAGAAGTTATTCTTGCCTTTTATGCAGCATCTGGAGAAAATCCTCAGTTTTGGGTTCAACATCATCCCATAAATATTACCCAGCTTTCAGCAGGCAAGGGACAGGTTTCTGCTGAAAGAAAAAGCTGTATAGCCATAACTACAAGAGTATGGAGGTTAAATTCTGCCCACCGCCTGTTTTTATTAAACAGTATCTCAACCTGCAGCCTTAGATTTCATTGCTTGTGGCTTGCAGTAAGCCTCATTTAGCCTTTGATAAACAGGGTTATGTCAACCAGGAGGTTTTAAAATATGGCCATTCATAAATGCACCTGCGTTCCAAATTGTTCATCCTGAAGCTGTGTGATTTCTCTCAGCATGATTAGGAGCAATTTTTGAAAGTAAATTGTGAGTTTGTCCTCTCTGTGAATAAGAACCCAGATAACTTGAAAAAGAGAACAGCTGTCAACGTCCTGGTGGTGGTGTTGGTGGTTGTGCCTGTGAAGGGTGAGTGTCATGGAATTTCTTGGAATTTAGAGAAAAAAATCCTGAAATCTCCAGTGCACAGAGGAGATAAGGGTTATATCAACGCTCCTCCACAAGGCCAGAGCTGAAACTTTTGTGGCTCATGTATAGGCACCAGTGTTTATGTTTATGGCATATGCTGCAAATGTTATTAATTCATCCCTTACAGTGGTCAGCAGGTTTTGTTGTCCATGCTTCTGGATGACTTCTCATACCTTTACGGTGCCTTAAGACTTGCAATGTGGGTGGAAGACTTGTTTTAAAGGAAACAGTTTAATATTAAAACTGTTTTTCTGTCTGCGTGTATGCTGAATGCAGAGCTCATTTCATGGCTTGATTATGTCTTTGATGTGATAAACTTGCTGTGAAATACAAAACCAGAATATTGATATATTCTCCTGAACACCAGTAATGTGGTTGGCAGCTTATAAATGATACAGAAGCAGCAGACCCTTCCACTAAGGAGTTTACCTGCAGAATAAAGGAACGTTTGAATATTGCAGTAGGTTTCCATGAAAATGATTTTTCATCTCTTCAGAGAGCGTGGACTTAATAAGTTATGTTATAATATTGATGAGTTGCAGGCAGTTTTCTTAAGTAGCAAAGAACTGAAAGTAATACCTGATGTTTTTTGGATTTTGAAAGTTTATCTGTTGTCGGGAAGTTTTGATTTCTCAGTTGTGAATCCTGGAAATTATACCCATGTAGACCAACAGATTAAAAACTGGAGAAGAGAAACTCTTGATATTACAAATAAACTAATTTTTTGGAAAAGAGGGCATTATTGGCACACATCACATGGTCAGTTTAGAGTTTATTACAATATCTTTTCTATAACTGGGTAGTCTTCCCATTCTACAGGTGTAGTGCTACATTCCTGGCTAATCTTTTTTAGACCAGGAAGTTGAGATAATTTCAATTATCTTTTTTAATTTCCTGAGATTTGTGAGTGCCATACTTAAAATTACCTGCTAGAGTGTAGCAATTGTCTGTATTAGGAGAATAATGAACTCATAAATGTCCGCTTCCATTTTTGGCATCTTTGCTCTGGAGGGAATTCTAGTTAAATTACATGCAGGCTTTGGATGATGAGTTAACCAGGAATACAGTAGTCTCCAGTTGGTTGCTCCACTGTTCTTTGGGATTAACTCTTAATCTCTGTGTTTGCCAGGCAGTGTTGGTCTGACCTGGAATGAGACTTTGAGCATTCATGCTGTCAGACATTGTGCATCAAATGGCATCCTGCCTTTTGGATGAGTAAGGGAAAAAATCGCATATGAATCTGTTGTTTTGTCTAAAACTTTGCATTTTGGAACAGAGGAGAGGTACTTCTGCTCAACTGCATCTCATTTTCACTCTCTCAATTTTTAAAGTATTTACAACTCTATGCCTTTGTCAAAATCACTGCCATATTATTCTGTTGAAAGGCACCCAGCAGAGGGACTTCTTTCACGGTGCCTGTGTGTTTGGTGCTTTGTTTGTTACAATTGTAGGGGCTTATGCCTCTCATTCAGCCTAGCCTCTGGAATGAGCTCCCAGAATGTTAAAACATTTTAAATCTGGGAGCAGCCTGCCAGAGCTGCAGTGCTCCTCCTAACAGCCAGCAGGAATCTCCCAGTTCAGCACCATGTGCGTTACTGTTATAAAACACAGACTGACAGCAGGTCTCCAATATCATAAGAAATTAATTTTGAAACCTTTTACTATATGTCAGATTGAGTCTAAACAGACTCAGTAGCACATAAAAGAAGGTGTTTCCACTGGAATAATACTGTCTTTCTGGTGCCATACCATTGCTTAATAATACCTTTTTATAACTGTAACTTTCACTGCCTCTACAAGCCAAATGAATAAATATACAATTTTATTAGATAAATTTCTTTTATTTAGCATAATTATTAATTTTCTAGGTTGAATGTTGCAGAAATGAAGGAGCACATGCTTCTCAACAGAGATCTTATAGTAAACGAAAGCTTTTTATCACATATGTCCCTGACAAACTTCTTATAAGCCTTATATACATTTCCTGTATTTTCCTGTGTACTTCATGTATTTTTTTTTTTTTTTACCTGATGAAGTCTCTGGAAAGCTTGGAACAGTATTTTTTAGCATCCTCAATCTTTAGTCATTATTGAATGGTAGCAGTATTTTGCAGAATATCATTAAAAGCATTTTGATGCAGACTCCGTTCTTGCAGCGGTGGACATGGACACGATGAGATACTGGTTTGACATTGAAAGTAGTAAATCTTAAAAATTAATCTTTTGTGAAACAAGGCTGCTCCAAAGAGATTTTTATTTTTAATATTGTTAGATCTTACAAAGTCAGTTACTTTAAGTTGTGCACCAGTCTTTTTCAAAATCAAATTCAGGTTTTTTTCAACACCCTTGTATTTTTGGAAGTGCAAATTGGTCCAAGTATCTGTCCTTCAAAGTAAGATGTTACAACATACCAAGATAATAGCATAATGTGTAGTCAGGCAAGTGAAGTAATTGGATGTCTGTACAGAAATGTTTCTTACATAAGCCTGATTCTTGACAATTCTTTAAAAAATTATAAGTCTGTAAACATAAGCTGTTATCGTTCCTGCTCTCCAAAATATGATGTGTCAGCTCGAGGATGCAAATGGGATTATGCGGAATAAACAGAGCCAGCTCATCTATCATTTATTTGATGAACATCTGGACATAAAGAGGAGGCAAACTGCTGATAAAAAATTGTTAATAAATAGGACTTTCAGGATGCAGTGAAGGAAGAAGTGGACAGCTTTCGAGGGCCTGGAATACATAAAAATAAACTGTACAAGGTTATGGTCTGGGGATAAATGGGGGTTGGTTTTATAAGGGGGAATTTCATCCATTGGCTCCATTACTTCATAAAAACACTTCCCACTGCCCCAGAAGTAAGCCAGTACAGTGAAGAAGGAAGGTAAATGTGGTCCTACATTGTATCAGACCACTTGTTTCTGCAGAGAGTATTACTGTAGTTTTTTAGAGCTTAGGTGGACCTGCTGCTAAGCTTTGTGTTTGATAGCCCCAGCCTCACTTCAAACTACTCACTGTCTCTCTTGCACCAAACCCATCTCTAATCTTACATAGCTGAAAATTCTCCTTCAGTATTCATATGCAGTTCAAGGTCTGTAAGACATTGGCATCAAGGTGACACGTTCCAACACATATTTTTCATTCTCTTTAGCTGGCAGGTGTATCTGTAGGCTGTTGTTACTATAATTGCATGTAATTAAAAACAGTTGGAAAAGCCTCTCTTACTTTACAAAGTAAAATAAACACTATCCACCTGTGTTTTACCAGGAGATATTTTCTCATTGTTAGCAATTCTGTTCTTCAGCATTAAGGTTTCAGCAGTAACTGGATTTTGGTTGTTTTGGTTTGGTTTTGTGATCAAAAAAATAAAAGGGAAAAATTATTTTACCCTATATGAGTGACAGACACTACTCATGTATTTTGCGGGTGTTAATATTTTTCTCCCTCTTTGTAAAATGAAGCCAGTATTGTCTATTCTAAGAGTTTTCTATTCTGGTGTTTATTTAAAATTGTGAAAAATGAAATCTCAACATTGACAAGCCCTGCAAACACAGTTAAACCCCAAACTTTTCCCATATGTGTATTGCCAGGAAGTTGCTGTCTGCCTAGTGCTCTTCCTCCATGAGCTTTTTGGCTGTGATCTCTGCCAGGCTGCACTTTACAGACCATTTTGTCTCTACATAGCAGAAAAAGGAGCTGAATTAACGAATTTTAGCTTGTTTTAAAATCAGAGTATGTTCCTTCACTGTGGATATCCAGGAACCTCGATTTGTGTCCATGACTGCGAAGTTTCTCTCCATTTCCTCAGGTTTTCCTTACACATTTAAACACTGTGATCTTACAGATTGTTATGTGCTGGCCAGAAGAGCTAGCATAGAAAATAAAATAAGCAGGTGGAAAAAGGTGCCTGGAGTTTTCAGTGGATGGTCAGAACACAATGTAACTACACCATTGTCTTTTGGTGACATTTGCTTTTCCCTGAGTCAGGTTCACGTGTTTGTACCACGGTGGCAGTCACACTGTTCTATCCACAGTAGATTTGGATCCCTGTCTCAGAGGGACTCTATTTCAAGCCATAATTCATGTGAAAATGAGGGGTTTTTTTTGTTTCCATCTGCTTGAGAGCTTTGAGAGTTAAAGATTTTTTTTTTCATTGGGCATACTAAATGAAAAAAATTCCCTTCAGTATTAAGAAAATGTGTAACATTGATTTGAAATAACCAGCATTTTTATGTCATCTGAACAGTTTCATTTTGATAGCATAGGAATATAAATTAAAATGTTGTTGTTGTTTGTAAACTCGTTGCACAGCAAATTCATTAGTATGACTTCAGTCATGATTTTCAGCTTTCAGCTGCCTGGGAGAAGGAAGTGCTAAGACCTACATTTTGTGCTTTGGGTGCTCTTGAGATGATGCATTTAGATTAGAATGAATGCTTATGTGAACATTATGATAGATTTTTTTACTTTTGACTCGTCTATAATGCATTATCTAGAGCATATAAAATAACCTCTTTTGATTTGACTTAATTATTGGAAATGTAGTTTTATCTGCTTTGTAAATATGCAGCACAGTTTAGAATGCTCCTTTTTGAAGGGCTGTTGGGTGCATTGTGCATTTTGAAGTCTTGAGAAGCATCAGTAGGAATAAATGTGTAAATAAATGTATAAAATGTGCCTAAGTTCATGCTTTTATTTGTGTGTTTAAATATTTACATGTCTCCTACATTTTTAGCTGCAACATGAGAAAGCTGAACTGGAGCAGCATTTAGAACAGGAACAGGAATTTCAAGTGAACAAACTGATGAAGAAGATTAAAAAACTGGAAAATGATACCATTTCAAAGCAGCTGACCCTGGAGCAGGTACCTTCATTTCACCATTACATGACTCAGAAAAAACCAAATTCTGTTGCATGAGATTTGACTTAATTTTTTAAGTATGTAAGAAACTGGGCAGTATTTGAGAATATAGAAAAGTCAGTTTGACTTTCAAAGCAATAGAAAAGTAACTTAATTTATTATGAGAAACTTGGATTAGGGTTTTTTTCATTGCCATTATAACTTTTAGTAGCCTTTCTGTGGGCCTTGATGTCTGCTGGACAGCAGTGACTTTTGAAAATGCAGCTCCCAGTTTTGTATGATTCTCCTTTTTCTGTCGATATGAAAAAATTAGTTAATGGCTATCTAAATGATCAAGTGAGTTCTCTGGATTCTCATGGTAACATTCTGTTTGGAGAGACCTCTGAAACAAATTGAAAAATAAAATGGTAGGAAAAGGTAGCTGCCAACAAATCCTTACCCAGCTTGGAAATTAGCAAGAGATTGAAATAACTCTCCTAGCCACAGGGTGGTGCTGGCTGCCACTTAATCAAAATGCAAAGTAAGCTTAACATACTAAGCTGTTATAGTCTTTGAAATGTTAGCATAAGCCACAGCTGAATTCTTTGTGCTATTATTTTTGTCTCATTGTTCTGGACAGGCAGGCTTGTGAAATCATAAAATTTGAAACTTGTTCTACTTCTAAATAACATTTATTGTTCAAAAAATGTAGATGCACAAAGATCTTCAGTGTCTGGCTTTGAAAACTTTGGGAAGATGTTAAAATTTGGCTGTCAGGCTTGCTTAGAAATTGCATGTGTATTTATGTGTAATTCACCATATGCCTTTGTTTTCTCTCACAGTAAGGTAGAGTAAATCTCAGGTTACTCTGGGCTTTAGCATGCATGCCTTCCTCACACAAATTAAAAATGCTGATTGTGCTAATTAACCAGCTGAAGCAGCAGCGTGGGGCAATGGGCACTACCTAGCAAGAAGCAACCCAAAGTTGTTGCCTTTATTGCACACCAAGGGAATTAAGGAAGAGGGATTGCCATGATCTGCAAAACAACCTTCAGAACACATGTTAAACAGGGCTTGGAAGGAAGACTCCAGCAGTGCTTTGAGCTGGGCTGCAATGAGATCTGTCACTAATCAGTGAGCAGATAATTACAGCATATGTTCACAACACTATTGTTTTAAAATAGAGAACGTGAATTATCTTTGCTTTGTGTTCTTTCTTTCTCCTTTGCTTTTTTTCATCTCAACTGCTTATGCCACAGGTGATCAGTAGGTAGCTGACTTGTGGCAGTGGTGGTTGTGTAGAATATTATTCCTTAATAAAAAAAAAAAGTTGGATCTTCGGGGTCAGATGTGACCTGAAATAATTCCTTAAGTCAGCTTGAAGTCAGCAGTGCATTCTTCTCTGAAGGCAAATGGTGAAGAAATTTGCAGCATGTGACTATTTCATTAACTGAATGGCTCAGTTAAAACGAGCAATAATGTTCTGTGTTACAGTTCAGTGGTTTGATAGGAAATAAATAGCTGTCAGTATTGCCCTGCAGGGGCCAAGTGTGTGTAGTCCTGCTGTTGCTATTCTTAATTGCTTTCCTATTTCATACAGTATAGTGAGAAACTAGAATTGATGCAGCTAGGAGATGAGAAATAACAACTAAACTGCTAATAATCTTCTCCTATATCTTCTTTGAAAGGAGAAGAACATGAGATGTATAAAATCTTTGGGAAAGATCTTCTTGGAGAGCAGCAAAATTAAAGCTACAAAGGGCAATGGGGAGATGAGAGGCAGAGAAGTAAAATTTAGGATAGTGGGCATAGGCAGAGATCAGCATATTCAACTTTGATTTGGAAGACCTCAATTTCAGGAGGGAACAGTTGTGCTTGTTAATAAGTTGGCAAGACAGTTAACAGAGCAATGATACAGATACACACATACAATGGATATTTTAGCTGCATTTTGAAGTAAAAGTAAGGGCACGTGTGAAGGAGAGAGAGTGAGAAGAAACACAAGTGGGTGGTGAGGAAGGCTAAAAGGAATTTTATTCCTCCTCTGGAGGGAAGTTTGAGGTTGAAAAGCAGGCAGTGCTTCCTTGTTTCCCTGTTTTAATGATCAAAATTAAGTGATGTTTGATATGTAACTGTGAACCCGTGTAGGGTGACATTAGTATTGACAGAGCTGCTGGCTTGGTCCTGAGTGTAATACCATCCTGCTTATTTTAGTTCAGAATATTACCACATTTCTAAAAAATTCATTGACTGGAGTACCTTTCAAAGTACACCTGAAACTACCTAGTACCAAGCCAAATACTCCAATTCTCTGAATTCACAGCTCTGAACAGGATGCTGCATTTTCTTCTGCTGTAGATGCCATTCAAGGTGTTCTTCCAACAATCTTTAAAATCCTGACAGTGGGAGAAACTGGCACAACGCTCAAGGAAAGGAAGATCCTTGTTTCCAGTATGTTTTCATCTTGCTGGAAATGTGGAGTTCTAGATGTTTCACAACCAGGTTGCTTTGGTGTTTCATCAGAGCAGCTTCAGGGCACAACACAAGGCTTATTTGTATACTGCTGCTGATGGTTTGACTTTGCCATTGTGCACGCTCACCTACATGCAGATTTATAATTAATGGGCTCCACTGCCTTGGTGATGGTTGCTGTAATATTAAATGTAATCTTAGATTTTTCAAATCCAGACTTATAAATAATTTACTCTGTCTTTAAATTCCAGTGTGCTCTTCTTCCTGCCATTAAAAGACAGGGATTTCTTTTCACCTGTATGTTCTTGTGGGTTTGTTTGTTGCTAGATCAAAACATAGTTCTAAAACGACTCAGAGTGGGTGAGTCTAAGGCATGCTGGATTGAAATGATGCAAAAACCATTGCTGCAGAGGTCATGACCTGCTTTCACACTTTTTTCATCATGTGATTATATAGATAGTTGTGCAATGTAGTGGAGATCTGGGTTTTGGTAATGTTGAAGCACAGTGTGAAGATTGCAAGGACATTTTCCGTAGTTTCTTCCCTTTGGATGTTCCCAGCCCCAGGCATTGGCCAGACTGGCTGAGGAGCCCTGAGGCAGAGTGCCCTGTGCTCCTGGAGCTGAGCCCTTTGCTTTCCCACCACTCCACCTCCAGCTGTGTGGGGAATGAAGTGTTGGTTAGGATCTGAATTCTCATCCTCCTGGGGAGGCTGAAGCTTGTTGCTTCTGACTTCTCTTTTATTAAAGTGTAAGTTCCCTGGGCTGTTAATGTACATCTGGAAACTCAAACATGGAAAGATTTACTAGATAGTGTTTCTCTTTCTAAGTATGTTCACTATTACTCATCAACATATGTCTGCTTCTGCTCACAGTAACTAATTCCTCTAACCTTTAAAGGAGAAAGTTGTACATTCATTAAACTTGTGCTGGTACCTGAAGAGTGTAAGTTTATATTTTGTTTGGGTTTTTCTCAGTATTAATTTAGTGGTTAGCACTAATAGTTTACAGATTTAGATGCTGCAATAGCCCTTCAGCCAGTGATGTAGTAAATGGAAATCACTTAATTCTGTTTTCAATCTTTCCATTTTCTAATGTGAGATTATTTGCCCAGGAGAAAAGTGGTGTTAAGGAAGGCTTGGCTGGGAAAAATGCTTCCATGCTATTTTCCACCTGTAAAGGTGTTGATCTGTTCCCAAATATTTCATTATTGCCAACTTTTTGAGCTCAGCTACATTGCTACTGAGTAAGATCAGCTGCGTCTCCTAATATTCTCCTCTATTAATAATACTTGCATTGTATTTCTACATAAACACTAATAATAGGTTTTTTTCATGTGCGGGTCTACATTATATCTTCTTTTATTAACTTTAGAGTAGGTTCTACATTACATCTTTTATTAACTCATAGTAGAATCAAGAATGTTTGTTCACACAGTGAGTGAACATAATTAATGTCAAGTTAAGCTTTTACTTTTATAAAGCCTTTGCTAAGACAGAATTACATTTGTTTTGCTAGTAAGGATTGATAAAGTAACACTTAAGGCAGTTCACATAACTTGGTTTTTTTATTATTTTTGTTAGGTCCTTTAACTAACACAAGGAAAACATGGCTTCTCTTTCATTTCTGGATTATTTAACTATGATTCTTCAACTAAAGAAGTCCAAAAATTTCTGAAAGAATTAATGTTGGTGTAATGAAGAGTAAATTCAGTTTGAATTTCATGGATTTGTGGAATAGGAAATGTCTTTGAGTAGGTTTGTCACGTCGTGAGTGCCTGCATGCCCAGGGTTCATGCTCCTCCTTACTGGCCAGAGACAAGTTCTCTGAGAAAAACTTGTGTTAAGGAGATAACAACTGTGCAACTACTGAATCTCTTGATTTTTCCAGTACATTGTGCCTGAATTTTGTCTATTCTTCCACTTCCCCTTGCTCCTGTAGAGCATTATGTAAAATGGTGTTATTGGAGTTTTCCTAATGACAGTTCCTTGCAAAAAATTCATGCCCATCATTTTTCCTAATTGTTTTTCTTCTCCAGCTAAGACGTGAGAAGATTGACCTTGAAAATACTTTGGAACAGGAACAAGAAGCACTAGTGAATCGTCTCTGGAAGAGGATGGATAAGCTTGAAGCAGAAAAACGGTTTGTCATGTTGCAGTGCCCTGGTTACTGTGAGAGAGCTGCTTAATCCATGATGTTCTGGATTAAATATGTTCCTCTGTCCCACAAGAAGTGTCTAACCTGTGAAAACCTGGAAGATGAAGCACCCGTAAAGTTCCCTGTTTGCATGATGCCACATCAATTGCTTAAATAAAACTAACCAGTGTAAGAAATTACCTGGGAAAGCTTGAAGGAATTTACTGAATTATTTCAACTGCTGATAGCTTCTTTCTAATGCCTCTTGTTTGTGGTCAGCTTTAGATTCATGGTATTTATGAGAAGCTCTTGGTTTTTCCCTGTCTGCTCAAAGAAAACTTCAACTTTTTCACAGTGGTGTGCACTCATGTCATTGAGACATGCTTCTTCAATGCTTCTTCAGTAGAAGTTAAGACAGTGGCTCTTTATATTCCTGGAACAGCTAAAATTAAAAATATATATGAAAGCAACCATCTCTTAAATGTTGCAATACAAGAACTCAGTTTGGGGAGGAAGTAGGAGAGAATAGTGATGAATGATTATTAATACCTTCTTTTTTTATGCATTTAAATATTCTTACATTAGTGTGACCCTCTGAATCTTGCCTGGGGCCTCAGAAAACACCCAAGCCTGAATGAACTGCAGGTTTTGTAGTTTTATTTTACAGAGCCCTGCTGTGTGGAAGGTGCTCTGAAGAGCTGCATGCGATATTCAGCAGTGGTAAATCCATAGCAGGATGAGCCTTTGGTAGGATTTTTGTGTATCTTAGATTTAAAGCCTTCTTTAAGGCAAACCATTTCTGGTTTGATTTATCTCAGTCTGTGCCCCTGTGGTGGAGTCAGACCCTGTTTCAATACACTTTGTGTGGTACCCATAAATATTACACCATGCAAACGGTTGTGCTTGCATGGTGCTGTCCCTGCTCTTCAGAGCAGAGTTGGATCTGGCCAACCAACACGTTGCCTTTAAAGTTCCAAGCTTTCAGGCTGGAAACTACTCCTCTGTTACCTCCAAAAATCATCATTTAGAAACTATAATATCTAACATGTGCTTAGTTCATAATAGAAGTTCATTAATCCTGAATTTACCATCAGTTACCTGAAGTATTTGAAACCTTGATTATTTGGAACACCTTATTACCTTTCTGTTTGGAAATTAAAAAAAAAAAAGGGGGGGAATCTGACTATCCCTCATAAAATGTCTATGAAATTATTTTGGTAGTGGTGAAATGCAGAAAAGCCTATGTTTCACCACTGACACACTTTACTCATCATTAATCTTCACTATATGTCCTTTCTCTAAGAACATAAATGTAAGAACTCTTGAGAAATTAAATAAATTTGCTTAGCAAAAAAATTGTGTAATAAATAGCTTTGGAGTACAAAACTAAGATAACTATTTATAGTCTAGAATTTGTTTTTCCAGAACCATATGTAGTAATATTTCAGAATGTCAATGTCTGAATATGTTAGAAAATTCATCTGTACTAGGACAACAAATTTTACCTAATTTAGTTTGAGTTGTGAAGACCAAACATTATAACTTCTCACAAATTTATCTGCCCCAAAACAGTAGTTAAAATAAATCCTACATACCTTTCAGAATCCTTGCAGTGGCTTTCTGGTGGATGTAAGAGGTTTTCTTTCCATTAGAATGGAAGGTAAATTTTGCACTATTTTTCATATAGAATTTTGCAAGAGAAATTGGACCAGCCGGTATCTGCTCCACCATCACCCAGAGACATATCAATGGAGATAGACTCTCCAGAAAATATGATGAGACATATCAGGTTTTTAAAGAATGAAGTGGAGAGGTTAAAGAAACAACTGAGAGCTGCACAGTTACAGCGTGAGTAAACAACTTGTTTCAAATCTTCTAAAGTTCATGCAATGTAAGATTTTTATACTTACTTTCTTGAGTTTGAATTTAAGGTGGAAGTGGAAATAATGGGGCAGGTTTGGATGACAGCATTTTTCATAATTGCAGTGTTATTGCTTGTTGATGTATTTATATTGTAGTTTAGGGTGTTCTTTAGCTTTACTAAAAGGATGTCTGAAAGAATCAAGAAATAATCCTTGAATATTTCATGCCAGAAAAAGAGGTATCTATCTTTTTTTTTTTTGAAACTCAGCAGTATTTCAACATACAGACTTTTCAAAACATATTTATGGCCTACTTTGTAGGAATCATGTTGTAAATTGGGAATTACTCAAAAGAATTAAGAGCTAGCAAAATGAAGGTCAGCTGTATATAAGAATTGCACTTGTTAATGATTGTGGTGACCTGAGGCAGCTGTTGCACAGTATAGCAGCAGTCATTTACTGTGTCCTTTCCTGTGTAAGATGGCTCTGAAGCATACAGAGCTGTGTAGAAGACATGATGTTCCTGTGGTGCAGGGCTGGGGCTCCTTGCCCAGCAGTGGGACCTGCGTTTTGCCCTGCCTTCCAGGAGGCTGTGCACTGTGGGCTCAGCTGCCAGGAGGCTGCTGGCACCTTCCCTTGGACTTTGCAATGCCAATCCTTCATTCCTTCCTGCTGAATCTAAAATCCCTGTCCGAGAGTCAGCAGTTGTTCCAAGTTAGTAGCCTTACCCTGCAGTTGAGAAGTGAGTAGATACCTCACCCCATGGTCAGAGGAATTTGGGCAAATGCAGAACAGGCAATGTCATCCCCCTCTGGCCAGCCAGGCTAACTGGAATATTTCAACCTCCATTTAGAGAAAGAGCTTGGTGGAGGTAGAAGCTTTCCTTCGAGACAGACATGATGGATCAAGAGTGCTCTTTTGCAGAGACCTTGTGCACAAGTTTGTGGCATTAATAATTTGTGGCTGTTAGGAGAAGATAAGGACAGCTAATCTTTTACTTGCAAATTCTGCACTGCAGCCTTCACTTTATAAAGTTCAGAACAAGAGCAAGGCCTTAGATTTAAAGTACTCTTTGTGCAAATCCAGCCTAATTAATTTCATTTCAAGTATCCTCTATTTTTAAGTGGTTTCTTTTTGAACTGCTGTGATTTGGAGTAAAAAAATTGAAAGTGTATCAAGTCAAATTCTCATTGAAAATAAGAGCTAGATTTAAAAGGACTTTCTCCCTTTGTGAGCAGGTTAAGCAGAACTGCAATACAAATAGCAGAGCTGGTAGGAATGGTGGATGTGCCAGCGTGCAAGCAGAAGATGAAACTGAAATACAGTTTTCAGATTGAGGTTTGCAACATGTGGCCATTAGAGAACCTCTAGTATTATTCTTAAGTACTTAATGAAATCTGCTTATGGAATTCTGATACTTGTATTACATTTTTTGTTTCTTGTGTTAAATGTTTTATTTAATTATTTTATACTTCTAGGAACTGGTTTGGTATGATAATAGTGTAAAATAAGTGACACTGTTACATTTAAAAGTGATATTTCCACAGAAGAGAGATAAGTCTCATGTTGTTAATAGTTTGGGAATAGGTTTCTTAAACAGGAATATTCTTTTCCTTGAAGATTACTGCATAAAATAGTGATGACAAAGCATGATGAATTGTTTCAGGTTTTGTTAATGTCAGGGATTTAACAGTAAACTTGATCAAACATTACAAAATCTCACAAAATACAGTATGTGTGTCATAGGGCTTCATCAATATTCCATTTTATTTAAGAAATCTGTCACAAAACTTCATAACTTTTCATAATTTGACTTTATCACTTTAAATGATCCATGATACCAGACCATTTAAGTGATGTTTGCTGAACTTGTATAGAATTGACAACTCAAATTGCCCATTGGTGTACAGAGTATATCCTGTTGACTTTTAACATTAAAATTGTATACTGTTTTAGTATTAATATTTTAATATTGGCCTATGTTCTGCTGGACAGTTTCTATGATAAGATGTGTAATTGAAAGAGTGCTGTAGAATATATTTAAGGTAGCAATTTTTATGCAAGTTTGAGTTTGGAGTTCCAGAACTTGTGTTGTGCTTCCTCCTTCAAAATGAAAATGTGCCTGTAAAATAATTTCTTCTGTGTTTTGCAGGAAGATCTTTGTAAATGTGGAATAGTATTATTTTAATGGAGCAGGAAACAGTACTTTTTCATAATAGTTTTACTAATGCTTTCTTAATGAATTTTTTCTTTCTTTTCAAATTTATTTAAAGAAGTACTTTTGGTTCATGGTGGTGGTTTTTTGTTTGTTCTTACATTTTATTTTCAAACTTGATGACAAGCAATAGTTTCTTTTAGTAGCTACTGTTGCGAGTTAGGCTTTAAAGTAATGACTTAAAGGTGAAAATTTTCACCTGATCTATCCTGAGCATTTTCTACACCTTCATCTTGAAGTGTTGGAGTAAAATTAGGCACAACATACTTGGCTGCCTGAGAAATTGGATTTTAATCAACGTGTAACAAAATGATGAATTTCAGATTCAGAGAAGATGGCACAATATTTAGAAGAGGAACGACATATGAGAGAAGAAAACTTGAGACTTCAGAGAAAATTACAGAGGGAAATGGAACGTAGGGAAGCTCTCTGCAGACAACTGTCAGAAAGTGAATCCAGCTTAGAAATGGATGATGAAAGGTTTGTATTTTTTTGGCCATCCAGATGTGTTGGACTTGTTTATCACTCTTTATACTACTTTTTGAATTTTATAGGATAATTATAGAAGTAATTTGTATGTGGGTTTAATATACATATCAAATTTCAGCATAGTCCTGGAATTGTACCAAAGTTGTATAGGAACTGCAGTGAGGAAGAAAATAATTATGTCTGAAAATTGTTTAGGTTTTTGGTAATACATATTGAAATAAATACAGCTGTGGAGTTGAGAATCAGGATAATTTGATCACAACACCTTCATTTTGCCCCTAACTTAGTAATTGCAAGGAATTCTGTGAGGTAGGGACATCATCTTTACTTGGGGCTCATTTATTTATGCTTTGCAGAAAGTAAAATATGTTCAGCCAAATACAAAGGGATATGTGTAAAACCTTTGAGAGAAGAAGCTTTTCCAGAATGGTTGGGTTATTCCTGATGTCCAAACCATAACATTCTTGATTTTTTTCCCTCTATTGCAAGTTGCTTTGCTTGCCCTTATCTTACAGATAGTCTTGAGTTTTTCAAGGTTTTATATCATACCTTTTAATGTTTTCTCACATCATAGAAATATGAGTGTTATATCTTGAAAAAGGATTTTAAGTACATTTTGAATAAAACATTTCTACTTCTTATCAAATTCCCATTATTTTCTTTTCTTGTTTTATATTGTTTTGGATTTATGGTGGTCCTTTAGACTAAATAAAAAAGTTACCCTGTGCTGTGTATTCTTCTGATGCTGAAAGATTTCTATTTCCTTTTGGGTCAACAATATATTTGTTTTAAGATATAATTACCAGAAACAAAGTAGCAGATATTTTGTGTCAATGAGTACCCTTAAAGCTCAAAGTAGTGTGTTCACTTTAATGAAACACTAAGACAACTTGACCTATATTGCATTAGCATCTAGTATTAAGAAGGAGCAAATGCTGTATAAATTAAATTGCTAGAAATACAGGATTCTGAGTTTGGATTTTTTTTACTAGGCTTATATTTTCTTCCACTGTTTACAGTATAATGGAAGTACAGTCAGAATCTAAATCTGTGTGAATTACCAGTATGAACCTAAAATTGTAGGGTATCCTAATAATTTTTTATCACCCACTTGTAAGTTATAGTAACCAGGAAAATTTGATTAACTATTCTGTGCTTTTAAGAAATTGTCATGTTTGATTTTTTTGCTACTACAAAGGCCTGACAGAATAACTCCAAATCAGGTATTTGCAGTGTAAGTAATACAAAGCAAAGTGAAGAATAAAGCAGGCATTAGTGGTTAGCCTGAGAAGACAATATACTTGTGGAACTATGTGCAATAATGATTTTTAAATGTCAATTTTTGTCAGCTTACATCTTCCTAAAAATAATGATGGCGATGGATCAGATTTCCATTTCTCTCAGTTGCATTCATTTAGCTGGTGATAATTACTGTTTGTAGCTGAGGGTAAGTGAAGATGCTTTCCTGAATGCAAAATACACAGCTCTCCCAAAGCCTCTTTCTCCAGAGTAGCAATAGCTTTGTCTTCTCAATCCTCCATCCTATTCTTCTGTGCAGTAGCAGGGTGATACCTGAAAGCAGGACACACACTAAGGGTGTGCTGCTGTTCCACATCACCTGAGCCAGCAGTGGGATGGCTTTCAGGAAGCTCTGTAGAATACAGGGGCATTAAATCTGAGGTGCTGCCTTCCTGGAACACACACTGGTCTGCATTGGAGCCTACTGTGTGTTGCAGAGGTAGCTCAGTTCAGTTTTACTAACCTTGCCACTGATAGCTCTTTAAAAACTCCTACATCTAATTAAACCCTAATTTGTCAGTTTGTTAGTTTTGTGTTCTCTATTGCAGCTACTTTTATTACCTAGTCTACCCAAATTCAAACCAGCTTCGGTATCATTACAGTGTACTGCCTTGTGCTAGGGCATGTGGCTTGTCAACTCTGAATATCCTGGTTAAAAAGCAGCAAGATGCAGTATTCAAATATGTTTCTAATAGTTTATGAGCAGACCTTAAAGTAGTCATTAAAGTAGTACTCCATGAAACAACAATTATTTTAATGCTGATCCATGTTACTGCTTTTTTCCTATGATGGGGAAATGAGTGCAGCTACTGAGAACTTGTGAGAACACAGTGGTAGAAGAGGACACAAGTAAGAGTCAGAGGGCTGTTAGGTAGCTAATTTTGCCTGCTCCTTAGCTGTGTCCAGTAAAGAAATCAGCTGAATCTAATAATATAAACCCACATGCATTGATTTGCAACCACAGGGTGAGCAGGGGGGTGTCTAATCTAGAGAGTGACTGAAAAATCTAAGTGGAGAGTGCCTAAGCAACTCAACCTGAGACTGCCAGCCTAGTGCTGTGGGAAAAAGAAACTCCATAAAATCTCTTTTGAGGTAAAAACAGTAAGTGGCAAGTAAGAGCAATTGGTATTATTTTTATCCTTTTATATAGCTCTTGATATCTGTGAAGGAGCTTCACTGTAGTCAGTGAATGAAGGACAAATAAATATCACTAAAATTATTACAGATGGGGAAAAATGCCTTGCCTCAGGTTCTGATCTGTTCCATTTATCATAGTGAAGTGTGGGAGGTGTCTTGCAACACAGCCTAAAAGTACCTTTAGTGAGACAGTCCTGGGTTGAAAGTGTCTCTCTCTTCCAGTGGCAAAGGACAGGATGAGCAGATGCCTAAATGTTGAGACCAGAGGGATCCAAGTAGGAAACAGGACATGTTTTTAATGCTAGGGCTGATCAGCTGTTAGAACAAATTATTAGCACTTTAATGATTTCTTCCCCCTTTGTCATGATTTCAGATTAGTGATGAATGCCTTTCTGGAAGATACACTCCAGCCAGCCAAGCTATTGAGTTCAATGTAGAAATTATGTGTGAAGTGCAAGAATGTAGAATGGGTCAGATTGGAGGACGTGGTTTATATCTCTGACCTTAATATGTACTATTTGATAATATGCAACTCATATGGTGTTAACTGCAAATGCCTAACATAAGTCCAGCTGTTTCCATGGAAAGTGAAGCCAGTGTCAGTAGTGACAAGAGTTCCTGTCATGACTTCCTAATGTGATTCTTATGGGAATTGAAGAAATCACAGTGAAACATTTAAAACATGGCACATTTTAAAAGGTTTGATCTAATTATTCTTTGCCTTTTTTTGTTAGATATTTTAATGAGATGTCTGCACAAGGATTAAGACCTCGCACTGTGTCCAGTCCTATCCCTTATACACCCTCACCAAGTTCTAGCAGACCTATATCACCTGGTAAATATTTAACCCAGTTTCTAAAATTATTGTATGCATCACATAGTAACTTGCCCTATTAATATATTTAGGTCAGTAGCCTTTCAAAGCTAGTTCGAAGAAAAAAATCCTACATCATAAATGCAAGAATAGTTTTGCCTTAGGTGTCTTCTAGTGCAGCATGTTCTTGGATGGTGACCAGATAGTCTATATTTCAGATCTGTGAACAGATATTGAAGGTCAGTTAAGTAGCTATCGCTTGAACTTTGTTTCTTTTTTGCTCTCTTTTTCTCTCTTGCTGTCTTTTTTTTTCCCCTTCCTTCTCATACAAGTTGCACAACAGTACACATAATTCAAATGGGTTTCTAGAGTTTGATGAAGAACTAGTAGTGAGACTGCTATTGTGCTGTGTATTAAAACTTCTTAGAGAAGTTTTGTCTTGAACATGTTGGAAAAAAGTCAGTTCTCATTTCTCTTCAGTAGAGAAACGGCTTTTGTGCTTCTGCTATTTTCTTTTATTAAACAATAACTATAAAATTAAGAATTCCTGTCTCACATACTTTGTATAACAGGCAAACAAACCATTTCTGAGTTTCTAATTACCAAATGTATTTTAAGTCAAATGAAATGCATTTGTGTTACTAACACATTTATTGACTGAAATTTAAAATCCCTTAAAATTGCACTTGGACATTCATTAGAAGTTGTTGGCAGTGGGTGTTTCATGGCGCTCACAAACACCTTGTACATAAAGAAGTGAATTGTGTGTGCACAACTTTCCCACGTTCACCTTTAGAACCTGCTGGGCAGATGAGATGTGCTCTGTGTTGACACAAGGTGGGAATGAGACATTTTATTACACAGGTCTGCTAGAACATATAAAATGTCTTTAGATCCTTTAATTTTCAAGGTTGACTGTGGTTTCTCAAAGGACTATAAATATTTTTCATCCAGGTGTTGCATGTGTGCAAACCAGCTATGGCCTTAAGCCATGTTATGGTGTTAGAGATGAGCAGTGTCACTATGACTTTTCAGAAGGTTTTTGCACTTCTGAAATGAGCCAAATGACTTGACTTTGAATGTTTTGCAAGGTGTATTACCAAGAAAATGATGCATGTTTTCTTCTCCCTTTCCTGTAACTGTGTGTACAGAAGTGTGGTGGGCCAGCAGCTGCCCTGGAGTAAGGACTGGGCGTTGGTGGTTCTGTGTGTGCAGCCTTTATGACAGTTCAGTATCCAACTACAGGTTGGATCTGCAGTCACACGGGGATTATAGCTACAGCTCTGTGTGGGATAAATTACCTGCTGACTTAGAGGCTTGCAGCTTACATTACTTAGCAATGCACCCTGTTTAAATGCTGATGTGTCAGTGTACAACTCTGTCAGTTTATTCCTATGCTGACACCAAAGTGCATTCCTTGCGCCCTGTGGGCTTTACTTCCCATCAGTAGTTGATACAAGAGTGGGAATTTTATCCCACAGGCAGGGGATGCTGAAACCCCACTCTGAAGCACAGCTGAAATGATCATTTCTAGCAGAGTTCATGAGTCTTGAAATTCTGGTATGGTAAATGTTCTAGGCTAGCTCATCTGCACGGACAGCTGCATCAGTCTTCTTTTCATCTGATTAATTAGTACCAGCAGTTGGGAAGTTTCAGACTTCAGAAAAATAGAAGCAGCAGTTTGTTAGAGAGCTAATGAGATCAATTGGGAATTTTGTAGAGCTGTCTGGGATATATGAATGCAGTAATTGATTAAAACAAATAATTTTTGTCAGTATTTTGTATCTAAAGCAGTACAGTAAGATGATGTCAAAAGTATCAGCACAGAATAATAAAAAAGCTGTATGTTGCATCAGGTATTTGTATGACTTGTCATGTTTCATTTGGGAAATTATATGCCTTGATTATGTGGAAACAGAATTTGTAAACATTAGAAATGGTATAATTTCATATGGATAGCTGGTCAGGTTTAATGGATGAGATTCTGGCTTCTGAATCCCAGAGTCTTTTATGCCTGGATGGCTTGGGATACGACTTTTGAAGGCTCTTTGAAGGTGAGATACTGCTGAGATTTCTGGCACAGCGCATGGAACTGTGAAGCTATTGTAATTACTGCTACTCCTAGACAGCTGGGGATTATTTGTTTTAGTTACCAATTAGTCTTCAGTGTAGATAAACTGTTCTGTGCATTGCAGCTAGGCTAGATAGATGTTTGGGGCTGCAGAGATGAGCTACCTTGAACATATGTGCACTGCTCTGTTTTTGCTTCTTTGGCTGCCATGTAGACTTGCATTTGTCAAGTTTGTGGAGCTGGATTATCCCAAAGCAGTTCAAAATTGTCATGTTAAAAGATGGCTCTGTTTTGCCCATTATTTCTAGGCTCTTACCTCCAACTGGCTGCCATGTCACCTCCCTGAACACTGACTTGTTTCTATCCTTGTGCTTACAAAAGCACTTAAATATAACACATGTGCTCTACATATAACTAGATTGTGTAGTCAAAAGACAGATGAATTTGTTACTCTATAGTAGCAGGGATTCCATTGGAGTAACTCATAATTTGCACCAGACATACATTGAGGATATAACAGAATCAAACAGAACTGAAGGAAGCAAGGGGAGTCTGTTTGTTTATATGACTTCATTCATGATCTGAGGCTTGTTCTGTTCTCTCCTCGAGATCTTGTCTCATCTCTTGTCGGCAGAAACACAGGTGCATGCAATCAGGGGCAATGCTGGGTGCTGGTGCAGGGACACTGTTCTGTATTGGTTTAGTGCTGAGGTGTGAAAGCTTAGATCCATAACTTAGATAACTTGGTGTTATAAAAGTTCAATATGCCTTCAGAAATGTTTTTCAGTCATTATTCTCCAAAGCTGTTGCTTGAGTCTAATTGCATATAGCTGAGAAAAGTCATGTCTCCTTCCTTATGATATTTTTGTCAGAAAGCAGAAAGAAGCAAAAGGTTTTGGAAAATGTGCTCTTTTGAGAAATGCAAACTGTCCAGTACACTTTAAGGTCTGAACTTAAAGCATTTGGCAGTTGCTGTTACAGTTTACCTTGGTTAATTAGAGCTATACAGGAACTCTGCATTTTTGTAACTGAGTTCTTACAGAAAGGAAATACCTAGATGAAAGAATTAGATATTTGCAATTTTGAATACTAGGCTTTCTTTAGTGTAGATAAAACAAGTTGTAATTTTAAATGTTATTTGCTAGCCTAGTCCTGCTGGTAACATTTCCCACCATGTTTTAATTTCCCATCCCCAAAGGTCTTTAAAACGCTGAGGCAGAAAAGGAGGAAGCCTGCAGATCCGGTATGCCTTGGAGGAGCCACCTACATCCAGGATTTTTATGGAACCTCATTGTGGCTCTGTGCTAGATGGCTTCTCCAGGCTCAACCTCTGTGCTTCTTCAGTCTGTATGTAGTTCAGGGAGCCATTTCCTCTCTGAGGAAATGGAATGCTGAATGGCAATACTTATGGACTAGAACTAAGCTACTGTGGGAGCCTTACACCATTTATCTTACACCATTTATCTTAAGTGAAAAGTTATGTTTAACATCGTGTAATGTATGTTTGAAACATATGATAGTATGCTACAGGAAAAGAAAATAAATTTGCATCACACTTCTCAGTACAATTAATATTTTCTAGATATCTAATCTGCAACACTTAACAGTTTTTAGACTATCATTGATTCAGAACCAAAAAAATCTAAAAAATCCCTCACACTTTAGTTTTTAATATCAAACAGGAATGTTGATGTTGCCTTGTTTTAACAATTTTAGGTCTGTCATATGCAAGTCACACAGTTGGTTTCACACCACCAACTTCACTGACTAGAGCTGGAATGTCTTACTACAATTCCCCAGGCCTTCATGTGCAACATATGGGACCATCCCATGGTATTACAGTAAGTATTTAAAATAGTAAATACTTGTTACCAATATAGTTTGGTTTTTGGAAGTTATGATTGGTTGTCCTTAAGCTTTTTTGCAAAACATTTTTGTAAATGTTTGTTTTTGTCTCCTTACTCCAAGACATCTATTGCTGCTTTCTTCAACCCTGATTTTCCTCTTCACCCCTCAGAAACTGATTCTTTTTGGAGAACCTTGTTTTCTGCAAAAGAATAGGATGTATTATCATCTTAAGGACAGTAATAGGTATCATCTTATGGATCAGCAAGGCAGGGTGTGAAAAGTGATGTTCTAAGCTACTAAGCCTATCCCAGGAAGTAAAAACATTGCTTTCATTTTTCTCCTAGTCTCCACCATCTGACGGATGAGTCATCTGAGGTTGCTTCAAGCTCAGGTTTTCTTCAGGATGACACACAATGCTACCATCATGTCACTGTAACAGGCAGTTAACTCTTATTTTCTATTCTCATTGGCAAAGAAGAAAGTTAATATAAACATTTGTTAGGGCAATTTCTCATATCTTTCAACTGAATTTATTTCCTTTTTACCTGCAATGTTTGATGCATTTCTGCTTCATCGTGTTTCTTCTAAATATTTGTGGAGTTTAATGACCAAACAGCCTAAATATTAACCATTTGGCAAGATACCTTAAGGTTGTATCAAGACCATTTTGATTTTTCTCAGCAGGTATGGTAGTATGTAAATATTCTTCAAGGTTTCTGCTTATACTTGTCATTCTCAGATGTAAAAGAGGATTTTAATAGGATTTTTAGTACAATGGTAAAATATGGCTGCTTCTGGTTTAGGTGGGTGTGCAAAGGTAATCGTTACAATGTCACTGAGCAAAGGTGGGTGGGAACACTGTAAGGGTAGGTAGAACAGAAAAGGAAGCTGGAGTTCAGCAGGAAAGTAGAATTCTGGTCGGGGTTCAGCCCATGGCTGTGTGTCATGTGAGTTAGTCACAGGAAGATCTTTATGCTTCTGGAAACATAGAAACTAATTATATAAATGACTTTTTCAAGGAACTTGCTCTGTTCAGTCTCTGTGAAATACTACTCTTTCTGAAACTGTAAATTAATTGAGTCGTTATGAAAAAGATCATCTTTGGGGCAAAATACTGATTGTTCAGAGAAAGGTGTCGACAAGCAGTTCTTGGCTCTGTCTCAATACCAATACCAGGTCCCCTTATACTATTAGATGTATGCAAATGCAATAAATGATATTAAGTGTTTCAGAGGCATCAGTCAGTTGTCAAGAATCTCTTGGATTTTGCATAGAACTCGAATCTATTGTACATAGTTGTGCAGAAAAATAGATACAATATACTTGATTTACTAAACTGCAGTTTCATTCTTGACTCTTCTTTTTTGATCTCCGTTACAGAATAAATTTGACTTTACCTGTAGCACATTTGGTATAGAACTGTAATCATGCTTTTCCCTAGAGTTGACCACCTGTGGTTGATTATTAATTATGGGTGGGTGGTTTGTCATGCTATAAGGTTCTTGATTAATGCTAACGGGATTGGTAAGTAATAAGCATTTTTGTTTCAAAAGTGCAGAAGTTAGTGTTGTGTAGTGTGATTTATATTTTTGTATTGCTAACATTAAGGATTATCCTTCCCCTCCTGCTCCCTGGTTTGTAAAGATAAAGTGGGGTTTAAATCTTTCTGTTTAAATGTACCAGTTGTTGAAAATCTGTGGTTTCTCTTGAGGGGGTGTCTCTAACAAATGCTTCACTCCTGCAGCTCAAAGGGTTGTAATATTTTTTTGTTCTCCGAAGAGCAACTTGTATTATGCTTTGGTTTTACTCCAGTGTGTGGGCTGGAGATTCTGGGCAGAGTCTGAGATTCAAAACATTCCCACCCACACTCAGGTACCACATACTTGTACCTGCTGTGCCAGCAGCATGAAGTTAAAGGTTCATCAGCTGGGAGGTGCTGTGCCTGCAGCGTCTCATTTCTTTTTAGGTTGCTGGTCATCATGGGTAAACATATCTGCAGGACATGTCTTGTGTTCATTTCCTGCAAGCTGACAGGAAGGAATGCATGTTCTCTTTGATGTCAAGAGTACTTCCCCTTTCCTTTGCTACTCCATTTCAGAGGAACATTTATTTTATGTAGAAGTTGTATTGTGACTCCTGAAATGCTTCAAAATTTTTTCTTCCCACATAATTATTCAAACTTTTTTGTGTGATTTTTTTTTTTTTTGTCCTTTGCCAAGATTAGAGGACTTGCACCTAATATTGTTCAGGAGTGTGTTAAACATAATTTCAATATTTGTTCTGCAGAGGCCTTCACCACGAAGAAGTAACAGCCCTGACAAATTTAAACGTCCCACTCCTCCTCCTTCTCCAAACACGCAGACCCCCGTGCAGCCACCTCCGCCACCACCTCCACCTCCTGTGCAACCTCCGGGCCAACCCGCAGCGTCGCAGGCAGCCAATTTTCAGCATTCAGTGCATCCCTCCTCTCAGCCTTAGTGCATGTGCTCAGCAGTCTCTATGTCAGAAGTGGACTCATAACACGGAGCAGTTTACTAAAAGCCAAAGGCTTACTTGGCATATTTGGATTTGACTTATTTGCACTGAGGTTATATAGGCTTCACTGTTAATTGTGTTGTAAACGTTTGTATAAAATGCAGCCAGTGTTGTGGGTCTACAACACTAACTTAACAAAGTTTTCCATCAGTGTTTACTTGAACTACATGTATGTCCATTCTCTGGCTGGAACATTTGCTACTCTGTTTGGTAATACGGCGTTATGTCGTTTTGCTTGGCTCCAAAGCTTCATTTTCCTGGCTTTTAGGTTTGTAAAATTAAAGGGATACCTTTTTATATTTTTTCATGACAATTTGCAGAAAATGAAAGGCATGATGGGCTACATGATAAATTCTGAAATATTACAGTGTTTACCAAGCTTATGGAAAATCAGCACTGTTTCAGTCATTTAAAATATCAGCTTCTAGTGCAAAAGTGAGTCAGACACCCTAATCAGTGCCCAAGACACAAACTCTATGGTATTACATAGCAAATAAGCTTAATTCACAGAGGACACATCCATACTTCTCCTGTTTAAAAGCACCTCAAACGTATGGTACAGTCAGGACTTTTACACTGAGGGAACTGGCTTGTTGGAGTCTGTGGAATGTACAATTCGTGGCCCTTAAGATTTGATGATGTCTCTTGACATTTCTGTTAACCTGTAAGCTGCCCATACCGTGTGCCCTGTCACAGTGACCCTCGGCAAGTGTGGTCCTGCCCACAGGTTACTGGGAGCTGATTCAAGTGTGTGCTCTTGGATTTTTTTGCTGCAGAAGGCGATGTGATTGTAAAGAACAACTGATGATAATTTCTTTCTTGTTAAAATACATTCATTGTGATTCCCCCGACGCGAAGTTTGGACAGGTATTTTAAATGTTCAGAAGTCTGTTAGAGAATGAGACGAGCATAGAGGAATATATTGGCCTAACAGCCGAAACTTTGTATTGCTTGGTAGAAACAGAGTACAAGAAAGTAGCACAACATGGCACTAATGAATGCTCATTTAGCAGCCTAAGCCGGTACAATGTATGAAGAAATGTATTCTGAATACATTCTTTCCATTCATTTAGCACAAATAAATTGGTTTCACTTTGCAGTGGAACAAAGTGTCACTTCTTGATATTGACATCTTACTCGGTTACATTTTTCCTGAGGTTCCTGTTGAGTACTGAGGTTTATATGTTATTGATAATTTTAAATGGTTTACCTCATATATATGGATATGTGGGCCATGGAAAATGACAAGAGAATGTTTATTTTATGAGAATATGTATCTGGCTATAATCAGAGCAGAACATGAGTAATTTATCTTTTGTTTACAAAAGTTTGTTTGACATGCCTAATGCTTTATTAAGGACATTTTTAAGAAGGAAGTACAGCATTCTGGTAGTATACTAACACTTGTACATATATTGTCATGTTTGCCGCTCACCTATTCAGTCAGAATTGCAAACTGAAAATCTTTATGAAAATAGTGCTCTAAATCAAAGTCGTAAGTTAAAATAATGTTGTAAAATGTTCCGCTTAAGGCAAAATTAGAATTTCTTCACTGTAGCTATGTAGTTTCAGCTCTGAGAGAATTTAGAGAAATGCATATAGTCTATTACACTTCTTAAACCAATATGGGATCAAGTGCATTATGAAGTTACATTAATTATGGTAGTGACTCTCCAGTCAAGTGATTCTCAAGATTGTGGCAGACCTAAATTTTGACTGGTGCTTCCATCTGAAAATAATTGACCATAGCAGATGCTCAGCTTTCCATAGAGGAAACTCAGCTGTGAGCATTACAATTAAACAGAGCTCCTGAATCAGTGATAAGATTGCATGGGAGAAAGTAACAGGTAGTGCGAGGTGGGACTAAGGTGAAGACAGGATCAGCTCAGTTTGACGCTTGTCCTTTTGTAAACATAAGACGAAGAAAAAAATATATTCTTTATTAAGTAGGATTCCAGCTCAAGTATCCCAGAATTTGAAATGGTGCCCTCCTTTCTGAAGTGCTTTGAGATCCTTGGATGTACGGCTCTGCAGAGGGCAATCTCATGGTGGTGGTAGCACAAATGTGGGTGGAAAGGGAAGAGCCTTTGACGGTGTTTTAAGATCTCAAAATGGAAAATTGCCTAGAATAATTTACATTTGAAGCATATTCCAAAACTGAGTTTGCGTAACCCAAGTTCAGCTGCTGTTATAAAGTGTCTTAGAGAACTTTCCTTACTATTCCAGTGGGACTGTTACCAGAAGAAAGTAAAGAACTGACAAATGTATACTAAACCTTGAAAGTGTAACAAGGCACTAAATTGGCCTTATCGAACTAAGAACGTTGAACAAACATTTGCTTGCAATCAGAAGTGTTAAACTCTATTTGTAGACTTTTTGAATAAGATGAGAAATTGTGCACAACCATCTCCTAATAAATGTAAATGGATTTTCAGTTTTCCTTGTGAATTATAGTCATGAATTATGATTCTGAAGCTCTGATTTTATCAGATCTATAGACTGGAGAAACTCACTTGACAGTGAGGTCCAGCTCACGATGAGGGCTTAAGTGCTTTGTTTCTCTCAGAAGCACGTGGGTGGGTTTCTGTCATCCTTGTCATCATTAATGCCTCTCAGTTGCACACTGCATTGTCACTAGTTGTGTAAGGCCACAGAAACAATTTTTAGCTGTGTGGAGCATTTTGTGGGCGTACCCCTTCACAGCTAAATATTATAAAAAATAAAATCTACCTTTTAGCTGTTTCAGCAGTGCTTTCCTCTCTGACAATCAAGCAGCTTTCTTTTTGTATTTTCTCTCAAGGGGTCTGGCTTGGACACTGGAGTGCAGCTGATACTCTGTAGAGCATTGAGAGTTTATTTTATCCACTATTTGTTCCACAGAAGTTCTTTGGAAGAAGATGTGGGACTGTTCGGAGACAGTCTTCCAGCGAAAAGCCAGATAAGACTGTTTTAATTACATGTACTCTTCTTAGAGCATATTCCCAAGGGCAGAAAGTACATCAAGAGTTTTTCCACTAAGTGTTAGTGCTTTTCTACTGGCAATGACTATACTGGAGCTGAGCAGAACAGGATTCCTTTCCTGTTAAAATGTTTTCATTTAGGAATCCAACTGCCTGGGTGGAATCCCTGTGCACTTCAGCTGAATGAAAAATGCAGTGTTGGAAGCAGTGAAAATGAGAAAGCTTCCTGGGATCTGTGCAAGTTGCACCGCTGACAGGAGAGTATATGGACTCTGTATATTTTGTTAAATAAATGGAAACTGATCATGGAGACAAATAAAAGCCTCGAATAGTTTGTCAGTCAAAGAAACACGGTCTCTCATCCTCAATATAGATTATTGCTTGCTAAGAGGATGCAGCCAGGGACTTTGATTAAGTTTTACACTGTTTTTTCTGATCCTAATGCTTAGTTTTACAAGCAGTACAAATTCTAATACTGTTCAACTCTTTTTGATGTTTCCTTTTTTTTTCAGTCATGGCAGTCTATTTCTTTTTGATCCTTGGGAGCCTACAGAGCATGGACTATGCAGAGCATATTTCTCCAGTTCAAGCCATCTCATAAGAAACGAGAAGGTTTAAGACTGTAAGCTATAAGTATAATACATCCATGTGTTACAACAACCTCCCTGAGAGGAAAGATCTCTCATCTTGAAGAGAGCAAACAGAGCCCCTAAATACCAAATGGATTGTATGCATAGAGACAATCTGGTTTCCTCAGTTCCCTGAGAAGCTGAATTCCTCTCCCAGCCTTTTTTTTTTTTTGCATTTGGATTAAGGTTCTTAAAATTTTAAATTATTTAAAATTCCACATCTCACTGTAATAAGTACTCAGGATACCTTCATGTTCCTTTTGGGTTACAACCATTAGTCCCAGTACAAGCAGAGGTTGAGTCAATGCCACTGTGTGGACAGGAGGAAGTCACTGACTATGCCAGACTGTGGCCTTTATGATGCAGTTAAAGTGGGGGTGTGTGCTCATATAATGATTTATTTTTCTAAGCAGCTGGTTTTGGATTAGAGGTGTGTCCTGAAGAGGAGATAAACTATGGAGTTTGACACTGCATTACAGACAGCTGCTGCTACTTTAGGGACAAGAGTGCTTGTGCCTGTTCCGCTTGTTGGGCTCCAAAGAAAAGTACTACCTCATCTTTCAGTTGGGATAATGTGGCTGCAGGGTCAGCAGAAATGTTGTAGCTGTGTTAGGTTTTGTTCTGCATGTATTACCTGGATGGGAGTCTTTCCTCACTGGAATGGGGCTCCAGGGATTAGAAAGCTTTTGTAGAGGAGGAGAGAAGAGTTAGGACAGATGGTTGAGAGTTGAGTTTGTGAAAATTGTGTCCCTGTAGTAAATTGCTGCTCCAAGTGCTCTTTGTCTAGGCCTGGGGATTGCCTGTACTAAAACTGTTTTCATGGGGACTTTTTTTTGGTGTGATTTCCTTTGAAAAAATGCTGTGTTGCAGTTCTTTAAGTTTATAGCATTGGTATCTAATTAAAATACAACAACAAAAAAAAAACTCCCACAAAAACCATTTTCCCTTTCCACAGAAATATTGGAAGTAGTCTTCTATGTGCAAAGGTGGGTTTTCTCATGATAAAACTTAATGCTGTATCTATAAACGGAGATGTTTTATTCTGTTGGTAAAACCTAAGCTGTCCAAGGCACTTTAGTTTGTGATTGCTGACTTTTGTTTTGGCAGGTGTTTCAGATGAAATCTAAGCCTCCTGTGGAGGAAGAAAAAAATCACCTGACAGCTGTAGACTGTTCCTTTCCTGCAGAAATACAGCAATTTCCTCAAATGCAAGTGGAACAAGCATCCTTGAGCTTTTCTGAAGCTTTTATTTAATTTTCAGTACTTTGATGATTGCTCTTGTATATTTAGAGAATCAATGAAGCCTCATTATAGGTTGGGTGTCTAGCTGGTTGTTCCTATGTTTTTCTGATCCTGGGGAAGGAAGCCTGTTCAAAATTGGATCAAACAATGGCCAGAGTGCAGATTTGTTGAGCATGAATCCAAGTGGTGACTTTAAGATCATGACACTGTGTTGGTGTGGATCAGAGCTTATTGTAAGAACCTCAGATATAAAGAAGTCTTGTTTTTCTAGCAGGTTGCTTTTTATTCCTGTACTAGCTGTATTACTGCTTTTTTTTGTATATCTCAAGGTGTTTACATATATTTGTAATTGTTAAAATGTGTCTGTAATCAAGCTCATCTGTGCCTTCATGCAGACTTCCAATAAACACTTGATTTTTTTTTGTATTTACTTGTACGGAAGACTACTGGGTGGATGTATATTTCCTTCTCTCTGTCAGCCTGGCATCACTGGGAAAAAGAGGAAGAAAAACAAGAACTGGGGGTCAGAGAAAGATACGTGTTTGTCTTTGTTTTTACTGTCTTTGATTCTACTTGGGCCATTCCTGTTTAAATGTCTGAGTGTGTAAGCTGGGGAATAAGCTGTTCACGTAATAAAGTTTGCATAGGAGGTGCTCCTCACTTTGAATTAGATGGATATTCAAAGTACAATGCATGCTTGATTCCATCAGTTTCACTTTTGTCTTGGAAGAATGTAGCTATATTTCTTAAGTTATTATTTTAGGGAAATTCCAGAGTACCTTTTTGAATTAAATATATTTGTTTAACCTCTAACAGCTGCCTTCCATGAGAATTCAGGCTTTTAACTGCCACAGCAAAAAACTGTAGTATTTTTGGTCTTAGCTGACCTTCTTACCTTGAGGGTTCTTTTCCTTGGGAGGGTAGAGGGGGTTAGGAAACGAACAGAGTTTCATATTTTTACCATTTTTTCTCAGTTCATCAAAACAGAGATGTATATTTGTTCAAAGTTATGGAAAAACATCCTACGTGTTGTGAGTCAAAAGTGGTACATGGCAGGACTGGTATCAATTCTAATCTGGTATCAACTGTGAGAAGAAGAGAAGGCAAAAAATGTTTCCTTGCCTGTGGTAAGGGGTGTGCTGTATATTCTGCAGCTAAGAAAAGAGTGCCTCTGCTATTCCTTTGTAGTAGTAAAGGTCATGGGATCGGGTGCTCTCTTTCAGCTTTTCTTGATTGTCTTGTAATCACACCTCATTGTTCAATTAAGTCATTCACTGATCGATGGATTCAGTTATTTCCTATGAAGAATCCACCATAATTTTTGCTGTTTTGACATATTTTCTTACTAAAACTTCAGTTATTATACTTAATTATCTTAAAGCATAAACCAGTTGTAAACTTTAGAATGTATGTATTTGTGTAAATTCTGTGAGTACTTTGTTGTGCCATCCCTTTTGATGTTTCTGATTTTGTCGCTTTTTTATTGTGTGCATTCATTCATCAGCACAGAGCTTGCCTGTGACATACTCAGTAGCTTTTCTAAGTATTGCTTGCTGTATCTGGCTGTTTTGCCAAGTTTCAGGGTTTAGATCTGAAAGTCTCAGAGGTACTGAAAGTTATCCTGTATTCAATGTCTTTGGTGTTGCTAAACTTGTTGGTTGAATCCACTTGTGTCTGTCTTGTTCAGCTGCCCCTCTGGCCTCTCTCTGTGACTGCTGCTCTGCTCAAGTCAGCCCAGGCTCCTGCCTGCAGTGGGAAGGGTGCTCTTCCACTCTGACCAGTAAATCCTTCTGTGCTCCTCCACTCTGACCAGTAAAGCCTTCTGTCCTCCTCCACTCTGACCAGTAAATCCTTCTGTTCTGATGGCTGCACATTGCTGGGTGCCAGGCCCTGGGTGTATTTCAGCGCATGCTAACCTAGCTGATCTGTGTTACTGTGTTCTTGGAACACAGGCAGTGTTTCTTAAAAGGCCTTTATTCTCCTCACTCCCTGCTGCAAATGCTGAGCAAGCAGTTGTTTTGCCTGTCCCTGATGGCTGGTGGGTCTGTGGACTGGGGCAATGAGCTGTGCTGATGCTGTCTTTGTGCATGTCTTTTGTTTTCTGATATTTGTCTGAGCAGAAATGAGCCACATGAGCACTTGCAGAAGAGCAAAAGAAAAGGGAAAGATGATGCATGTGATTGGTTTAAGTTAAGGTTGCCTTGTCCAGGTGCTCTCCCCTTTAGATGGTATTTCATTTCTTCTGGAGCTTGTACCCCTTTATAAAGGAAAGCAAGTTCCCAGCATTGCAGGGATTAACTTAGAAATCTGGTAAACTGCTGAGAGTGAAAGAAAGAATGATGCATTGCACAGCAAGCAATTTTAATAAGCCTAATCCTTCCTGTATGTAAAGGTGCTGGCTTGGATATCAGTCTGTTTCACATGCTTTTGAGGCCATTCCATACCTTTCAAAGCACACAGTACAGCCATCCTACAGAAGCAAGAAGAGGTTGAAGTCAGTCCTGCATTTCCCACATGGAGACTCAAGGTATGTATAAAGACTGTTAGTTCACTTGGATGCAGAAAACAGTATTTTTGCACCTCAGGACTGTTGATGAGTCCTCTGTGTTCTGAATTCTGTGTATCAGTGAAAATGCTCTACACCATGTCCTGTACTTTTCTCTTAAGCCTTGAACATAGCCTGGCTTGTGAATTTAATGAAACCAGAACAGGGATCTGTGGGAGTCTCAAGTGTCTGTGGTGTGACCATCTGGCATTTTTGGGGCTGAATTTAGAAAGTATAAACTGCTGCCTTCTTTCTCCCTCAGTCCCTGTAGTCACCCTCTGGCTTTCTTCCTGTCGCTGAAGGCGCCCTCGATCTGGTGTGAAAAAGTAGTGTTGTGAGCTGGGCTCCTGCCATTCTGGATCTGAGTGCTTTTTGACAGTGTTGAATGAAAGAAGTTGTACTTTCGTAGTGAATTTTAACACTATCTTGGCTGTCAACAGCAAAAAATAAATGGAGAAGAGGTCAAAAACTAGTGCATCTATCTTTCTGCCTTGAGATGGAAATTTTAGGTCTGCTGTGAATTCTTTTTCCCACGCTTCCTAAAAATCATCCTGATTCTTCTGTACCTCTTCAACACTGCTACCTATTTCTGCTTATTTCCAAGCAGGAGAAAGAACTAAGGCTAATAACATGAAGCAGTTTTGCAGTTCAGCTGTCATAGGTACCTGACATTCTTTGGAATATGCAGATTGCTAGTCTGCATCACCAAATTAGACAAATTGTTTTGGATCACTCGTAAGTGAATTTTTGCAGTTTTGATACGGAAAACATTGGATGGTATTGGAAAGATGTAAAGCTATTGGAAAGTGTCCAAGGGAGGGCTGTGGAGGGGGTGAGGACCCTAGAGGGGAGGCCATGACAGGAGCAGCTGAGGTCTCTTGGTCTGTTCAGTCTGGAGAGGAAGAGACTGAGGGGAGACCTCATTGCAGTCACAGCTTCCTCATGAGGGGCAGAGGAGGGGCAGGCACTGATCTCTGCTCTGTGGTGACAGTGACAGGAGCTGAGGGAATGGCCTGAAGCTGTACCAGGGGAGGTTTAGGTTGGATATCAGGGAAAGTTTCTTCCCCCAGAGGGTGGTTGGGCACTGAACAGGCTGCCAGGGCAGTGGTCACAGCCCCGAGGCTGACAGTGTTGAAATAATGTTTGGCCAATGCTCTCGGGCATGGGGTGTGATTCTTGGGATGTCCTATGCAGAGCTGGGAGTTGGACTTGATCCTTGTGTGTCCCTTCCAACTCATTCTATCCTATGATTCTAAATTTTTTTTTTCTAATAACTGCCCTCTGGCAGTTGTTCTTCCCGTTCTGGGATACCTGCCTGCCCTGGGGTGGTGGCACCGTGCTCAGCTACCCCCGGGTACCCTCAGGGCATCCTGGGCCCCTCAGGGTGGATCTGAAGCTGTGGGGGAGCAGTGTAACCAGGCCTTCCTCCATCCACCCTTGTAGCTGAGCGTGGATAAGGTGGAAACTGGAGCAGGCTTGGCAGTAGAGAAATTCAGTTCCTAAATGTGATGAAATCCCCCACTGCAGTGGTCTGGATTTGCAAACTCCGGACTTCCACAGAAACTGTAGCTAGAAATAAGTTTCTGTGGGTGAATGATTAAAGTGATTAAGGCTTTTAAACTTGATATCCTTTGTGTTCCTTTTGGTCATCAGGACATAGTTCTGTAGAATTTTAAAATTGTTTAGTCACTTTTCCTGCGTAAAAATTTTTATACAGCAGACTTAAGACTCCAGTAACTGTCATAAGTTTTATTTAAAATATTTTCTTGGGTTTTCTGTCCAAAACAAGTGTTAGCCATGACAACATACCAAGGAATTAAACCTGTTAAAAATTACTGCATTCCTCACACTATTAAGGAACTCTAGGATTAGTCTGGCTGTTGTCTGAGAGTTAATGAAGTACATTCTTAATGCTGTTAGTTTCTGAAGGTGACAGGGGTTTCAAGTTAACTGTTCCATATTTTGAAAGTACATTCCATTTCTTTTAAAAAATTCTGTCTGGACTAAAGCATCCCCTACTGTTAAATATATATATATTTTGACACCATGCAACTGAAATTAATGTCTGAATTAAGAGGGGAACCTATCTTTTTAGATTAACCATTCCAGGAACTTCCCAGAGATGCTGCCAAGAGTGCTGCATCCTTGTTGCAGCAGTCTCCCTGATTTAAGGGACAATTTATTGCAAGAACAATTTGTGTGAGTCAAGATTGCACAATAAAGCTTTGGCTTCTCCTTTATGGTATGTTTCCGGAATCCACCTAACAGAAATGATGGCCCTTTGCACTAAAATTTATGTTAACTGTAATTCCAGCCCAAATTTTCCCTAGGTTCTTGGGAGCACATGATCTCTTGACAGCAATAACCGTGCTGAGCTTGTCTGGAGCATAATCTTATTTTTTTTTCTTCTAGAGATTTTTCTCACCCTAGGGCAATCTCCATTCATGTGCAAATGGGGTTGGAAATGCCATTAATGTCCTACTGATTGATTCAAATAATGAAACGAATCATTGTGGCAATACATGAAGACAGTTTGGGTGCACCAGAGGGATAACAAGGGTAAAGAGAACACAGAGTGAGCAGAACACTTGTTTTTGCATAGCTTAGCGTGAGAGGGAAATTCTAAATTCTAGGGGAATTCTAATCCTGTTTTCTAACAGGAAAGGGGCCACACTGCAGTACCTGTGCTACAGCTGGAGCTTGGCTTTTTCCAAATACTTTCACTTTACTCAGTCATTACAGAACGCTCATCCTGATGCTGAAACTATTTCTCAGTGTCATGTTTCTGGTAAACATAGAAAGGTTTCTGTTTTCCCAGATTATCTCTTGGAAGACAATTTTAAAAGCAGGCCAGTTTCTTTCCCCAAAAGTACTAATGTTTGATCGATTAGAGTCAGGATGCCTCATGATAGTAATAAAGTTTGCTCAAGATTTGCTAAAGTCAAGCCATTAAATGTTGAATAAACTATACACTGATAGAACTGCTTGTGACTGAGATAGTCTTTCAGGCTACAAAATTCACATCTTGAGTATTTTATACTGGCATGAAAATATATTTAATCCACTTGCCTACGTTATTAAGTTTGAGTGTTTCATTGTGGTGGTTGGGGGTTTTTTTTGGTGGGTCTTGGTTGTTTGGGGTTTTTTGTTAACATGTTGCCAGTTTTATTTGCTTGCTACTTGCTTTTCTTAAAAATCTTGGTCTTTGGTCCATACTGCATTTTTAGCAATGTCGTAAAATCTTTCCTTTACCACTGCAGAATTACATTTTACAGTTTTAGCATTAATGGTACAAACATCCTGTAATTTACAGATGATTATGAGCTTGAGAAAGTTCTACTGTCCTGCTGCTGACAGTACAACTTCCATACTCACACATACTTTTCAGCTATTTCCTTTCTTCCAAATTCCTGGTTTAAAACCTGTTCTAAAAAAAAAAATGTTTGTAATGTTTTTATTTTTTAACAGCACTGTCACTTGCATTTACGACCTGTCACCTGATTTTACTTAAAATTTATTATTGCAAGGGATCTGTTATGATGTGATTCAGCAAACATCAGTCAACCTTTGGAAAGTTTTCTAAAATACTTGGATATGTTGAGGGCTGAAGTTCACACTTACCTAGACATTGTGGGTCAGCTGTTGTTCTTGTTCCCACAGATGAAATATCTATGATGAATTTGCTTGGGACTTAGGAGTGCAGAAATGAGGGCCGAGTTTGCAAATTCCAAATGGATGAGTGGGCTGTGAAATTAGCTTTGACATCTACACCTTTTTGAAACTGTTGCAGTGGTTTCTAAAGTTTCTAAAGTGAACGCTTCCTCCAAGCCGCAGATCTCAGAGCTCAAGGAAAGGCACAGCAACCTTATTCCCACAGGGGCAGAGGGAGCCAGGGAATTGTATTCCTGGCAGTTATGCCCTCGTATTAAAGTTGCTCACATGGTGCTCAGGCTTCACTTTCTTCTTCCACAACAAATCCCCAAAAATAGAACTGACACTGAAAGCCTGACACTTGCTGCAGCTTTCCAGTCCGAGTTGGCCTGAGGCTGAGGTGGGGAAGTCTCAACAAAGAGCAAGGATTCAGCAAACACTTTTTTCTTTGTTTTTCCCCTCCCAAGTGCTCTGCTCAGAGGCAGGGTTCCTGGCTGCTCCTCTCCTGTTTCCAGAGCAGTTACATAATTACTGCACGACTTCAAAGATAGGTTAGCGGAAGCCATTAAGGATGTTTTCCATCTCTGGACTGTACAAACTTAAGGTGGTTTGTCAGCCTACCCTAAAGAAGAAAACTTCCCTTGGAGGAAAATAATTATCTTCTGCAAATGCAGCTTTAATTTGCTGTTGACATATTCAAATTTGCAATTCATCTTTGAAAATCTGTTTTGCTTCAACTCTGTTAACTAGGGTAAATCTCCTCTAAGATTATTCTCCTTAGTGGTGGATATATAAAATAATATTTAAGAAAAAACATTTCTGCAACTTGACGCAATGGCATTCCCTATGAAAACCCTAACCTGGTGTTTAAGATGCCATCTTCTGGCATATGAAGTTTGTGCCAGTTGGATTCTTGATCAAATTTTAGTGGCTTCCTTTAATGACTATATGGGGAGGTGGGAGAGGAGAAAATAGCAATAAGAAAATGGAAGAGGAAATTCCACTGTCAGTTTGCACTAGTATTAACTGTATAGAAGTGCTGTGTGTGTTAAAAATAAATTACAAGCCTGTGTAGAGATACTTAGAAGAGGCTTTCTCCAGTGTTTCAACTATTTCTGAAATGCATAGATAAGTATAACCAAGTAATGAAGGTCCTTTTTCCCTTTGGTCAAATGGACACTGTTTTCTCTGTCTCAAAGATTCTTAAATCATTTTAATATCCTTGCAGATTCTGTGCCTCTTTTGAGGGACTTTCCATTACATAAAAGTAATCCCCATGAGTCAGTGAGGGAATAACCTTTCTCTGAGGCAGGCTCATCCCTAAGAGAAGAATCTGAAAAGCTCACTCCAAGCCCAGCCTTAACCCTCTGAAAATCTCACCCCATTGCTGAGCCTTGGCCTTGGGTCTCATGTTGTGCCCTGACTTGTGCAATCCCACAGTTCAAGGCAGGACTGCTTCCTTTCAGGAAGCACCCTGAATTCCTGCTGAAAGTGGTCAGTATTTGTCTTTAATACATGAGTTAGCCTGGGGAAAAAACCGAACCAACCAGCTATAACAACAGTAACTTCTCCAAAGCCTTGTGAATCCAAGGTAGAGGCTTTACTCCATATATTAGATGTAGTAGGTGGACTAATCTCTAACCAAAAAACAAAAGCTTTTCAGGTTCAGCTGTTGTAAGGGGCAAGAGGATCAAAGCCAAAAGCTCTCCAAATGAGTTCAGATTGGACATGAAAATGCTACAAGATTCCTAAGGGAGACCCATCTGTGCCTACCAGTGAGCCACTTGCAAGTTCTCCAGTGACATTGAATGCCATCTAAATCAGTCACTTGGGGCTCTATTTATGTGTGTGAGAGCACTGGGTTTTCTAAAATTGAAGTCACTGGGCTGGTGGTTCAGCCTCTGTCTCCTGCCCTTGCTGTGTCTTGGGGGTTTTTTTTAGCCTGGAGAAAAAGAGGCTCAGGGAAGAGCTCATTGCCCTGAACTTCCTGAAGGGAATCTGTAGCCAGGTGGGGGTCAGCCTCTTCTCCTGGGAAACCAGCCGTAGGATGAGAGGACATGGACTCGAGCTGTGCCAGGGCAGATCCAGCTTGGATATCAGGAGGAAGTTCTTCACTGAAAGCATGGTTAAGCACTGGAAACCTGGGCTGCCCAGGGGTGTGGTGGAGTTGCCATCTCTGGAAGTGCTCTGAAAATGACTGGACATGGCACTTAGTGCTGTGGTTTAGTTGACATGGTGGTGTTTGGTCAAAGCTTGGACATGATCGTGGAAATCACTTCCAGCCTTAATGATGCCATGATTTTAATGTGGGATTGGGCAGACTGAAACACACTGGTAGGAATTTGCCATTTGATGTCTTGCTCAGATGTATGATGCACAGACTTTTTCATCCAGTGTTTCTGAGCCCAGGAATTCTGTAGGTTAAAGAAAACCAGTGCACAAAAGATGTACTTTGCACTTTATAACCTTAGAAGGGGTGTGTTCTCCTTTACACATCTTTTTGACCTGTTGTACCAGCAAGCATCCCTTGTGAAAAAAGGATAACACCAGCTGTCCGAGGCTCAAATGCTATAAGAAACTTTTTCTGCCTTGATCAAATGGTGAATTAATGTTTCTAAATATTGACAGCAGTTATGAAGAGCTTTTCATCCTAATGACCATGGTGCTCCCACATGACTCTAGCTTCTGCTAGCAGGATACATCTGATGCCTGCTTTGTGCTCAGCAGCAGATGCTCTGTAAGACTCTTAAAATGCCCCTGCCTGGCCATGGTGTGTAAGGAGTGTTATTTGTGACAGGTTTCTCAAGTAGGAAAAAAGCCACAGACAATGGCGATCGAAAGTAAATGAAATCCTGATGCTCACAAAATGGTAGAGGAGTTCTGTAAGGCCTTGGACATGACCTGCTGTGTGGATATGTGGCACTGGAAGAGCCACGTGTGAGTAAGGAACCTTCCTTGTCCTGTGCTCAGGCCAGGGAGGTAACACGCATTTATCTACTGAACATTTGGTTTTCTAATTTTTCGAGATGTTCCATTACTTGCTGTAATGATTATTGGACAAGCTGGAATACTTCACTTTGAAGTAGATTGGAAGGGTTTTGAAGATAGATCTTGTTACATAAGGCAGTTGATGGAGGCTGTATGTCAGAGTTGAAAGCCCCTCTAAGTTCAGCCATTACCCTGAGGTTTGGAACCATCCCAAATGCTGACCCTGCACAACTCCTCCTCTGGGTCAGCACAGGAGAACAGCACAGACACTTGGGCTGCAAACCTACTGAAATGCAGCATCCTGAGCCTTTCTTCTGGCAATGTTTGCTCTTTAAGTGGCAGAGCCCAAAATCCAAATAAAGTTTAACATAGGTACAGTTAAATATTTGTGTCTGGTTTACTGTAAAGTTTCAGAGGAGTTCCCAAGTTGTTTCAGTGAAGACAGTTTTTTGTGTTTGTACTTTTTTGGTAAAGAAGCTCCAATAATCAGTAAACAGACAATGGTTTCCAGTTCTCTTCAGAGTCACTGGGGAGATGATTCACATAAACTTGGAGAGAGTATCACATTGCAGTGGTAGGACACACCAGATATGTTTACATTGTAGTTGTCAGAGCAAGCAGGTTTTCAGCTAATTTATTGATGGTAAATTGTCCCAGCTCTTTGCAGATGCAGTGAGCTTACCAGACCTTGAGACAGAGGGTGCAGCACAGCACAGTGTTTATGCTGCAGAGTAAGAGGATTGACAACTCAGAGGCAGAGCAAGAATTAACAAGAGGAGGATGGGAGTAAGCAGGAAACCATGGTATGAAAGCCAGGATTTCTGAGAGGCAGAACAATGACCCACACCTGCCCAGCACAGGCTGTTTCCTGCACTGTCACACGTGAGCCACTACAGAGGCTCAAGGAACGTGTCTGCACAGCCCCTCCTTGTCTGTTCTTTGCAAACCATGGCAAGTAATGGAGCTGGGCCTGAAAGCTGCAGCCCCTTGGTGACATCGCTTCTCATCTTGAGAGCTTAGATGTCAAAAGACTGATTCCAACAGCAGGAGGTAAGCTTTTCTTGGTTAATGTTTCTCTTTGGATGCAGAAACCCACTTAGAAACTATTTTCTCAGGAATTGGTTATGACTGAGCGTTATTGTGGGCCTGGGTGTGGATGCAAAGCTTGTCTGTCATTGCTGAGTAACTCTGCATGTGTCTGCACTAAATGCAGATTAAGGGTGTTTACAGTGGACAAATCTATATTTAGACAAGCCCTGGGTGTCATCTTGACATAAGCTTAAAATAACGTTCCCCTGTTGTGGAATCTTGCTTTCCCTTTTGTCCCTCCACTCACTAAGTTTGTCTTGTCAGTCAAAATTAAAAGATGTGTGGCTTTGGGGGCTTTTTACAGACATTTGGAGTGATTAATTGTGAGCTATTTTAGCATGTGCTGCATTGCCAGCAGATCATTGTATGAGCATAACCAGAGAAATGGAGTGTAATTTGGGATTGTGGTCTCAGCCTGTGAGGATCCAAGGCTAGGGTAAGGACATCATTAGAACTAATGCTACATCTGAAGTGGCAGGACTGCATCATACAGAAAGAACCAACAGCATTTGCATTGAAACGAGAGAGCAGTGAGATGAGTTTAGGTTTTTGGCTCTTTCACACTGCTGCTATTATCCTCTCCATTTAATTGACAGAAAATAAATGCCTTCCTTGATACTTTAATATGGTTAAATAAGAGAGGGAAAAGCTAACTCAAGTCTATTAAATGAACTTAGTACTCAGGCAAGATGAAAAGGGTATGTCTGTACTCTGCAGTCTCACAGGAATGCATTATGCTGCTTCCTGCCCTGGTAAATGTGTGCCATTAAACTTCAGTACCCTCTGTTGGCAAGAAATAGATGAATTGTCAGCAGGGAATGAGCAAACACTGCTTCTGAGGAGCCGTCCCCAGGATTCATGCTCTACCTGGAGTCCACCTCAACAGAAACACTTGCCTTTGATTTGTCGAGATTGCAAATGTGGGCCGAGCAGGTACTTCAGCTCTGGAGCAAAAAGATGTCAAAGTCTTTTTTGTATTGTCTTCTGAAAGACTAAAAGCTACCCACTGAGGGAGAATTGAAGATTTCTGGAGCATCTGTCACAGCAGTGAATGCTCCAGTCCCACTGGAGAATCAGCAGCGTGTGGTGTTGGTAACAGCCCCCTCCTTCCTTGTCAACAGGCAGAAGCTGGAGATAATTCAGTGTAAAACAAATGAGTCATTATTTTCTTATAGGATGTTCTTTAATGCCTTTCAGCCACCTCACCCTGCCCTCTGCCACAGCTCTGATTAGTGCAGCCTTCACCCTGGAGTTTGGGACATTCTGGTATTTGCTTTGTTCTAGATCACAGTGCTTTTCAGCAGGACTAAGGATCCAGTTCTCTGTTTTCTGTCCATGCACTGCTGAAAGTGAATATATATTTAACCATTTTGTATCATATTCTTCCATGAAGGTGGTTATTCTAGCCCATTAAAGCATGAAGCTAATACAAAATAGAACTCAGAAAAAAGATCTGATATTCTGGATTAAAAACAGAAAAGCAGAGATAGAATAAACCAGTCTGCCTCCCTCTAGTTAAACAAGCACTTTATGTGCCCTAAATACAATAGCTCAGAAAGGGGTGTGACAGGGAAAAGGGGAAGATATGTTACTGAGTTTCTGAAAAAGGGATTTATTTATTGATGTACTGTGATTTTTTAATATGCTGGTATTTTCACTGTCGTCTGGTTCTCTATTGTAGCCATACCTGGTCATATATACAAGATTTGCTGCTATATGAGATGGCTCTGACTCTTGCCTTTCTCTGTATGGAAGCTTCTGATCTCTAAAAAAGATACTGAGTTTTTCCTAAAGCAGTGAGTGCATTCTGAGCTGTCCCAGTGTGATACTGCACCATCTTAATTGGGGGTTAGCTTTACTGTGAGGGGAATGTAACAGGGTCAGGAAAGGGAAGATTGGGTTGAACAACAGAACATTTGTATCTCAGTAAAAATAGCATTTGTGGTTTGTACTTGCATTGATCTTTGTGAATTTATGGCAAACCTGAAAGTCATGGGGGACTTATGCCATAATAAAAAATGTACTATCAGGTATTTCCTGAGAGAAAATAGAAGTGATAAATTCCTTTGCTTAGGGATACAGGGCTAGTTTTATTTCCATTTTACACTTGTAGCAGATGTGATTCATGCTGTCAGCACTTGTCATTACATGTGCACTTTTGTATTTCTGCTGAAGTGTAGGTGATTTTTAAAATAGCCTTAAAATAATACAATTTTCCTTAATATTCTAATATGGAAAACTTATAACAAGCCCAAATAGTTCCTTTATCAGTTTAGAGAATGCAAATACATGCAACAGATTCAGAAGATTGTGTTATGTAAAAATTGTCACAGTTCCCTAGTTTGTTACAACAAACTTTTACTAAGAAACTGTACCTCTGACATCTTCAAAAAACACTCCTTGCAGCTGCTCTGGTTGATTGTGTTGCACAGCAAGAGCATTTAAGTGAGAAGCAAGTTAAAATTACTTTGATTAGATAGCTTTTCCCTCATTTGGTAATACCCTCATGAGGACATACAGGTAATGTTCTCTTTACCTACGTGGGTCATGTAGGAACCTAAAAAACCCTTCACCCATTCAGTCATGTAAAAGAAACAAAAAGGAATATATTTTAGACTACCATTTTTTAAACCTAGCTGACTGCTGCTTTCCTGTTGTTACAAGCTTTGCAGAAGGTTTGCATGTGATGCTTATTTTGCACATATGTAGGCTTGAAGACTAACATGGAAAACTGATTTACAGAGCAGCATTTGAGTCATAGAATGGTTTGCATTGGAAGGGACCTTGGAGATCATCTAGTTCCAGCTCCCCTGCTATGGGCAGGGACACCTTCCACTAGACCAGATTGCTCAGAGCTTCCTCCAGACTGGCCTTGAACACTTTCAGGGATGAGGCATCCACAACTTCCCAGGGCAACCTGTGCCAGGGCCTCACCACCCTCACATTAAAGGGTTTTTTTTCCTAATACCTAATCTACATCTGCCCTCTTCCAGTTTAAAGCCATTCCTCCTTGTCTTGTCACTTCAATCTCTTGTAAAAAGTTCCTCTCCATCTCTCTTGTGAGCAGCTGCCCAGTTTGTCAGATGTGGTTAGACTGGGGACACAGTTCATCTGAACAGACTTTAGGCCTTGCCCACGTTATAGGACCTCTTCAGAAAATGGTGGTGTGGAAACCTTGGATTTCATGTTGTCAGTGACAGCCAGACTGTGGGAGGGACAATTCTGCCACTATACCTGCATCTCCCCAGACAAAGTAAGCAGCATTCCCTGTCAGTGTAGCTGTGATGGCACCAGGGAGCTTTGTGGTACTTTATTGGCATCTCCTAGGAAATCCGTGTTCTTTGCAGCTGGAAGAGTCTTGTTCCCTTTCACACAAATCTGGGAGAAAATCTAGGTGGTGACCCTGCCTAATGTGGTCAAATAGCACTTGACAAGCCTCATGCTTCTCACCTCTCACATGAAGGGTTAATTTATAACTACAAAATTAGCCTTCTGTGGCTGCTGAAGACAAATGAGTGTCCTTTAGACTCTCAGAGTGCATCAATATTTAATGTCTGCCTAAATTAAACTCCAGTCAAACTACTGATTGTTCTCCTCACCTTGTTCCCCCTTCAATCATTAATGGACATTTTCCACAAGTGAGTTAACAAAACACCTAAGATGGACTTTGCACAGATTAGCCTTACCCTTTCATTCCAGAGTCTCTCCTCCTGTGCTGATTGCATAAGGACTACAAAAAAATACAAAAGGATGCTCCCCGGTCTGGACCACAGTTTAAAGGACAGTAGTTGATCAAATATTTAGAATTGGGTTCTATTTTGAGATTTTCCTCCATTGCAGAATCTGGACCTTCTTTAAAATCAAAAGAATTAACAAACAAATAAAACCCCAACCAAAACCCCTCAAACTTGCCCCCTCTTTACCCAAGGTGATAATCATTTTGATCAGATTTAGGGTGTTCAGCACCAGCTGCATTCCTTGCTGGGAAGGACCCCTTCCAAGATGGCTGTATGAATACCCTCTAATCTCCTTCTCTGTACCTTCAGGAGCTGCTGCTGGTGCACTGTCTGTGGAGTAGAGAACATTCCTAGATCATCTGCTCGCTGGTACAGCTGCGAGTGACCCAGAACCGCACATTCTGCAACCATGGTGTACCAAAAATCAGGTAAATTTTTAACTAGGTGCTGCTCTCATCCCTGGTCATGCCACATGAGTACCTTTATCCTTTGGATTCTTAGACCCCATAGGCTAGGCGGGGAAAGTGGCTTATAGGAATTTTTCAGTGTTTTACTTCATTTTCTATTTTAAAGCGAGGATTTAAGAATTCTGGTGATGTGTGGGATGAAAGTGTAGTTATGAATGGTGCAGTTATGGCACAGTTACAATTCACGAGGCCTTGGAAGCCCATGTAGGAAGGGTTTCTGAAGGGAAGAAATGAGAAGATTAACCAGTGATCTGAAATCTAAGCCAAATGGCAGTTGCCAAAATACTGTAGGCCAAGCAAGCAGAAACCTGGAGTTGAACAGAGCTGCAATGCTTGTTATGAAACCAGGGACAGAGGAGACATGGAGGAGGGTCTCTTTCCTCTAACCTTGTGTTTCTGTAGCTTGTTTTCCCAGTTCTGTCTCTTGCCAGCAAGGCTGCCCTCTCAAAACTTGACTGACATATTCATATTAAGAAAGGGTTTAATTAAAACAGGGGACTTGTCATCAGGAGGACATCCAGAGAAGGTAGAGTAAAGCAATTAGGGTCAATATGTATTCATTTAAAGTGCATATTTATTCTCAATAAGTGTTTCTTATTCAGGTCCAGAGCTGCCTGTGATCTGAACTCGGTTTGGTTTACATCTGGCTGGGCTTGCTTCCTCTGCACAAGGATCCAGTGTGTGTCAGTGCACTCTGTCACTGATGTGCCTTAGCACTTCTGGATATTCCTATACAGCTAAACTATTGTGAACCTGTGAATACACTAATTTTTTCAGATGCTCACAACCAATTTTGCTAGAGTGAAGTGTTTAATTTTAGCCCACAAGGTTGTTTTAGAAGGTTCTGTATCAAGCACTGTAATGGGAACTGGAGCTTTATATGCACTTGTCCACAAAATGTTTTGTATTGAAGTGTAGGAAACAGCACTTCTTGGACAGTTAATTCAGAATTGTTGTTTCCCAGCCATTTCTTTGTGGCTATGGATAGATTTCAGTTACCCTTTCCATTTCAGCCTGTGTCCTGAAGCCCAAGAAGCAATCAGAGTAAACAGCAGCTGTTTACTCTCTGGGCAGCTGTCTTCAGTCATTTGTTTCAGCAACCCCAGTGCACGTGTTTCCAGAATGCTGTGCTCTCCCAAAGAGATCTTTGCCAGCAGCAAGCTAGTCTAGCTTTTCTTAATATCCAAAGCAGTTACCTGGGGATGGAATTTAAGCCTACTCACCTCTTTTACTTGTCTAATCTATATGCAGAACAGTTCGTTCCTTTTGCTTCACATTAACCTCTTACGGTTCTTTAAGAATGCTATTACATTTCCCCTCTGCCTTCTCTCTAGGTTAAATGCCATTTATTTCAGTTCTCCTCCCTGGAACAGTTTTCTAGAGCTCTCGGAGTTCCTGTTCTCCTTTCCTCCCCCCCAGCCCCCTTCATCTGGCTGCCCTTTTCTGCATGAGATATACAACACTGAACCATATGTCAGCTGAGATGTCATAGAAGTGAGGCTTGAGTTTATGTCATTCTTAGGTCGGTCCTTCCAGTAGCAAGTATTAATTTTGATATATCCCTGAACACTCTGAGGTGTGGATCAAGACACTTTTTAAAGACACTTGAATTTCACAAACCTTTGTAAATATTGCATGAAGACTGCAGGTCTGAAAAGGGGAGTGATGCCATACCTATCGGAACTGCAGAGGTTGTGAACATCTGAGATTTCATTAGAATTTCAGGTCTAGAGATATTTCAGCTCTCAGAATTTCACTCAACTCTGGGAATGTTTATATTTCCACCTGTGTTGTTACACGGGCTCTATTTGGGTAGAGGTAGCAGCAGAGCTGTCACGCTGAACACGCCCGGGACAGAGGCTGATGCTTGCTGAGTGTTCAGTCAGCTTCTGCAACAGCGTTGCACTTTGGAGGGTGAATATCGCAGGTGGCTGAACTTGGACGACTTGACAACTACCGTGCCGTATGTGTGACAGCGCTGGACGTGCCATGCACACGGATCCGGGCCAGGGCTGTGATGAGACGGCCTCTAAAGGCAGTGAGTGCGCTGGTACACGAGTGAGTTGTCTCTCCCCTGAGCTGGCAGGTTGGGGTTGCGGGGTTGCAGTGTTGCATGTGCGCTGCCTGCATCACTGTCTGCAGCGCACGTTTGCGGCCTTTTGGCATCGCTGGTGGCGGGAGCCAGCGCCCATGCCCGTCCTGCGGCCGCTCCGCTGCCCTGGGGACCCGCGCAGGTTACTCCGCCCGGAGGAACCCGGCCCCGAGGCCACCTCGGCGCGGGTGCAAGCAGCAGGGGATGGCGGTAGGAGGTCACCGTGCCT
>VZTN01034747.1:66012-90098 GCA_013400515.1 Erpornis zantholeuca | reverse complement strand
GCTCTGCGGCGGGAACTGCCCCGGGGGCCCGGGCTGAGGGCGGCAGGGCCAGGCCGGGGGCCCGGGGAGCTCTGCACGGTCTCCGGGGAGAGGTCTCGGGAAAAGGAGCAGGAGCGGATCGTGCCGCCGGCCCGGGGCGGTCGGGTCTCTTGCGGTGCCCGTCGACGACCACCCCTCCGTGTTGGCTGTGGTGCCTCCTGCTGTGCCCTGTTGGCATCCGGTGGGGACCGGGCGGTGTGCGACATCAGCACCTGCCACGGGCACATGGTAGCGGCCGCCCGTGGCCATCGGTGCATGCCCATTGCGGGAGCCCACCGGCCTCAGCGTGTGCCCATTGCGGCCCCCCCGTGGCACCTCAGCGGCTGCCCCGGAGCGGGGCACTGTGGCTCGACCCTGTCTCGGCGTGTGTGGCATCGGGACGGCGAGGGCGACCTTCAGTCACCTCTTGGTGCGCGTCACTGCGCGGATGAGCGCTTCCCGTCGAAACTGGCCTGGAGGAGAAAGGCGTCAATGCGTAACGCGGGGCTGTGGGCTGGCCCCCGAGGGCGTGGGGAGAGACGAGCCGGGGGCTATAAGAGGCCACCCATCCACACAGAGACCATGGCCAAGGGGCACGGACGGACCGAGGGAGCAGATGCCGAAGGGAACCCTCGCAGGTTGTGATGCGTAAGGCGGCGCGCATCGTGCTCTCGTTTTGCAGAGATCTCTGGTAAATCGTGTTGGCTGGTGGTTTCTAGCAGCGCCGGCTCACATCTGCCCGCATGGATGCGTGCTAGTGTTCTCCAGGCAGTTGTTCTTGCGGGGGGCTTTCCATCCGCTCTGGAGCAGTGTGGCTCCAGAAACAGGTAGGACTGGTTCTGCTGAGATGACAGATTTGTACAAAGCTGGCTGGTTTATGTGCTGCCCCACCGATGCTTCTTAATGTAAACTAATTTTGCACGATAGAAAAACATTATTATGTTGTTGGCAAGTTTTGTTCTGATGTTTTGTTTTGTTTTAAATTTCACACTTCTGTCATCCGGCAGAAATAGAAGGAAACATTCATATTGACAAGCCTCTTGCTTACCTTACATAAGGGCAAGTAAAGAAGTGTGAGAAATAGGCAGACTTGAATATTGAGAACTAGAAGGAAAATATAGATACATTCAGTGTTACACAGGAAGCTGCTGTAGTTAGAACATCAAAGTTTCATGTCATGGAAGTACAGATCATCTTTCAGTGATATTAATGCAACTCTTACCCTGTCACGTCAGTACACGTGCAGGTGTTTGGATATGATGACTATGCTAAAAGCAGCTATAATACACCACTCGCATGCTCAAGGTGTTACTTGCAAGCTAAGGGTAGCAGAAATTTCGGATGAGAATTGCAAGGGCTTGCCTGAAAAGTAAACAGAAATTTACAAGGAATCTGATTCAGCTTAAAACGAGGGATGTTACTTTTCTGGCTGGTACCGTCTTGATCTGTAGCAGTGCCTTGCAAAACTTGACTAGCCCAGTGTTAATCACGCAGTGTTTCTGCTGACATCGGCTTTCTTTGCAGCCATGTGCTGCTCGCAGAGAGCAACACACTTGCCCAGGCTCTGGCTGCACTAAGGACAAACTGGAAACAATCATATTGCTACTGTCTTTCTCAAGATTCCCTTTGCCACAGATTAATACAAGTTGCTGTGCTGAGGGCTAATGTTCCAGTGGTACTCATGTTCTTTTTTTGTGCTCATCTGTCATCTTTAAGCCAAATCCTAAGATTTATAGGAATGGAGTTCTGTATTGTGATACTGCTGCTCAGAGCAAAGCAAAGAGTTGCAGCCAGACACTTCTCTCTTTCCACACTGAAACTGTTGTTCAGTTTGTTCTCTAGGGTTTCTTTTTGTTGTGGTTGGTAAAGGCTTTCATCAAGCAGCTCTCTTCCTCTGATTCTTGTTTGCAGAGAGTACAATTCACTGAAAAGCTTTTTCTGACCAAATTTCAAGTTACTGTTAAATTCTTTATGCTTCATGTGTCTATTTCAGTCTTTTTTTATGTAATTTGGTTTCCTGGAGCCTGAAACAATATCCCTAGGTTTAGTGAACAATAAGGTTTGTGAAACTGTTCCCACCTGAATCTTAAATGGTTGTTTGTCTGTTACCAGGATCACACAAGTCTTCCTCACTGGTTCTGAGAAAAAGAACCCAAAACGATTGACTCCCTTCACTCCCTTCTGTGTGAGCTTCTGCTTCTTTCTTTTTGGTGTCCACATTTATCTGTACAGTTTGTGTCCTCCTTCTGCACAGACAGAAAATAGTAAAAGGCACTTTGGATCCCTCCCAAGATGATGCACAGATTTGATGTCCGTGAAAGTGGTGTTGGGAGTAGTGAAGACTCAATTCTCACTGTCAGTTCTTTTCCCTGCTACCAAGCTATCACAATGTAACTTGCCACCTTCAGACAAGCATTAAATAATGTGCCAATAGCAGTGAATTGATACTCATGGTTCCAGCAGTGGCTTGGTTGTCCAGGACATCTTTAACTATCACAGCAGAGGGCTCTGGGCAACAGGCTCCTCATGCAGGTTTGTCAGTTCCCTGCTCTCTGTAGCCTCAAGCCTTCAGGGGACTTAGAAAATACACCTCACTTTAGGTATCAGGCACACAGCAGTGTGAGGTGAAGGAATAACCTGCAAAAACAGGAAGGGAAGGAAAGGGAGGAGAAGGGAGGGGAAAGCCAGGTCATTAAAAACAGACTCTGGGGTTTTATAGATCTGGTATTCCTCTGGGGATGATTTCTGGGGGGAAATGATGGTGTTTTTTACTTTTCGCTTGACAGTTGTGGACTGTAAATGGCTTGGAACATTTAGAAAATAGAGATGGTTTTGATGCCTAAAATTTTGTTATTTAGCTAAAAGATGTGAAAGAGATCCATGATGCAAAATAAGAGTTGTCAGGATGTAGAAGGTCACACTTCTGCTGCCATAAATGGGGAAGAGCTGGTTAAATTCAGTTATACTGTGCAGCCTTGCAACAGGTAACAAACTAATCCAGAGGGTTTTAGATTTTCTGTAAGAAAAGCCTACGTGACATAAGACTACAAAATCTTTTGTCATCTCCTGCCCTGTCCTTGCTTCCTTCCCATCAAATGCTTAGAATAGCAGAACCGAACTCAGTTGTCTTTGTGCCAAATTTTAGGGCATCAGTATACTGGAAATCAATATAACAGCTAAAATCTGTTTGTTTTCTAAAGTTTATTTTTTAAACAAATAAGAGTTGGGATTATTCACTGTCTACCTCCATTATTGTGGAGTTTTTCTGAGAACTTCCTTGCTTTGTCTCATTGTCTGCTTTTAAAGCTGTTACTGGTTTCCACTATTTTTTCCTCTAGGCAGGGACGAAACAAGCCAAGTGATAATTTCTTAATTCATGGAGAGATGCGTAGGTCAGCTCTTGGTGACTGCATTCAAATAGCTCAAATATTTCATGTGGAAATATGGGGATCCCCTTTTGTGTAAAGGATATTGTTACAAGAAAGTGCCTGTAAGCAGCTTTTTGTAGGGAATGACTTCTGTCTATCCCAGCTGCCACCCTTGCATCTCGTGGGATCAAGGGACACTCACCAGGCATTGGAGTGAGTCAGAGTTTAGAGTTGTAACTGAAACAAATAACTTTGTAACATTTGTAACTGGGAATGTTGTATCTTCAAGGACAGTCAGTATGTTAAAATTGTAAATCAGTCCCAAAGGACCCAGAATGTCAAAAAGTATTTTTCTTTAGTAGGCGATGTTTTTGTTATTTGAGGGCTCAAGGCTGCTGTCAGATGTTAATTAATTGCAGGGGATCAGTACTTCTCCACTGAGATAACTTGATCGCTTTGAAGTTCCTCTGAGAAGATATTAAAAAGAAGAAATTTCATGTAAAGCCATCATTTTTTCAGAGTTGTGTTAACTGTTGCAGTGATACTTTGGCTGAAAACTTGCTTTGTTCTTTTTCTGCAGGTAGTTGTCACATGAAGGTACATTTATAGGAAGCTGAGGGACTTTTTTGTCACCACCTGTGAGTATCTACCCTCCAAGTAACATTTAAGTGCATCTGTAAAATAGAACCACCCTTTTTCATGACTCTATACAATTATTCCTCAAAATTTTATACTGTAGTGTTTTTGTTAAGTTTCCCATGCAAATTCCTTAAAATTGCCCAAGAAAAGGGTGTGAGGGCCTTGAATGGGAATTCTGTTATTGTCTGCTTGCTTTCCCCATTGCTTTCATACAGCAGTAATTATTTTCCATTTCCTCTGGGTTATAAGTCAAAAAGGCAGTGCAATGCATTTATTTTTCTGCTTTGGCCCTTGGGAGACTCCCAGAGCAGTGCTGTTACTGCAGCATTCCTAATGCTGAAGCTGCAGTGTGGAGAGGCTCCTTGAGAATGTTTCACAAAGAAAAAAGGGTAAGACCTTATCCCTTTCTATCTCCCAGGATAAAGGATATAAAGCTGTTGAGAATCACATCCCTGCTTAGTGGCAGAGCCAGGAACAGAGCATGGGTTTTGTGATCATCACTTGGGCAGATTGCTCCCTGCAGAGAGGGAGGGCAGGCTGGTTACTCCAAAGCAAGGCAGCCTGGAAAAGGTCTAAATTCTTTGCTGGATTTTAGAAGTGTCGATCTCTACAGTCACACACTTGTCTTGAGAGGGTGTGAGGGTGGTGGGTTATTTAGAGCTGTAGTGATGGATCGTGCCATGCAAAGGAGCGAGGTGGTATTTCTGCAGTCCAGGAAGGGATTGCCAGTTTGGGGAAGGCTGGTGTGTGCCAGCTGCGCAGAGGGCAGACACTCTAACAGGTTATAGCAGATTTTTGTGTGCATGTTTACTGCTGTCATGCCTTGGCATATAAGCCACGCCTGTACACAGTCTTAGGGCTCACTTCACTGATATATACAAAGTGATTTTTGGATGCAACACTCCACATGTCACTTTGTTGACAGAGCAGAGTACTTAAATGTTACTACTGCCAAAATGTCAGTCTTCCTCTTGGTCTGCCCCTCCCAGAGTGCACTATCTGGTGGCAAACACCTTAATACGTGGCAAGATACCATGCTGAGATGGGAACTGAGCAGAGATTTTTTTATCCGTTTTCTGTATTCATGGTTTTAACAGAAGGTGACCATGGGGCTCTCTTGTTGAACCAAGGCAGATGTTATTGCCTGAGGTTTTCACAAAGCCTGTTTAACACTGAGCAAATTAAATGTTTTTCTGTCATACAGTGCTGGTGTATGTACGACTCATTGTGCTTTGGGTACTGTCTCTGTCACACAGCAGAGGTGGAAGTATGGCAGTTGTAATGTTCATGGCCTGTGTGCTGTGCTGCAGCTGTTTCTGAAGGATGGCAGAACCCAGCCTCTGCCTGAGCGTGCACTTCTCTGCACAGCTCCCTTGTGTTCACAGACTTCTAACACCCTGTTCTCTTTGGGTTTTGTTTGCACAGGTGCTGCCCCTGCCTCTGCACCCAGCTGACAAGATGGCATTTCGGAAGCCACCAGATGGTGGTTGGGGCTGGGTGATTGTTGTAGTTTCCTTCTTCACCCAGTTCCTGTGCTATGGATCACCCCTGGCGGTGGGAGTCTTGTATTTGGAGTGGCTGGATGCTTTTGGAGAAGGGAAAGGCAAGACTGCTTGGGTTGGATCGCTAGCAAATGGAATTGGATTGCTTGCCAGTAAGTGCAGAAGCAGTATCTATCTTAAATTGAAACGTTTCCAGTCCATGCTTTCATCTGTGTGTGCTCTTGGAATTGTATCAAAGACAGCTGCAAATGAGGGTGCTGCATTTTTGTTTTAGGTCAAGATGGGTAAGAAGATTACATTCATAGTTTCACTATGCATAAACCAGAGCAATATAATGATAAAAGAGCAATAAAAATATTTCCTTTAGAAAATTCAAAATGATTGTACTTGAATAAACTAGAAAAGCCACACTCTGGGAAGCTGAATGGTAATTTTGTTGATGCATTTTATTTTTTTTTAATGAGACTTTAAGACTAACATTTACATTATTGTCTTAAAATCAGAGCAAACTGTTAGTCTGAAATGGTTCAAATGCTTGATGGAAAAAAATTGAATCAATAAACCAGTTACTAAATTTTCAGTTCTAGCAGTAACCCTACCAGTGAGGGTTTGTGATGTCTCCTTTGCCTTCTCTATTTGAGACAAAATCTCCCTTTGAAGGCTGGAAAGTTATGGCTAACAGTAGCATTAAATAAAGCAACTTTACTGGAAGCTTTTCTTCAATAAGATATTGTCATTTGGAGAGTAACAACAGAGTTTTAGGGAAATAGAACCCCACCTTGCAATTTCCCAGGTTGTTGTTTTAATATCAGGCACGGGTATTAACCGGGTCATATCACTAACTTCTGTTTTTCAAAGATTCACCATGGGAACTATTATCTGTTTGCTGAACCTGGAAAAAATTGCCTGTCAGCAGGGAAACTGCTACAGACAAAAGCAATAATGTGGTTTAATGGACAAAATGCAGCTCGGGATCCTGAGGAAACTCCTTAAAAGCAAGCTGATGTTCCAACAGCAATACAGACCTGAATAAAGAGCACTGCTTTGTATGGCACTGGAACTGATCAAATACTGCTGTCACACCTGTGTTAGGGCTTTTTTCCAGCAGACAGAAGAGAAATGGGCAAAGGAAGGTGGATCACTAACCACAAGAAGACTATACTCAGTCTCAGGGTGTAAGTGGGTAAAGGTCTGTTTCCATCATGCTTTTATAAATTTTCTATATTAGGCATATTAACTCCTGCTATTAGTGCATTAGTGCATAAAAAAAAGACTGAGAGAGAAGTGGGAAGAAAATAAGGGTAAAGAAGGTAATTACTGAAGGAAAAGCTAGGCAGAAAGAAATTGAAAGAGAAGAACATCCTCTTGTAGGAGACCAGAAGTGTCTGGCTCTGTGAAGAGCCTCAGCCCCCTTTCCCTTATGTCAACACCATGCTAGTTTCCAGATTTCTTTGTGCCCTCTGCCCACTGTGAGCAGTTCTCAGCAGTGTGTGTGCTTTGTAGCTGTGCTGCTTTTGGCTGTGCTTGGGATTTGTGCTGAGTGCAGGGCTGATAATGTAGAGATTATTTTTGCTATAGGTGAGCAGGGCTGACAGAACCAAGGCCTTTGCTGCTGTTCCTGCTGCCATGCTGGTGAGGAGTCTGGGGCTGCGTGGGAAGTCAGAGGGGACACAGCCAGGACAGGTGACCCCCAGCTGGCCAAAGGGATGGCCCATGCCATGTGACATCATGCTCAGTATATAAACTGGGGGGAAAGGAGGAACGGGGGGATCTGAGTGATGGCATTTGTCTTCACCAGTAACCACCACCTGCTCTCCCAGAGATGGCTGAACACCTGCCTGCCCAGCCATGGGAAGCAGAGAATGAATTCCTTGGTTTGCTTTGCCAGCATGCAAAGCACAATTTTCTTTCCCTATTAAACTACCTTCATCTCAGCTCAAGAGTTTTCCAGCTTTTAGCCCTCTGAGTCTCCCCATTTCTGCTGGTGGGGGAGTGAGCCAGTGGCTGCTGGGCTCGGCTGTGGCTGGGATTAGCCCATGACAGCAGCAAAGGGAAATTTCTGTAGCTGAATAATAAAAATCAAACTGATTTTGGTATGGAATGATTAAATGAAGTTTTGACAGGTTAGGAGGAATGGTGTCTGTCCATGTGATTTTATTCTTTCAGTTTGCACTCAGAAGCTTAATAATCATTCCTACCTTTTATGTCTTCAAAGGAAAGTACAGGGAGGGTCTTTTAATTACATTGGTGTTAGCAGAGTTGGCTGAAAACAAATTCTATGTTCCCAGCTTTACCTGAAATGAAAGATCCTAGTGTTTATTAAGCTGGCATCTGACCCTAATGATAAATCTACTAAATTTCCTCCTTAAAAGTGTGCAGTCTTATGATACAAGTTGTGTAGTTTTAGTTTTCAGCTGATGAAAAATGTTACCTTAAAGTGGTATGTTTTGAAGTCGCTCTTGATTAGTGTGATGGATGTCTAGAGAATTTAATCAAATTACTTCCAAATATTCTTTAAAACCTGTAACTCGATATAGTCTTTTTGCCATGGTACAAAAGACTCCCACGTTTTTAATTAAGGCTCTACTGGAGAGCAATTAAGACTCTTCTGTAAGCTCTCTTCAACTTAACATCACCTTTCTGAAGCTGCAGATGCCAGACTGGAAAAAATAAGGCAGTTATGGTAGATTAGAAGCTACAGACAGGAAATAAGTCAGTGTCCATTTTCTTAGGAAGACTTCTCTCATTGATAGCACTGGCAATCACATTCACAGCTTCTGTAACAGAGAAAGCTAGGGCCAGTACTGTAATTTCATCAGACCCTAGAAGATGTGGATGGCATCTGGCACAGAAAAAGGTTCTGTCTTCTCCCCTTCCCTCTGTATATGTAGTCTGGAACACTTTTTTTTACGCAGCTGATGCTGGTGAGCACATTCACGTTTGCTGCGTTGGTATCCTTTCTAAAATGTTTACTTCTGACTTATGTGAGAGCTAAACTTAGACTGGAGACATAGAAACCCAGTACAGCACCTTGTTTATTTGGATTCATTTCCTGGGCACCTGGTGTTCGATTTCTGTCCTTTTGCTCTCAGCACAGACAGTGTTGCTAAGCCTGAGCTGGACCCTTCACCTCGTCAGCTGGAAAAGGCAACAGGGCAGGGACCTGGCTGAGCTCTTCCTCATAGGATGGCTTAGGTTATGATTACTGGGATGAAACCTTACAGAGCATGGGAAGAAATGTGCCTAGAACAGTGAAAGACAAGCATCAGTGTTATTGTAGAGGGCAGAGGTGAGAGCCCCTCTGCAGAATTAGGTGTTACAGCATTGGTTGGGCTATGGCAGATGTCTCCAGGGCTTGTTGCACAGGAAGAAATTGGAAAAGCTTAGTAGGTTTTCCTTACTAGAACAGGCCAGGGTAGGATATATATATTCTTGAACACCATGTGTTTCTTCTGCACCAAGTGTTCTTAATTTTGCATCCATTTGGTGGCTGAAATTAAATTTGATCCATGTTACACTTGTTAAAAGCAAAACAAAGACCTTGGCGCCTGTAATTGGCACCACAGCTGTTTATAGTAAGAGTTGACTTCACAATCTTTGGCATAGGAGGAGACACCAGCAATGTGTCCATTCCTACTTCCCTTCGTTAATGGAGAAAGAACAAAGGGAGGATTCTCTCTTGAAAGGCATGCCTTTATAATTTGAGGGGATGTTTCTGCTGATCTGAGGCATTCAGAGCTAGATGTTTAAAAAGCTTAAATTTGTATTTTCAAGCAGCAGTTTTACTTCTCTATAACTGCCTTTGCAGCATCTATGTATTTTTGGACAAAATCCTCACACATACATAGCCCCCACTGTACAGTGTGGAAGCTGTAAATAGCTTGTGCGTAGGGGAGAGGGTGTCCCCAAGATTCCTCTGAAATAAGCCCAGTTCATATAACTGCTTTTTTTAGAAGGGAACTGTCTTTCCACTCAGTTGGGAGTGGTTTTCTGCCCAGTGTAGAAAGGATTTTTTCTGATCTATGTTCGTATCCAAAGTATGGGCGTTGGGAGAATTACATTTATATTATATTTATTATAACCAGGTTTTAGAAAAGCACTTAATATGCAAAAAATATTCTTTTACTCTGTCCAGTGGATTTTACATGCAGTCCATGACCATTTTTTCTACTCTAGAGTTTCAACAGGCTCAGACAGATACCCAAGTAGGGTGGGTCAGATTGATGCAGATGATAACAAAAAGAACTCAGTTGTCCAATACTGCTTGTTTAGCAAGAGGTTTTGTGTGTGTGTGAGGTGAAGGAGGGAGGGAGTGTTGTTTTGCAGAATTGGTTTTCTCTTCATGAGAAAATATTGAGGAAGAAAGTGCTAGTTCTTGATGTCCATAAAACAAAATAACTGTGCTTGTCAGGAGGCCAGCAAATTGCGGTAGGTTTAAGGTTCTGAGTGAGCAGCAGGTGGCTTGTTTTCATGTCTCAGGAAGGACTCACTGTCACATCCAGGACTCACTGAGGGTAAAGTATTTAATTCAAAATAATCTTAATAAAAAAACCAATGTAGAAATCATCCCTTCTAGGTGCTCCTCCTCTTTGGTCACTCTGTATGAAGTTTGGGTTGTGGAAACCAATCTTCTTTCTGCTGCTGCTTTCCATTTTGTCTGGGGATCTTCTTGACTGCTCCCCTGATAATTGTGTCTGTGACTGTGAGCCGTGACAGGTCGTGTGCAGAAGAGCAGTGTCTATTCCTGTGCTGAGTCTTTCTTCCTAGAGTTAGCTGTCATTCCTGTAAGCTGAGCTGGTATCTTTTTTTGATAGAGTTTGGTCTCGTTTTAAGAGACATCATTTGGAAAGGAAAAAGCCCTAGGGATTTTATTTGTAAAAGAAGTAAATATTTATCAATGTCATAAAATATTGTAGCAGTTCCAGTGCTAACCCCTGGAGCTGCTGGCAAACTGAACAAAATGCTGGCTCTAAAGCTATTTTTTATGCTTACTATTGAGGATTGCCACTGGGATATTTTTTTTTTTAATGTTGTTCATATTATGGTGAGAGTCAGCTAATGAAGAAAACTCTGATGCTGCCTGAAGAGCTGTTTCCTATGTGGCTGTATGCAGACTCCTGCCTTCCTCAGAATGGCCAATTTGAGCAAAATCCACAGGGCAGGTCTCAGTCACGCTCTGTGAAAGTTGGATTTTTACTAGAATTTACTGCCTTCAACCCATCGTGCTTCAAATATTTGTAAAGAATAGCAAGTTTGTGTACAGTCAACTCCTGTGCAAATACCATGGTAATAACTGAAGGTGCTGTACTGGGTGGAAAAAAAATGCCACTGCTATGGGAAACAGAGAAAGGGAAGCAGTGCAAGGAAGCAGGAAAGGACAAAGATGCTGGCTGTCATGGGGATTTTCTTTAGTGACTCATTCTGTAGCAGTGTGATGAGTGTGAAAGTCGTGCCTAGTACGAAGGGGAAGAGGGAGCTGTTTTTCTTTTCAGCCCAGAGACCTATAATAACTATTTTAATACTTATACTGGCACCACTTCTTATAAACAGGGCTGTTGCTGAGCTGCCAGATCTCTTGCTGTGTGAGATGGCAAATTAATACTGAGCTTACTGGAGCAGGTTCTGCAGTTTTGTGCGGGTTGTTTTCCATGTTAAAGCAAAAAGATTTCTTTGTACTCTTTGTTCTCCTTTGGGATTAGATTTTGTAAGTGGGAGAAGCTGGAAGAGCATCTCCTTGGACCCTGTCAGGGATGCTTTTGATCGTGTTCCAGTGGAGCTGTCCTTGTCAGGTTATGAAGACACTTCTTTCAGCTCTGTGTCTCTCTTGTTCTGGCTTGGGGTCAGAGGGTCCAGTTTCACCTTGGATGCTCTAGTAGGGGTCAGTGATGTCTGTACCAACAGCACCACCCTAGACTCGACAGAGACCTTCTGAAAGTAACTGTGTCAATACAGAGAGCAGGTGGAAGGGAAATGCTGTTTGTTTTAGCAAGGTAGTGGGTCAGAAATAAAGAATAGAAAAAGTGCAAATTCCTCTGCTTAATTGAATTATATTAACACTACCTTCTGAGTCGAACACAACCCTTTACTGTTGAAGAATTCTTCATGTAATACAGAGTCAATCCTTTGTTTATTTTTAAATCCTGTGGTTTTAGGAAATGTACCAATCTTAATTTGCCAGTTCTAGCAATTAATTCTAAGAATCAGCAACAATCTAGTGCTCTCAGCTTTTGTTCTCAGCATGTTACCCTGCCCAGGTTACTCTGGCCAGCTTTCATTCCTGCAGTGTGCTGACTCTTGAGAAGCAGCAAGTGCTTAGAGCTTCCTTTTTCATTGCTTCCAAAATCCAATTAAACCTTCCTTTCCTGGAATATTTTCTTGATTCCTCTGTAACTCTGACTGTTTGCCTGGATAAGCCTCAGCTCAGACTTGCCCCCTTTTCCATTCCCTAGGCAGATAGCTCTAATATAGGGCAAAAGTTCTGACCTGCCTTGTCTTTGAAGATCATTTCACCTGCTGACGAATTTCTGCTCCTGCCTGCCAGAACTGCTTGTCCCATGGCCGGCAACCACAGGAAAGCCTTGCCTGCATTCCCAGCTGCTCTCTCCTGTCTACAAACCTAGGCAATCACCATCCCCAACTGTTTACCTCGTATCACCTTTCTGGGCTCACCTCCCATGTGCTGGGAATCTCAGTGACGTGAGTCAGGGAGCACTAACCTTGACAAATGGCAGACTCCAAAATTACAGCTTTTGCAGATTGACCTGACCATGGCATGTACGTGTGTCACTTCAAATGAGATGCAGATGTGGTGAAGTGGTTTTGTTTGTTTGTATTAAATAATGGCATTCATCGGTGTATCTAACTTCTAATCTCAGAGCTGCCGAGTGTAGGAATGGGGCTAATATCTAAGTTTATGTATGGATGTTTGGAGCTCTGCAGGGTTTCAGATAAGCTGTCTTTGCAAACCGAGTCCCTTGTTGGTTGATTATTTATGCAGGACACCAAGCTTGCACGCTACTTAAGACTAAAAGGTGTATTCCAGGCCACACAACTGAAAATAAGCGCTTGTTGTACAATTTCTGTGTGGAGAGAACTGGCTGAGAAGAGGCAGGGTATGAATTCTGCCCCACTTTGTTCTTCTTTTTAAAGAACTAAGAGAAGTAAGAACTGAGAAGTACTGGGGAGTAACCTCCCCTGAACTTGAATGTTGCCTTGGCTGTCCCCAGTTAGTGACTTTTATCTTCTGTAATTTTATAGGAGAGACTGAGATAGGAAGTAAAGAGTTATTTGTGGGTATTTGATTCCCTCAAAAATCAGGGAAGAGTGGTGTTTGTCTGGTATGTCAGCAGATATTCCCTCTGTGTAAGCAGCAGGTGGCATTCCTACCATGACTATGATCCCAAGTGACTATTTCTTCATTTCAGTTTTATAAACTGCATATCAAGATCCTGCCTTTCTGAAACACACTTTTTGTGCTCTGTCAAAAAACACTTTTGTGCTTAAGGCCTGGCTGATGGTCTGTCTTGGCTTTCATGTCTGAAGATGAAGGTCCTTTTCAGAACTTCTGTACACCTTAGGTGTGTGGTGAAAGTGTTACTGTCCAGTATGTTTTGTATCTTCCTATGTTTTGTATCTTCCTCTCTTTCACTTTCTCTTTCCCTCCCAGCCTGGGGACCCTTTCATGGCCTTGATGTTCAGTTTCTCCTTGAGCAAAAATTTTACAAGCCTGACCTTGAATGTTTTTAAAACTGTTTCAGAGACCCCTGAGAAAATGAGTACTTTGAATGGTTATTTTATATAATTATACATTTAAATAGTTATCATAAGAAACATTTCCAAAGACTGACATTTTTAAAGAAGTTCTTCCTGGTGCTGGTGTTTATTAGGAATGTTTTTCCTGTTTTTTTCTCCTAGGTCCTGTCTGCAGTATATGTGTATCATCTTTCGGAGCAAGACCAGTAGCTATCTTCAGTGGCTTTATGGTGGCTGGGGGCCTCATGATGAGCAGTTTTGCACCTAACATATACTTTCTATATGTTTCATATGGGATAGTTGTTGGTAAGAAACACCTCCCTTTCATGTGGAAACTTAGTCTTGATTATTTGTAGACTTAATTTATGAATATGAAATGGGAAACTGATTCACAGAGTAGTGGTAGTCTGGTACTTGATTTATCAAGGAACACTTTACTTTTTGGCAGGGAGGGATGTTGCAGGGGCAGGCTGTTACCATGTAGTAAAGGACAAAAACAATGTAAATATTCATGAGGGTTTGAGAACAGTTTGTTCTCTGTTGACACAATTGTTAGAGATGGAGAAGCTGAGGTTTTACCTAAGGGCTGGCATCAAGCAGGTATTCTGCTGGCATGAAATGCCAATCTTAAAGGAATAATAAATATCTCTTTTGGAATTTTGTCACATATTCATTCGAATTCGATGAATTAGAGATCATTAAGGAGTAATGTTGTTCTCCACATTACTGGATTGAACCTAAAATACTGTGCTAGAGCACAAAAATGCTGTTCTCCTGGCAGGCGATGACCTGCCCTTCTGTGCTGCTGTGGGTAGCTTATCAAATTAACTGTGTCAGGAATTTGGGCACCTCGCTGGCCAGCAGGGCCCTGGCGTCGTGCTGGCCGGGCATGGAGCCACGGGGAGCCAGCTCTGCCGAGCTCTGGGGCCAGCCCTGGGCTCGGAGCCCTGCAGCCCTCCCTCAGAGCACAACGGGGCTGGGGTGAAGCCTTAAATTGGCTACTTAGAAACAGAGACTAGACAGGAATAGAGGAAAAAAAGGTGGTATTTATATGAAAGGCCTTCAGGTGCACACTTTGGGCTCTAGAGGGTCCTGCTTCAGTGGATCCTAAAATGCATGACAGGTCATGAGTGCTTCACACTTTGATATCAGCATAAATTCACCAACTAGAACCCAGCTAATGATGGAATTTCTCCCAAGCCTGCTCCCCTCTTCCCAAGATGATGGTTTACAGTTCTTGTTTTGAGTGTCCTTGGAGACCAAGTTAGAGGTTTTGTTATGTCTATCTTAGCATAAGAGAACAGCACTTAACAAGTTACAGAAAACTTCAGAGTTACACTAACAGTACAAGATTTGAAAAACATAAAAGTTAAAACCTAAGGCATTAGGGGAGCTCCTCAAACCCAGCCTGCTGCACTCAGGCTCAGCAGCCAGGGATGGCCAGGGCGGGAGGTGGGACAGTGCAGGCAGCCTGATCATCCTGTGCTGAGCCAGAGCCCAAAGGTACCTCAGCAGCCAGGGTACAGGTGGCATCAGTGGGGGGATAACAAAGAGGCATTCATTGCCCAGAGGATGGAGCATGTTTTATATCTAACCCTTTTTATCCAGGTCTTGGATGTGGCCTTTTGTATACTGCAACAGTTACCATCACGTGCCAGTATTTTGACAAACGCAGAGGCCTTGCTCTTGGTCTGATTTCAACAGGTAGGACTTTTAATTGTCATTCTCTCCAGCTTTTCAACTCTGATACAGCCACCATTACCCTGGCAATGTTTTTCTCAGTTACTTCTCAGTAACTTAAGAAAGTTACTATTTTCTTAAATCAAAATATCACTAGCAATGAAGAGAAAAACTCAGGCTTCAGATAAAAGAGATACTACACTTGCAGGTGTATGCTATGGGTCATCAATACAGATGAGGAAAGGATATTTGCTGAAGTGAAAGCAGACTCATGTAGCTTGGGCTGCATGCCATGGACAATGAGTGGAAAAAATCCATAGAGTCCTCTTTTTTCTCTTTGTTCTTACCCTGGATCAGAGGTCAGAAAGAGATTGGAGATGCAGGATATAAATGCTGCATCACCACTACCTTGCATTAGCTGTACCTTTACACTTTTTAATGGCCCAAGTAGGAATGGTTACAGATGGCTCTTGTCCCATGCCTTGCTTTCTGTGTGCTGTGGAGTGTCTGCTCTGAGCTGTTTTCTCAAGAGGCTGTCAGTGAGGGGAGACAGGGTCAGTATAATCAGTGTTGTGAGATACTAATACCACATCCTCACAAGCTGAGTACAGGGGAGCTTCTGCAGAAATTTTTCTTGGGGATCACTTTCAGTGGCTTTTTTTTGGATTCCAGGCAGCTTGCCTTAAAGCCTGATCTTATTGAGCCCTGGGTGGTTTTAGTACCTGGAAGGCAAAAGAAGCATGAATTTTGTAATTGATTTTTTCTGTGTTTAGCACCAAAGTACAAAAATGACTAAAATATAATCTAGATAGAGTCTTCAGCAAATAATTTTAAAATTTGTCATTAAATTGACTTGAAAACCAATGCTCTGTGTTTGTGAAAGGACATCCACTAATTACAATGGATCTGTGCTCGCTTCAACCAAGAGATTTTTCTTTAAATTACTGGGATTGCATTAAATGCTTGTGCTCATAGTAATTTCTTACTCTTCGATGTTTTTTTCTGAATGGCCAAACTTCTCAAATGCATGTGTAGTCCTGTAGAGCCACAGAAATGCCTTTGGAGTAGACTGTCACCAGGCAAACCCTGCTCTTTAAAAACCAGGCAGTCAAAGGCTGCTTCTAGGAGGGGTCTTGGTGACCCCCTGGATCTGTTCCTGCCTGAGAGGAGGAAGGTGGCAGCAAAGAGGAGAAAGGGGAAAATGTTGGAGTATGAAATTCAAACAGTGCTAACTCAAAATGGTACCTGAAGGGACACATGTATGGCAGTGCAGGGCAGAAGGGTGGCTTAATAGTTCTTTGATGTTTTTCATCAGATATAATGTTGGTCCTGCTTGTTTCTTAAGTGTCTGCAAGTGTTACCTAGTTGTCACAAATTGTTCTGATATTTTGAGATCTTTTACATTTTATTTTGTGGCTACTCAATAAGGAAACTGTAACTTCAGGAGGGATGGTGGCTTCGCCCTTCATGAAGGTGGGGAGAGAGGAACACAAATGACCATTCCTGTGACTGAATTCATAGCTGGTGAACTGTAGAATTTTCTTAGAGTTGGAGAATGGTCTTGGTTCTTCAGGTTAAACCAAACTTATTTTTCTTTTATAGGCTCAAGTGTTGGACTCTTTATATATGCAGCACTGCAAAGAGAGCTCATCGAGCTGTATGGACTGGATGGGTGTCTGCTAATAGTCGGGGCCCTGTCTCTAAATATATTAGCATGTGGCAGCCTAATGAGACCTTTGGAATCGTCCAGTTCTTCTCCACCAGAGAAAACGTGTGTAGACAAAGTCCCAGATCAATATTTTGTTTACCATGAAAAGGAAAAGACTGTTGAAGAAAACATTAGCATCCTTGAAAAGGGCTATATCGATGAAAAATGTGTCAACAATGTTCCTGATTGCAAACAGGAGAGCATTTTGAATAAGAATGTGTTGAGCTCAATAAATATAAATGAGAAAGACACTTACAAAAAGAAAGTTGTAGAACAGACAAACTTCTGCAAGCAACTTGCCAAAAGGAAGTGGCAGCTCTATTTGACCTACTGGAAGGAGACCATGGTTCTTTTCAAGAACAAAGTATTTTCAGCTCTCTTTGTAGCCATCTTGCTCTTTGATATTGGTGGATTTCCTCCTTCTCTGCTCATGGAAGATGTAGCAAGAAGTGCAAACATTAGTGAAGATGACTATTATATGCCCCTTATTTCCATTATTGGCATTATGACGACTGTTGGCAAACTTATTTTAGGAATACTGGCAGATTTTAAGTGGGTTAACACTTTATATCTCTATGTAACTACCTTATTAATGACAGGAGTGGCCTTGTTTGCAATTCCATTTGCCAAAAGTTACCTTACATTAGCGATGCTTTCTGGGATTTTGGGTTTTCTAACTGGGAACTGGTCCATTTTTCCATATGTAACAACAAAGACTGTGGGGATTGAGAAACTGACTCATGCCTATGGGATACTGATGTTCTTCGCTGGACTCGGGAATAGCCTCGGACCACCAATTGTAGGTAAGGTCAAGGTGGGCAGTACAAACTGAGCGTGAGCTTGTCACAACCAGGCAGAATTCTTTTGCATGTCTAATAATAACAGAAAGAAGAAATCAAAACCTGCAACAACAAATAGAGTCTGTTAGGCTGATTGTGTTCATAATTTGGCTTTGAGGAAAAAAAAACATTTCATGTCCAAGAGGTCAGACTGTATTTTAGGTTTGGCCTATTTTACTTGATTTTATTTAGTTGTTTGGGGTTTTAAATTTTAATTGAGATGATGTTTCCCTGAGTTACTGGTGCTGTTACGTTTCACTGATGCGCTTCTCTCTCATCCCCACCCCCAGGTTGGTTTTATGACTGGACACAGGAGTACAACACTGCTTTCTACTTCAGTGGCTTTTGTGTCCTGCTGGGTGGATTTCTTCTGCTGTTGGCAGCGCTGCCCTGCTGGAATGCCTGCACCAATCAGAGCTCCAAGCTGCCTCCAAATACTTACTCCTACAAAGTTGCATCTAACGCTTAGGTGACAACTGGAAAACACTTTGCGCCTTTTTATACTATATAGCAAAGTATTTTAGTAATTTTCCACTTATTTATGAAGCCCACAAATCCTCTTTCCACTAGAAAAATTCCATTGTTGCTTGTTGTTCAGTTCCTTTTTCTTCTTTTATTTCTTTTTTTTAATGTTATTTTTAAAAACAGTCTTATTTTGTCTACTATGCACCATGTTTTCAGCCTTTGTCTACTGTAATTTCCTTTCACCCTGTAAAGGGGATGTTCTGCTGTATTATCAGCTGTACTTTTTTTTAAGGGGGGTTTGTATGGAGGGGTGAACACTATGAAGCAAAAATGAAGCTTGTTCCTTATAGGGGAAGGCTGTCATTTCTGCCACCTTCTGTAGGTCTCCAAGTTGCACAATTGGGCTTTACAAAACAAGAATTTGCCTTATTAAAATGTAATACTCTGTCAAGGTGCTTTTAACATCATGCCTAGATTAACTTTTTTGTCTTTTTAAAGTTCCTCCAATTTACAATTAAGTGCCAATTGTGGGAGGGAGAAGAGGGGAATCAAAAGCAGCCTTGTGTTCCATAACTGAAGTGAACATTATGATGAAAGTAAAGATCCTTACAACCACTGCGACTAAGAACCATGTTTATAAATATTGCACATTTTGTGATGTCTTGTTTATAAAACTGTTGAACCAAAACTTTTTAAACCAAGGAATAAATGTGATTGTTGAAACCATGAAAGGAAATGCTGACTTGGTAACACAAGTTCATAGTCTTCATATTGAGGTTGGAGAGGTGCTCACCAAAGCCCATGGGTGAGAGTCTCTAGGCAAGTCATCCACAGTCTGGGGGAACTGGGGGCCTCTCTCATTACACAACCACAGTTCAGTAGGTTGAACCTGCTTCAGAGTAGGGCTTTCAACACGGTATACCTGATCAAAAAGGGAAAATGTGTCAGCAATGCCATCTCTGCTGTCCTCTTGGAATGGATATGGCAAGGAGAAAAGTCAGTAACAGAGAGCAAGGAAAAGCACGGGGGAGGGTTAACAAAAGAAGTTCAGGGAAGGCTGATGGGGAAAGAGTTGCATGGCTTGAACACCAAACAAGTCAGTGAAGAGAGAGCCCTTGAAATCTCCTGCCTCTCTAGCTGCAGGCTACCCCTGTGTGCATGTAGGGTCTTCCTGGCATGGCAGGGGGAACACTGTGTGATGTTGAAGCCTTTCCTGAGCCGGGCAGGTGCTGCAGCGAAGGCAAGCTGGCTCTGCACTGCCCTGTGTGCCCTGTGCAATGGCTTTTGCTCACAGAGCTGCTCTCATGCCAAGGCTGTGTCTGCTTGCTCTTGCGTAGCAGTGACAGAAATCTAACCATGGGTGGCACATCCTGTGCGCTTTGGCTCCTTGCTGTAGGTTTGAAGTTTAGTGGAGCATGTTCAAGGTTTGGGTGAGGTGGAAGTTCTTAGTCCTGGGTTACACCCTAGGTGGCTGTCTGCAAATGCCCCAGTAGTTCTCAGCAGTGCTATGGGCCTCAAGTGTCTAATATGATTCTGGCTCATTAATAATTCTCAAGATAAAAGCCAGGCATGTAAAGAGCACCCTGTATTGTCAAAGTGCACAAGTAATGTCCCCTCTTCTGGTCCTCCTGCCTTATCTGGCTACCTAGAAACAGAGACTAGACAGAAATAGGGGAATAAAGGAGATATTTTTTTGAAAGGCCTTCAAAGGTTACACCCTGGGGGTCCCGAAGTTCCTGCCTCAGTGGATCCCAAGATGGATAACATGTCATGAGTCCTTCACATTTCTATAGGTTTGGTTCACTTGCATATCAGCATAAATTCACCAATTAAAACTTCAGATAATCATGGAATTTCCCCAGGCTTACCCCCCCTCCCCAAGATGAAGGTTTACACTTTTGGGTCTAGGACAGTCTGGGTGTCCTTGGAGAGCGAGCTGGAGAGGCTTTGTTATGTCTGAGCACAGGAGAGCAGCAGCTAACGAGCTTCAGGGAACTGCAGAGTTACACTGGGCAGTGCAGGGTTTGAAAAATATAAAAGTTAAAACCTAAGGCATCAGCCCAAGGCAGGAAAATCCAGCTTGGCTTCAAACAGTTTTTGCTGACTTTCTGGGATTCACTTATGTTTGTTTGTATTAAAACATGACAAAGACGCAGTTAGTTTGTCTCTTTATTTTTTCTCTGCATTTGTCAGCTGGGTGTAACTACTGTGTGGGTTTTCTTCCTGGATTGTTTATAGAGTGCATGTGGAAAGAATATTGAGTATTCTGGATAGCCTTAAATGCAACTCCAGTCCTAAATTGGAGTCTGGGATATCTGATATGGATTTGCACCCATTTTATATGCTTTTATGACAGCTGTAGTCAGATTTCACCATGTGTATATAAAAGTAATATCATGTTTTACACATCTTAAAGAAACTGAGGGAATATCCTGGGTACAATCAGGGCATGCGTGCCTTCAGATTCATCTTCTGAAACCTCACTTCCTGCCAGCAGTATGTTCCAAGTTCTTTAAATATGAAACTGATGCTAAATTAGTGGTCTCTCTGAAAAAATGCAGCTGGAATTAATGCAAATGATTGGGTTGTATGTAGCACACTTTTGCAATGGAAATGGAGTCTATTATTAGGCAGCATGATATGTGTGGAAATATAGTGATCTGTAATAGTTTCCTGATGTAACCCTAGCCCACAGTGAGGAAAGAGCCCTGACTGTTGAAGAGACTTTTTTGCCACTGCAGGCAATATGTGTTAGGACTCCTTGACCCAGCCAGCTGAGCACTGTGACTTTATTAATCCTGTCTTTAATTGGTAAACAAGACCTAAGATTTTCATGTTTTGCATTTTATTTTTCTAGTTTTGCAGGGTTCCTTTCCAAGAAGTAATTTCCAGAGATGCTGCAACTTACATATGATCTGAGAGCCTTTCCTTCTGTCTTCATGCTTCACTCAAATCATGAGCCCATAGGTTCAAATGTGTTTTAGAAGGTGGTAGGAGATGTACAGTGTGATAATCTGTGCCTTAATTGCTTGAAAAGTAGGTCATCAGCACTGACAGAGTGGTAGAGGTGGTAGAGGTAGGTAAACCCTTCTGCCATGTGGAATTCTGGATTGTCTTGAGTTTTATAGTCCCTGACAAACAGATCTGGAACAGATGGAATGATATGCTTAAGTAATGACTCTTTATCGTACAAGAAAAAGTTATTTTTTATTGCATAAATTATTCAGTTACTGAGGAGTCAGTCATGAACAGAGCATTTATCTTCTTATTTGGGGACCCTGTGAAAGTTCATCGTAGTTGCCAAAACACAAGACAAATGAAAGTGTGAAATATTATTAGATTTAAAGTGTACTCTGTGCCTTGCTGAGTTAGTGAGCTTTATCATTAGCTGCAGAAAGAGATTACATTGCTTTGGAAGCTGTTAATTTGTCTACATCATACTGATCCTGGATTCCTGCATCCAGCACTGACATTGAACAATGTGCTGAGTAAGGGCTATAAAAATTGATGGAGATGTTTGCATAGCATTAAACTGACACGGAGGTATTTTTTCATTGGAGAGATATTTCACTTCAGGTCATTCAGGAGGGCCTTTCACATATACATATGGTGAATATATTGGGCTGAGCATGAAACCAGCCAGATTTAAAAGGGCAAAATTATAAATGATACAGAAATCCAATTGAACAGGACAGAGAAAGTAGAAAAAGCTGATTTCCTATGAAAAAAAAACATTCTCAAACTCAGAGGACTCATTTCAGTGATGTTTTGGTGTTGACTCAGTTATGTTGAAGGGCCAAGTTAAAGACTTGTCAGTCTTCATAGAAGAAACAGTATTTAGATGTGTCAGTATGCTCTCTGATTACCAAAATCCATTTATATTTTTAATTTTTTCTTTTTATAAAGGTATTTGCTCTTTTAAATGTTGGCTTTTAAACAATCAAAACACTTTGGAGGCAATACACACATGCTCAGCTTGAACTGTGCTGTTGTCATGTAATGAATTTGTTGCAGGAACTAAGTCAAAGAATCATAGATTTTAGCTGAAAAGGACTTTTAAAGAGCATCTAGTTTAAACCCTCTGCCATGGCATAGTGATTTCAAGTTTCTCAGAGTAGCTGCTGTTCCTGGCTTGTTGTTGCTTTCATGGCTCCGTGGGGAAGGCTTAACTCCTTCGTTTTATGTCCTTATTGGGTGTGTCCTCACATTTTCTGCAACAGCATCTTATGTTATTTTCTTTAGTGTGTCCATAGCTTTTTACAGCAACTCTGTTGGTCACCTTTAGCCATCTGTGTTCAATGTGTGAAGTGCTTGCTTTTTTCATTAGTATTAAATAATCACATTGGTCCAAGTAGACTTTATTAGCCCCAGTGTCATTTCATGTTGTCAGAAACTGGAGGCCCAGATGTCTGAAATGAGCAACTTGCTGAAATCCTTGGCCAGAGCTATATAAAGAGAATAAAACATGGCTGGTATGCACACAGATTTCTTTACTCTGCCTGCAGATGCTCAAGGCTTCGTTTACTGAGGAAAGGGTGTCTTGTGCATGTCTGATAAGGAAGAGTTGAGACAGGACAGATGCTGTATCTCTGTGGTCTCCCTGCTGTGGTTCCTTCTCTTTGGGTCTCCTGTGTCAGGTGCAGGAGTTGTGCTGTGCTTGCTGCAGTTTTTGAGGGGGAGGAGGACACGTGGCTGGAGTGTGAGGTTGAGCGTGCAGCTCCCTCCAGTCTGTTCACTGAGTGAGGAACATCATGGAATGCTCAGTGGTTCAATGGGAGCCTCAGGAGGCTGCAGGGGAGCATCTCTGCACCCATTCCTCACTGAGTACCCACGCTGCTGTACAGAGATGAGCTACAGTTGTTTGCCAGGCCACAGGTTTGTGTTTCCTGCCAGACAAAGTGTTTGCTTAAGGCATCCAATTGCATCGCTGTGGATGCTTTGCTGTAAATGCGCTCACAGAACCTCTGGAAATGCTTTTTTCTTTTATTTTACCCAGGATGAGCTGGGTGTTCGTGTGGGGTGAGCTCAGGTGTAGCTGCTGCTGGCACAACATGCTGCAGTGTGCTGCAGCACATGGCTGGGAAGGAGCCTGGGGCAATTCCTGTGTGAGCTGCCTTTGCAGTCATGGCCCTGTGAAGCGAGACTGCAGCAAATGCTCTTCTCCCCTGCCTTTGGCTCCAACCTTAATTTTCCCTGGTCACAGTTAAACTGGCAAACTCAACTTCACTTTGTTCAAATTAATTAAGTTTTTTCCTCCCCAGGTTCTCTTGTTGCAGGCTGCAAAATTATCCGTCTAACCTCTTCCCTCCTTTCCCCATGTCACACGCAGCTCATGTTGAAAAGTAAACATGTTTTCAGTGATTAACAGCAAAGACTAGATGCAGATGAGTAACAAGATGAATACCTACCTGTTTTGTAAATCACCAGAGCTCTGACCGACTTTATATTTACAGATCATATCTAAATTGTGTGGGATTTTGTGGTTATAGGTGTAAATTTTGATATATGACATGCATATCAGGTTGGATTAGGCCACCGCCGTCTTCCGTTGGAATCAAATTACTTTGCTTTTTAATTAAAATGTCCCTGGGTTGGAGTGACTGCAGCCCTGCTTTGCATTACTTAGGGGACAATCCTCCCAAATTAGGATAACTGAAATCATCTGGCATGTCTTTCTCAGATTCTGTGAATTACAATAAGTACTTTGTATGAGGTTATGCAAGAGACCAGAAAAATGCTTAATTAAATAACATTTGCTTCAAGTTGAACAGAGTCATGTGGAGGTGCTGTGAAGTAGTAGGGAACAAAAAAATATATTTGTGAGACTAGCTTTGACAGCCTGGTGCCTCCCTGGTGTATCCATTACATGAAACAATTAAGTAGTCACTCTTCTGAGTGTGTGAATAACCATTTTAGCTACCAAAATGATTCCCAGAAGAGAGAGAGTTGGGAAAAAGAAAGTCCCACTGAGCAGACCATTACCTTGTTGCTTTAGAAACAGGAGACCTGAATTTGCATAAGAAAGTCTGAATTACTCCAAACAGGGTTTCATCATCTCACCTGAAACTGGGAAGCTTGATGGAGATGCTGCTGCCATCTCAGTTCCTCCGGGGGG
>VZTN01034747.1:0-65987 GCA_013400515.1 Erpornis zantholeuca | reverse complement strand
CTGGGGGGGGGGGGGGGAAGGTCTCCATTTTGAGGGTCTTTTTTTGAGTTTTCTCTAAGTTTGTTCAAGAAGTAGTATCACAAGACTGCAGAAGGCAGAGATAATTGAACATAATTGGAGCAAGTCTTTTGAAATGATGTTGAACCAATAAGGAGTAGTTCTGTGCCATTGGAGAAATACAAGTGAAAAACTGCCTGTGCCTGGCTTTCACATGGGTTAGGGCAGTGTCCGTGGTGCAAGAGGATGCTGAAGCCTCTACTTACTGTATTCCTCCTTTTTCTTTTTTTTTTTATCCCCACCTTGGGTGCTGTGCAAGCTAGAGGCAGAGAGGAGGCAAGGACTAATCCTTGCCTTGCTTCTTTACAGCTCTTCAAGGAGGCAATATCGTGTTGAAACTATATTATTTATGAAAAATGGTACCATATGGTGCCAGAGATAATTGCTGCAGCAAGAGATTCATACACCGTGAGCTGCCTGGAGCTGAAGCTGGAAGCTGAGTTTCCCTTCAGCTCTGGGAAGCTGTCAGAAACCAGCAGCAGTTTGTGGATGGAGCCTCCTGGGAGGTCTGTCTTTCTGGGAGGATGATTTGGGATGCAGAAAGTGGCCTGGTACTTGCAAGTTTTGCTGAAACTAATCCAGCATTTCAAATTCCCTTTGAAAATGAGCAGACAGGGAACAAACCATGATTACAGAAATTTTGTGTTCCTTTGTGTCTTTCTTTTAATCTTCATGTTTCTTGGAGAAATAAACCTGGACTAGATAGATATAGACTGAAATATAATAGAAACATAGACTTTAAATAATTTGTAGGGCCTGAAAAAATTTATCTGCTTGCTTTATTACAATAATTTTCAGCTTATGGCTCTTTTTGCTGATGTTCCCTCATTAACAGCAATGGCAAGATAGTGCCTTTAGATAATGAAGCAATACTGCATTTTGAATGCTGACTTGTTTTCCCTGGAACAGCTTCAAGAAAATGAAGAGGTTTAAGTGCCAGGTGGAGATTAGAAGAAGAAAATGAAATTCAAAACAGGAAGCAGAGAGAGGCAGGCTCCAAAACAACCTTCATGATATTTCACTCCAAGGGAGGAATATTGACAGCTATTGATGTGTCGCCTGCCAGCCACTTTCAGTTCCACAGAACTGCCGAGGAATTGTGCAGCTTTCTGCAGGCTTTTCAAAAGCCTCTAAAAGAAATATGATGCTTGAGGGTTTAATGGGCTGCCAGAGAGAAAAAAAAAAAAGAAAAAAAAGGCCAGCAAGCAGTCTGAGCATTTGCCTCCCACTGTTTCATTGGGCAGTTCTCCACATGCCTGTAATTCAGCTGCCTGGAAACAGGCTCTGCTGAGCCACCTCAGGACACCAACACATCCCCTGCCAGAGATGGGCTCAGATAGAGAGAAGCAGCTCCAAGGCTGCCAGGTGCTGTGTCTGCCGTAGGAAGGAGCCTTGCCGTGACTCAGGGGATCTCTGCTCAGGCACAGCTCTGGGCTGGTGTGTGCCTGGCTGCTGGGGCAGGGGCAGCTCCCGTGTGCCTGGCTGGCACTGGCTCTGCACACATACCCATCTCTGTCCCCAGGGGAGACCACCTGAGCAGCTATAGAGTCACAGTGGATGCTGCTGGGCTGACAAGGGCTTGCCTGGCAGGAGGTGGTGTGGCCTGTGTGCTCTTCCCATAGGCAAGCGAAAAGCAGTGCAAGTAGCAGCAGGGGAGAGCTGCTTTCTTGTCAGGACAGCAACTCTTCCTCACAGATAATTTAACTTGGCGAGTAGGCGTGGTTGGCAATCAGATTGCTGTGATGAGGGATGTGTGGCAACCAGTCCTTATGTCTGTGCTATGACTTACCAGCTAAAATGCAGGAAAACTTATATCGATGCTGTAGTAATCAAGAGAGTGATGCCTCATTTCTTGCCAATGATTACCTAATATGAGATGCATTTTTCCATGTCTACTTCTGTCTTGGTTGTAGTCCGTATTTCCATTTTTTCCTTTTGTTTGAGAAGCCCTATAGTTTATCTACCAGGTCCATATACTATAAAATGTGCAAATTTTCAGAACTTAGTAAGTTTACTCTTTAGAGTGGCTCATGATGAATTGGAATAAAATATACAAATGCTGTGTGTGAGATGAAAACCTACTTTCAAAGCCAGTAAGACAGGTTTGTGTGACGGAATCTCAGCCGTGTGTATCAGCCCTGACTGTTTCTCGTGATAATTCAGGGATGCTTTTATGGGCTTAGCTCCCAGGGGTTCTCAAGGCTGAGGTGGTGCAACTGGTGTATCATAGTATGACAGTGCCTTCTCAAAGCCTGCAGCTGGCATCAGCAGAACTGCTTGCCCCAGTGTTTGCCTCTAATCCAGAGCCACCAGAGCCTCTCCAGCTGGATGTGGGCCACGGCAGGACTGCCCACATTACATCCCACTGTGGCCTCCCTGCGGGCATGCGCTCCCTGCTCGGCTCTTGCCCACCAGAAAGGGCTTTCTTTCCTGCTCTGCTGGGTGCTGGGAGACCCCTGAAGCTGAGACAGAGATCACCAAGTGAGCAGAGAAGTCTGCTTGCAGCTTTGAAGGAAAACTTCAATGAACAGTGGAGCCTCAGTTAATTATTTTTTCTTGCTGTTATTGTTTTTTACTGCTGCTGACAGTGGATTTACCTCTGCCCTCTCTCAGAAGGATCCTGCTGTTCCTAATGCTGCTGTAAAAAACCTTGTTTCTAAGGAGTAAAACGAAACTTCTCTCTTTTCCTTTCATGTTTATCCTTTCTCTATCTTTTTGAAACATCAGCAACCCTTACAAGTAGCCCATTCAGCAGCTGGAGGCCACGGCCCCAGTGAAGAGAGTACAAAGGCAGCCCCTGGTGCTTGTCCAGCCCCTCACACGCCCAGGCTGGGGCACTGCCTTTCCTCACAGCCCTTCCCCTGGGCAGCAGGGTGCTGGCACACCAAAAGCTTTGGTTTTAATTTAGACGTGGCCCTTGAAGTCAGGGTGGCTTCTCAAAGCACCACATATCCTTTTCATACATCTGAAGTCCTGCAGGGGTTGGCTTTGATCCAGAGGTTGTGAAGGAAGGGTTGGAATTTCAGCTACACGGTATGAGCAGTTATATGTTTAATTTGTGCTGCCTGCAGCCTCCTGCTCTTTGTACAGCTGCGATGCGAGGAGAAATCATCCCTCCGACCCGCGTTGTTCGGTACTAAAGCAGAACCCTGCCCAGGGCTTGGGGCTCCTTGCCGTGTCTGCAGCGGGGTGCAGGACCACCTCTCCGGCAAGCCTCGTGTGCCCTCTAGCTGCTGCGGGCTTCCCGGGAACGGCGGTGTCCGCATCTTCCGTGAGCCTTGCTGGAGCTCGCAGGCAACACTTGAAAGCAAGCTCCTCAATAATTGAAGTTAGAGCAGCAGTCGAGAGCAAGAGGTTGATTGCAGTGGCTGCTGCCTTGTTTGCCTTGTGATGAGCCAACAGATAAAATTTGTATTTGCTGCTCAGGTGCAGAATTTGTTGCTTTGAAAGGTATTTACCTACGTTTTACATGTTCAGCTGAAGTGAGGGAGTAACATATCCTGTGGCACCTAGTGAGATGGAAATGTGCTGTGGGGCAGGGAGCAAAGAGAGTTGACAATTTTTTTTAAATTTTGTAATTTTTGCACAGGCCTTTTTGTAATGTATTTCTCTGCATTGTGCAGGCTCACAGGTGTGGTTACCTAAGGTGATTTAGTGCGTCATGCTTTTGTTGGTCCCAAAGGGACCCAGCAAAGGTGGCGGAGCTGCCTAGCAAACACAGCGATAAAGGGTGTGAAGGCAGGGAGGGTGGGGAAGCACTTACCATGGCTGCAGGGCAGAGGACTTGAATGCACCAGGGAGGGGATGCCACACCAAAATGCCCCCTGAGTCCTCTCAGCCACCAGCACTGAACACCACCCTGCTGTGAGAGGGCACTCGCTGCAGATATGAGAGGGCAACACTTTTCCTCTATTAGCTGTCAGTGGTGGGGGTACAGCACCATCAGGCCCAGGACCTCCTGTGGGCCCAGGAGCTCGAACAGGCTGAGCAGCCACAGCTGTGGTGGTGCCTTAAATGGCTACATAGAAACAGAGACTAGACAGGAATAATGGAGGGATTTATTTGAAAGGCCTTCAGAGTTACACTCTGGGCTCCAGAGGCTCCTGCCTCAGTGCATCCCAACACGGACAATGATAGCTCACGAGTGCTTCCCACTTTGATATCAGCATCAATTCCCCAAGCAGAAGCCAGGCAAGGATGGAATTTGCCCAAGCTTGCCCCCCTCTCCCCAAGATTGTGGTTTGCAGTTGTTGGGCCTAGGACAGTCTGGTTGTCCTTGGAGAGCATGAGAGAACAGCACTGAATGAGCTACTGGAAACTTCAGATTTACACTGGGCAGGGCAGGATTTGAAGAATATAAAAGTTAAAACCTAAGGCATCCGTGGTGGTGGGCACAGCATTTTGAACAGGCTGAGCAGCCACAGCTGTGGTGGTGGGCACAGGTGGAGCTTGTCTGCAGAGAGAGGCCAGGATGAGCCTGTGGGGTGGTGACCCTGCTGGGGCCTGCTCTGTAGGTAAATAAAGCTTTAAACCACAGCACTACTGAGACATCATCGTGCCATCTTGTGGAGAGGTAAGTGGGCTAAAATTCTGCCCTAGTATTTAAGTGATATTCCTTCTGCCAAGGAAGTGGGAATTATCTCTTCTATCTGTGCTGCCCCAGTGTGGTGTTGGAGTAACTTCTGCTTTCCCAGTGCTCTGCCAAGAGGGTCTGGCTTAGCACCTCAACTCTTTTTTTGCCTTGTGTGTTTCGCTTTTGTTTCATTTGTACCTACTAAGTTTGTGTCAAAAGTCTCCTCCAATTAGACTTTACTGCAATGATACTTTCTTTTACTTTCTTTTTTATGGCTTATTTTCCAGGACAGGATTTATATCTGAAAGAATTATAAAAGGTGTTGGGCTTAATTGCCTCTTGGTGGGTCCTTGCCCATGTGTTGGCTGAAATGATTGTGTATGTGTTATATAAACAAGTAGCTGTAATGTGTAGACAGAAGGCCACCTCACAGTATTTTCTTTGCCGCTGTGGCAGGCAGCAGGAATATCTGCGAGCCTGCATTGCAAAAACCCACTCAAAAGCAAATACTAGGCCCAGGATCAGCATGCCTCAGGAAGCTGTGGCATTGTGTGTGCTAGGTGCCATGGAAACATCTCCTGGTGGTAACACAGCCCTCAGCTTGTGCAAGGTGCCTCCAGAGGGAAGTGCTGGCTGCAAGAAATCCACTTTTACTAGGAGTTAATTTCTACCTTCCACCAGCTCTGGAGGGAAAACCACTGATTAAGACGATGCCTAGCAATTATACTATGATAAGTTAAGTGCAGGGGAACAGCCCAATGGCTGCAGTTCACTTTGGCTGGGCTGCATGGATTTGTGGAGGGGAAGAAAGGTGATGGTGTCTTGCGAGCAGCACAGCTGAAATACTGGCACTCTGCTGCAGCCTAACATGGGAGCAGGCGCCTCCCTTTCCATCTGCGTAAGTGAACTTAAATCTGGCTTATTCACTCCTTTCTCACACCCTTCCTCCTTTCCGAGAAGGCTGACGGTCTGCTGCATCTGAAAAGGGAGAAGGGAGGGATTTAGAGTAACGATGCACAGATATTTTAAAGGCTTTTTCTAAGACCTTGCAGCTAATATACAAAAATGCCATAAAATATGTTTGGTACACACTGATATTAATTCCTTTTAGGTAACTATTTATGCTTTAACACTAACATCACATTCTAAGCTTGCCGATGTACTGAAAGAGGAAAATGGGTTCGGGTGTTTTGAGTGCTGTGTGTGCTTTTGCCATGGCAGCACGGCTGGCCTGGAGTTCCAGCTCATGGCTTTGCTGCAGGCGTGTGTGAAAAACAGCTTCACTACAGCAGTTTAGCTTCAAATCCATAGGAAAATCTTTCCCTTTCTCTTCTGAAAACAGAGTAATAAAAACATATAAGAAGAGACTGGTTTCACTATGTATTGAGATAATGCTACAAAAAAAAAATTAAGTTTCCCCCTTAAAATGAGATGTAGATACTGTCTAAATAGCCCTAGTGCAGAAATGGTAAATCCAGGTGCTCCTGGTTTGCATTGCTGCTCTCATTGCCTGGCAGGAACATGAGGACAAGATGCAGCAGGCACTGTGGGTAATGTCACCTGCCTGTAAAGCAAGCAGGGGCTTAGGGGAGGCAGGAAAGAGTTTGGGGCAGCCAGGACTCCTTTCAAAGTGCTGGGCAGAATTTCCCTTTTTCTTAAATAAGAGGGGTATTTTTCTTAAATATACATTTAATGTATATATTCTAAATGTATCTAAGCATATATTTAGATATATGTTCTTAACCACACCCCCAGGCAGCCCTGAGGGGCTGCAGAGCTGGCTGTGCCCACCCAGGGCAGCCCCCTGTCCTCACAGAGCCCCTCAGCCACCCCCTGCCAGAGCCCACAAACCTCCCAGTCCACGCTCTGCCAGCTTCTCCATCCTGGCAGCATGACTAAACACCTTCCTTCATCACACAGGAGGAAAAGTGCAGGTTGTTTGTGATTTCTTATGTTTTTGCATTGGTTGTTGGGGTGAGAGATTTGGATTAACTGGGTGAGCAGGCCTGTGACATGGCTGCGCTTAAATTCCTCTTCCGGTTCCTTCATGAATCCTGCATTTTTTATCCTCGGGAATTAGGTAGAAATTCACAAATTTCCTGGGGTTGGAAGGCTGTGCACCAGCACGGAGTCAGCTTTTTCCTGGCTTCTGGGGCTCTTTTGAGGGGTAGTGACCCCTCCTTGTCCTGAACAGCCCATCGGCCTCAACATGAGGCCCTATTTTCTCTGACTGTAGTTGTGAGGGGGATTTACAGGACCTTACCCCACCACAGGTTTTGTCTCAGCTCTACAGAGCAATATCAGTATTTTAAGAATTTACAGTAGAAATAAAATTTGTACTAAGATGCTACAATGAAGACAAGAATTTGACCGAAGTTGTTGACCTGTGGAGGGCAAAACAACAAAAGCCAGTCACTGCTTATCACTTGTCTGTTTTTATTCCCCAGAAGTCATTCTCTTCTATTCAAGTTAGGCACACAACAAATAAAGTTTCACCAGGTCTACAGTTTAGCAGAGAAAGAAGTGTGTTTGGTGTTCCTCTGGAAACCCTTGTACAGGATGCAAAGCAATGTGGGGTTCCTTCTCTTGTGACACAGATGGTGGAGTACCTAGAGGTGTTTGGTAAGTGCGTATTTTCCCTGTCTGGTTCTGAAAAGTAGTATTCTTTGTTTAAGCTGTACTTTTCAGCTGTAAACGCTGAAAACCCCTTTTTTACAATTCTTGTGCTTTCTTAAAGAAGCTCTTGCTTTTTGAACTCCAGTTCTCATCACAAAGATGTGCTAAAGCAAACTCTGTTTACTGTTCTGCATTTATTACACAGGTCTGGAGCGTGTTGGTATATTTCGTATTGGTGGTTCAGCAAATAAAATCAAGGAATTGAGGCAGAAGTACAATCAAGGGGAAAAAGTAGACCTTATTAATGATGGAGATGTTGATTCTGTGGCCAGTCTCCTGAAGCTCTTTCTGAAAGAACTACCAGTGGCTGTTTTTCCAGACAATATTTGTTCTGGCTTGCTAAAAACTTTCCAAGGTACAGAATGGGCACCTTCCAAACTTCTGTCCTTTCTCTGACAGTGACAGATCATGTGTTCATTGCACCTTCTATAAGCAGTTTTAAAAGCAAGTTTATAAAGCAAGTTTTGTGTTTCCTTAACCTGAGACTGATGTTTAATTGCTTTGGAGGGACCAGGCATCTATGATCTTGTCTACAGTCTCTTTGTGAATTCGTTAAGTCTTGTGGATTCCCTTCCTTCCTGTGGCAATGCATCCTGCAATCCAATCCTGCATTATTTGAGAAAGCTCCTCTTCCTCATGCTGGCTTTGAAAAATTGTGTACTTTACTAGTTACTGAGATAACATTTTTAGTTTTAATGTAATCACCACCATAATGCTGCTTGTGTCTTTATAGAGCCACTGTCTCACTTGCCTCTTTTTTTACTTAACCTTCCCTGGCACATGAGGTTTTCTGTACATCCCTGTTCTATTTTAGAACTTCATTTTTAGTCAGCATTTATTTTACCACTCCTCTTACAATCTTCTTGGACAGCAGTGTGTGGAGCAGCACGGAGCTTTCAAAATGCAGAGCCAGGGCGTGTACCCACAGCCATTCATTCACTGCCTGGCTCCCCATCCACGCCAGCAATGGCCGAGATAATGCTCTCAGTCTGCCTGGTGATTTTGGCTGATAACTAATTCAGGTGTTTGCACCTCAATCAGTGGGTTTTGTGGGTTACTTTGCAGGCTGCTTTTGTTCAAAGTGCCTGTGTAGGGGTTTACAAAGAAAGAGAAAGGAAGCAGTTTTATGAACTGTGAAAGTCTATGCGGAAAGACCTATGGGGCTTTTGCAAGCACCATGGTTTTTTTTACCCTTAACAGTCTTGCTGTTCTTTTTCAAAATTATTTTTTCCTCTCCATCCCCTTTTCCATTTCTCTCATTAATCAGCTGCACACCACAGGCCTTGGCCTGCACAGAATGATTTTTTTTTTTTTGCTAAAATTACCCTTAAGGGCATGATTTGCTTATAAACAATGTCAATGCTACACAGATGTGTCCTGGTGATCTATGGCAAATTTGAGCATCAGCTGCCAATTATTGAGCAGTACTGTCATCTCAATTCTAACAGCCAGGAGATTTTACCCTACTGATGCTAAACTGCTGATCAAATGGAGTTGCTTGTGAACCCATTTTCTGCCTTGTTAACCTTCTTTGAAGAATGAGAACCAAGAAAATGTTAAGTATCCCCAATTTAGATTTTTAAGCATCTCTTGTCTAACTACAGTTGCATATTTATAGAGCAAAGATGTTTTGAGTCTGAGAGCTACCAATTAGTCAGGAAATGAAGATGATGTGGGGCTGAAAGGGTACAATTTCTCATTCCTCTTAATGAGAGTCATAACAGCATGTCTAAAATCTCTAGGGAGAGTCAAGGCTGTCAACCTTGTACCATCCTTAAAGGCCTTTTTGAGGATTCAGGTACATGACTCCTGCCTGCAATTTCGCCAAGAAAGCAGCAAGTGCTGGACAATTCTGCCATAACAAAAAGAATATCAAAAACAGCGTGGGTAAAACTTGATATCAGGAAAATCCATGGTCCTTAAATATTCATATGTGAAAACTCTTGTCAAAATTTAGTATATAAAATCCTTGTTTGGGATGTATTTATTCTTCACTTTGTTCTAACGTATTCTAAAACCTCCCTTCTTTCTTACATCTAGTGCCTACGATGTAGTTGTGGTGGTATGAGGAATATCTATGTCATAAGCCTGAGTTTTGGTGGTCTTTTTCCCCCCAGAGCACGAAATCAACACAACAGAATGCCTAGAGAACCTGAGACAGTTGCTCAGCTGCCTGCCCAAAGCCCATCAAAACCTTCTTCAGTTCCTGTCTGCTTTCCTGCTGAAGGTAGCAACCCACAGTGCAGTGAATTTCATGACTCTGGAAAACCTGGCCATCGTGTTTGGACCTGCTCTGTTCAAGTGAGTCCTCTCTATTCAGCTATGTCAAGCAGCACAATAAGGTCACACCTCACAGCAAGGCTTTCTGTCATAACTCTGTGTCCAATAGCCAGTGGAGAATTTTGGAAGTTAAATGTTTATAGGGTAAATTATGGGCAGGTGACAGGTTCTGAGCTGGCTGATCACTTTCATTCTGTTGGGCACTGACTACACAGGTCCAGCCTCAAGTAAGAAACCATATGAAGAGACATGAAGGATAGAGAGCTGTTTAATGAGAACTACTCTTTTCGTAGCCAAGATAAGTGCTGGCTGTGGAGGCTACTTAGTTGTTGGATTTGATCCTGAAAAGCTCACTCTCACTTTGACCTTGTAAGAGCATTTGGTATCAGAGAAATGAATCCCTGATATCAAGAAAGAGAAGCAACTCATTCTGCCCTTGCCAATAAAATTCAAGTTGACATCCAAGCAGAGCCAGCTGAGCTTGCAAGCAGTGAGTGGCTGGCTGGAGCTAGAGAAGGCATGTTTGGGGTGATGCGGAATGGGCACAAAACTGGAAGCTAAAAGGGGGGATGGGATACATGTCATGCAAGTCAAGGTGGTAAGGAGGAACAGCCAAGTGTGATCAGATAATGGTGGATTTCCCCCTTCATTGTTGACACTAGAGGATGTTAAAGTATACCTGTTACAATTTGTAAGTCTTTGTTTTAATGGATCATAGCCATGACAGCTTAATATGAGCTGTAAGCCAATGACACTTTACAAAACGTGTATGTTAGCAGTTCATATCTTTTTTGCAGTAAAAAAACCTTGCTATGCAGGTTTGGGTTGGTTTTTTTTTTTTGTGGCAAGCCAAGTTCATTTAAAAAGTCATATTCAACAAAATTGGTACCCAGCATCAATGACAGGCTTTGTTTTGGGGAACTGTAATTTGAAACCTTGCTGCTGTTTCATAGCTCTCTATATGTGGACTCCGTTTTTCTGCTCTGTGTGTTTATTACCAGGTGTACCAGCATTTGACCTTCACAGGTGATACAAGTTTATATCTTTAGTGAAAATACAGCTAGGGAAACCAATCTAACAAGATGTGGTGTGGTTGGAGTTATGCCACTGTCCTCTGGGAAAAGGCCTCACCATGAAGGGTACTCAGCAACAGAACAGAGCAGTTTTGCAACCAGAGCCCAAGTTCCTTAGTACCTTCGTAGTAAAGTTAGTAAATGAGTGGAGACAGAGAAGGTTTATTTATCAGTGTTTGGATTAGTTGTGTGGTGATATTTATAAACATTGGCTGATGCTAAAAGGCCTTCACCAAGGATCTATCCCTTGGCCCCCACACTAACTCAGAAAGCTGTCACTCTTCTGTCACCTGGGGCTTCAGTACGTGCACACCCATACAAGGAGACTTTGTTCCTTTATCTCCACTCCCCAATTGTCCCACCACGTGCCCATAGATTCCTGTATCTGCACAGAAGCATCCACTATACTCCTTTATCGACTGATAAACTGCTTCAGTTTTAAAATGTCCCACTCCTCTGGGACGTGGCCTAGCTACTTCTGAACATGTGCCTTTTCCTGGTTTTTGAAGTACATTCAGTGCTAAACTGAGTGCTTGTGGCAATGACCTGTGTGAGAAGCCTTGAAAGCAATCAGCATCGGGTTTCCCTGCCAGTGACCTGTCAAGACAACAGCTACCATAAATAGAAGTATGTCTGCCCTATAGATGTTATCTTTACCTTTTTACAGTCATTCTGATCTCATCAGCTCTGGGAGAAAACCCAGTAAATCTGGAGTTCATTTTTCCTTTGTAAAATATTTAACTAGTGCTGTGCTTAGTGAGTTACATCCTAGGGTTATGAAAAATTGCCTTTTTGGTAGTGGGGCAGAGAGGAGAGCCTTGCAACTGGCACTGTCAGTGAGATTGCTTTATACCACTTCCTGCTGAGTGACCTGAGGCCTTCAGTATTTCAGAATAAATCATTTGTGTTGTCCTGTACAGCAGCGAAATTCAAGGTAGTCAGCTGTGGCAAATCATATCTGCTGACACAGGGGAAAAAGTCATAAATATCCTTTATGTCTTTCAGAGCAAGAATTAGTGCAATTATCTGGCACATTATGAAACATTTGGCAGCCAGAGTGTAGGAAATTGAGACATGCTGGGTAGTACTTGCTATAGTTGTTCAGCGTAAATGTGAAGGTTATGGAAAAAAACACTTCTAGATCTAATCTGCAGAAATGTGTGCTCTGTGCAGTTGCTGGAATTAACCTTCTGGAGGTAATGTCAGCTCCACTTATGGCACAAATTCATTGCAGGTGTTAAAACTATTCTTCATGTATTCTGGCAACCTGCATTTCTGTGAAATTGCTTCTTTCTTCTTTGACATTTAACAATTAAACTAAGTTGTTCATGAGCCTTTTTACTTTAAATTTCGTGTCTATTTATATTCGAGTGTAAATTCTGTCTACGATTATCACCTATCTCAATCTTGTGGCACTTTTATTTGTGGAAACCCGTCATGCTTATAGTTTCACTAAAGTGACCATGTAAGAATATTTAGCAATTGGAACATGGAACCCAGAACCCTTATGGGCTTTGGGCACACAAAAGTAGAATATTAAAACTGCACATACTTTGTGATTAGTAGCTATTGTTATTGTAACATAAAAATTGTAGGGCTTAGCACAGGTATTGTATTGAAAATCTAGTTGGAGGATCATGAAAAACTCCTGTTTTTGTCCTCCTAGTATATGTAAATGCCTAGGAGAAGCTATTGCTACACTTTTATCAGAGATTCGAGGGATGTTATTTAAACCTCCATGGATACTTTGTTATGCTTCATCTCGGTAGAGAGATTTTTAGTGGTGGTGTCAGAAAGTAATTCTGAGTGCACAAGGACTGCAGCCAGGTTGCTGTTTGTCTCTACTCACTTTGACTCATTCTTTCTGTAAATTTGCAGCAAGCCTGTGGCGGCAGGGAACCTTGGCAGATCTCCTGGACAAGGCCAAGGCAAGGGGCTGTGTGGACTTTTTAGCTTGCACTATAAGGCAGAGCAACTTTGAACGGTTTAGACTCACTCAAGAAAACAGTAGTTAACTCCTGATGGTCAAGTTTTACTTGTTTCTTATTCGTACTGAGTGTTCCCCTGTGATTTGTAGTTAAACTGGTTACAGGGCTTTCATGGGGAAGTGCAGAATACACCTCAGTAGCTCTGCTCTTCCTAGGATCCTGTGCCTGGATTCAGCAGTGTAGGAATCTGGTTCCCCTTTGCTGTCACCCCAATAATGCTGTTCCTGCCAGCGGCAGAAGTATCTGACGATGCAGGAAGTGATTATTTTACAAAATGGATTTAAAGTCATTGTGGAAGGTGGCTGCAGAGAAAACTAAAAGTGTGTTCTCTACCCTTGGAATGCACACCTGTTGCCACCCATGAATATCTGCTGATGAGCCGCTGATGTTTGGAGTCAGCTGTCTCATCCCAGTCTGTAGCTTAGATCCGTTTTAGGATGAAACAGGAACTGGGCACCCAAACACAGGCTGCAGAGAAGGGAAAGGAGAACTCAATGAGTGGGCTGAGAGCTGTTTATCTTCCGGAATAGCTTGTGCAGTGCTCCTTCTGGTGAGGAGTTAACAGCAGCTAGAGGTGGATTCGGGAGCAGATGTCTAAGCTAAAGAAAGAAACTGAAAAAGAAGACAAAGGACTAAAAATATTGCTTGTTTGGCCTGTGAGCTGAGGGTGTTGATGTTTGGGTAAATGATGAATAATCTCTTAGGATTTTTGTATGCAGCAAAAACTATTGCTCAGTCAACCAGGTTTTACAAGCAGCCTTGTTTTTGTGGAGAAACTGAGCCTGTCCCAAGAAAAATAGGAATCCATGAAAGAGAAATGTTAACTAATCCTAAAGAAGGAACTGATGACACTGTTGCTCATCCTGTAAATCTGTCTACATTGTACTTGGCTATAATCTGCTTAAACCTTCTGCTTTCAAAAGGAGCCCGAACTCAAGTCCTTACAGAAACAACAGTGAGTTTACAAAAGAGGAACATGAATGAAAGCAATTGGACTGAGCCCAATGTGTATATTTGTACTTTAAAATTGTAAATGAATAATGAATGTACTCATTTGGCAAAGAGAAGACTGGTGTATTTATGTTCCATATTAGTCACCAGAGTTTATGAATTTCTTGTTTAAATATTAATATTGTGCTGGGTGGAACTGAGTTGGTGCAGCATGGCTGGAGAAGCTCCATTAAGGCCACAGTATTTATATAAATACTCTCCAAGCTTTCAAATTCTTGGTGGGGTGAATACACAGGTCCTTCAGGGGTTGAGATTAGAGTCCTGTATAAAGAATCCCTTTAATGAAATTATTCTGACTTGACAGTGATAGTAGAAATTCAACTATTATTCATTAAAAAAACCCAATTTTTAATGGAGAGCAAGGAAGAAAGAAAAAAACCCAACCCAAACTCAACATGGTTAGTGGGAACATCTGGAATTTCCACTATGTGATGTGTCTGTGGATTTATAAATTAATACACCAAAGCACTTTTTAACCTATGGGGGTTTTTTCCAGACAGTTCTGGTAGTAAGACATTCTAGTCATCAAAGTTCACCTTCATGCATTAAGGTAGAAGAAAAGCACTCTTTCCATCCCAATGCCAGTGAGCCATGGCAGATTGATGGGGCTTTTTTTTTGTCCTCTTCATGCTCGGTTTTGTGATCCTTGCATCCGAGTTGCTGTTGGGTTCTGACTGTTGTGCTGTGCTGCCACAAAGATTTGTTGTGTTGTGAACCACTGCAGCAAAGCTGGGGCTCTGTGAAGGCCCCAGTGCTGTGAACCCACCAAACTCTGGTGGTCTCTGTCCCAGCAATTGCTGCTTTGCTGAGTTCTCTTGGGTAGCGGGAGGGCTCCCTGTGTGACTCATGATTAGCCCCTGATCTGAGAGCTCCTAAGCTTAATCCATCTCCTCTTCCCTCAGGATTCCTGTCAGTCCCTCAGCTTGTGAAGAGCAAAGGCTTTACAATGGTCTCCTGCTGTATTTGCTTCAACACCAAGAGATGCTTTTTGTTGACCTGAACCCTTGTTTCTCACAGAGACAAGCAGATGCCCTTCAGGTAAGAAAGTTACAGTAATTGATTCAACAAGAAATCAAAAGCATTTCATTAGGTTGAAACCCAGAACTGGAAATGTATTTGGTTATACATAGTGTAATTAATGACATTAGCTTGTAGCCAGCAATGTAAATATTCATGATATACCTAAGCTGGAAAGGAAACATGAGTATTAAAATTCTATTTTTGAACAAACTTCAAGTGCAAAAGCAAAAGGTCAAGAAGAAAGTCCTGAGCTGTTCCACTTTAAATATATTAATGTCAAGCTGTGTTAGATCAAAGCCACTGGATTTTTTCCCTGGTGAAGCACTTTTTATTTTCTGTGTATGTATTTGTCTGCACATTGGTGTTGCAGGAAAGCAAAATCAGGTTTGAAACCCCTCTCTCCTTTTTTAGAACTCACTATGTATGTTCCAGGCTCTCCTTGGGCATTGTCTTTTTTAGAACATTGTCAGCACTTTGATTCCTTTTTGCCTCTTTGTTGAAAACCTCCTGGTGGAAGAAACATGATAGACAAATCCTGGTTTAGAGAGAGGGTCAATATAAATCTTGTTTTCACTTTGTGATGTGGTGTATCATTGCTGCTTAACTTGAAAATGATTTTTGGGAAAAGACATGAAGGAAATGTTGTAGCAAACCCTGCAGTTTAATACTGCATAGTGCAGTTTTGTGATCCTTGTGGCTCATGGTGAGGCTGGCAGCAGAGTGCCAGGTTGGCCTTTGGAGGAGATTTGCACTGCATGTAAGTGTGGATGGTGATGCTTGTGTCTCTGACTCCTTAATTTTCTGGCTTCTTTCTCCAAGTATTCCTGTTAAGGAAAATTAGCAGACTTCTAAAACAAAGTTAAATTCAGTATTTAGACCATATTACATTTCCCAAACAGAATATTGGGGCTGTAAAGCTTCCTTGGAAGATATCTTGGAAAATAAAACCCCTACAGATGAAGGTAAAAGGAACAGAATATACTGATAAAAGGATGTTTCCAAAATATTGCTGCAATGCCACAAGACACAGCCCCAAATCTAACACTGGGATTGTTTCACGCTAGGACAGTGTTGAAGCCCACACTCCCAGCTCTCCTTTCTCTCTGAAGAAGTCCCATGTCAGTACCACCTCTGAGAGTTTCTGAACTTTTGTGTACTCAAATGAGCACACAAAATCAAAATAGCTGTCCCAATATATCTGCTTCCATTTGCAAAGATAGAGGAAGCATCAGCAGCTAAAAGAAATTGGAAAGGTATTAGGGAAGCCAGGAAACCTGCCTTTCACTTGGGGTGCCTTTGTTTTAGAACCAGCTTAACTCCCTGTAATTCTGCAAAATGTCACAGCCTGTCTGGAATTGTGATGATGTGGGAAAGAACTCTGCTGAAAAGCTTCTTTCACATTCTTTAATAAACCCTCAGACAAGGCCTAGCCATGGGGCACTCTCCTGCTCTGAGGTAAGCTTATGAAAGAAATCCCATCTGTGGGTGAGAAGGGAATTCAGTATTCTGTGGCTGATCTTGGTTTTGTAATTTTTGGCAGGAAACCTGGCCCATTAGATAGGTACCCTTCATCTTTCATAATCTAACAATTGCTCAAGGGCCACTAAACTAGAAACATCAAAGTTAGGTTTACAAACTAAACATGAAAAGTCGACGGTTTTCTTCCAGTAAAACAAGCAAAAAGTGAAATGGCAAACCTGGCTCAGGTCCCCTGTTGCATCCTGGAAATGGAACTTGTTTTTATTGGCTTTTACACAGATATTTGCATTTGAACTACTTAATTCCTCTGATTTTGTTGTTGGGGTATTTTTTTTTTCCCCACTTCAACATCTTAAGTTAACCTGAGCTCTGCCAAATTAAAGCCATGCCAGTCTGGCAGGCATGACATACAGCTGACAAGACCTAACCTTCAGTTGTGTTGTTTGTGGGCTGAAGTGGGCAGATGGATTGTTCTGAGCAGAGTTCTCAGTGCCTCAAACAGCCAGGAGCCACCCCACTTACTCTGTTTGTGCTGGCTGATTCACACTGACAGAAGAATTCAGTCTGGGAGAAGAATTTGCAAGTTTTTGAAAGGCACCAGTTTAATAGCTCAGAACTATCACCCAGCTCTGGACAGCAGACTGTTCACAGCCACCAATTCTGTCTAAGGGTAGTGATTTAAAACTTATATCCCAGCCATGATGTATTTTAACTTGTCATTTTTTTCCTGTATGTTGTATATATTTATTTTGTCCCTTAAAAGAGAGTCAGAATGCTGTAAAATCCTGCCAGGCTGGAGTTCTGTGTAGTTTTTTTTTTTTTTTTCTTAATGCATTTTATTTGAATTTTAATTTTCTCCCCCCTTTATTCCACAACTGCTGAGAGTTCAGTGGCATTTAAAATTGTCCTATCACCTTCTGTCCTAGATCAAAACCTGCACTGGTACTAAACTGATTTTCATGTTTGGCTTAAATAATTCTTTAAAAACAGGTTAGGCACTGTGGTGTGTATTTTTACCTGAGGCCTCTCTAGATAACTGTGTTTAACCCAAGGAATATCACTAGCTGTGTTTGAGGTGTGCAAGATTATCTTAACTTCTGTGATGTAATTTAATTATAAACCTTGCTAATAGCAATTTGTCATTTCTGTCTCTTACATTCCAGATAAAAGTAGAATATGGAATTTTTTTTTTTTTGCCTCTAGTTCAAGAATGTTCTCCTGTATCTTTTCTTTGTACAGAAGTCATAGATAAATCCTCCCTGATTTATGCAGAGTGCCCTTGCTTTGCAAACAGCAGCATGACTTTATGGGTGCCTACAAGCCCCTGCTTGTCTCTCTGTTAAAGCGTGGGTTTGGTTAGCAGAAATGCCTACACCCTGAGGAAAGGAGTCTCACTTCTTGTTCTCTTCTCTTCTTACACACACTTCACTATATATCAGCAAGGCTGCTCTCTATAGCCTTAGAACCCTATTACAAAGGGATTACAGAGGTGCAAGGGGGTGGGGAAGTGGAGCTGGACAGTATCCTGGACCTGCAGGTTGACCACAAACATGTCAGAATGCAATCCTGAAACCTTAGTGTGGTTTGGAGCTGGTCAGAAGAGTGCAGCTAAACATTTCATGGATGCTTTATCTACTCGAATTATGGCTTTGTTGGGAAGGCTTTGGTGGTCTGGAGAGTTTTGTTAATCTTGTGGGTTTAGCTTTTTTCAAAGAGAAAATGGATGTTTCAGCATTAACTCTGTTCTGTGAGAAAAATGTGGTGCCTCGCTTGCATGTGAAGTTGTCATAAATTAGAATTGCGGTCTCTCAAATGGAACCTCCTCGGTGTGGAGGACAGCAGTAATTTAACTGATGTTTTACTTTTCTAATCCCATGACAGTTCTTGTTGAATTAGCTGAAAACTTTCAGAACAAATGAATAACCAACCAACCAGACATTATCTCATTTTCTGAAGTTTCCAGGTTAGACTAAATTGTCTTGTCAAAATAGTTTTTCCTGGATAGGGGATCATAGTTCCACTTCCTATTTGTGCTCTGAACTATTTTTCCTAAATATAAAGTGATAGAAGTGTTGATTAATTTTTTTTTCCTTAGCAATGGTATCTTTTAGTGGGTTTTATGTGTGAACATAGCAAATCCTGCACGTACCATATGAAGTGCCAGGAGATTTGTCAGTGTTTCTGTAGGGACTGCTGTTATATTATAGGACTTCTTAATATTTCCATTACACGTAAAAACTCTTTCCCCTAATCTTTGTAAATTTGTTAGAATACCAACTCATTAAAAATTACATTTTAATTTTCTGTTTGAGTATGGACCAAACCTGAAGGCTGGATGAAAAATGCCATTCAAAGAGATCAAAGCAGGACCCTCACAAACATCATGGCAAATAAATTGTAAATGTGCCTTTCTTCTCTTCTGGAAAAGCAGAGCAGAATATGTTACTGACTGTAGGCATAAGGGTTTGATGAAAACTGCTGTAGGCTGGGGGAGTTTGACTTGAAAGAGCTCAAATAGATGTGGCTGGAGTACTCATTACTCCTTCTGCTGCTCAGTGCCAGAGCCTCGCTGCCTGTGGCTGGAGGGAATAGAGCTCTTCTGTGCTGTGCCTGTGATCCACAGCAGCCCAGCCTTTGTGCTGGAGGTCTGTAACTCAGAAAGGACAAGGGTGCCTGCTCTCCCTTTGTGGGGAACTGCCGGCTGGGAGGGCATGTCACTGATTTCATGTTTGCTCCAGCACTGCTGGGGGTTTGCTTGGCTTGCTGGACAAGTTCTCTAGGACACTGCTGTGATGCTTCCACCCTGCAGGTGTGTGGTGCTGCTGTCTTTCTCTCTTTCCCCTCCCCAGAACATAGAAGTTTTTGGCTTTTTTTTTTGTCTGGGTAAAGCTGCACGAGGAAGGCAGCTTGGCAGGAGAAGGTTTGCACTGTGTGACCTCTCTGGCTGTGTTTAACTGCAACAAGCAGCTCGAGCACTGGGGAGGGGAGCTGGTCGAAGTGCTGAGGCTTTACTGCAGTCAGTGGTACAAGAACAGCGCTTGGGCAGTCCCACAGGTTGATTACACTGATCACTGGCTGTTGTTTGAGAGGGATATCAAGTGTGTGAGGGGAAGGTCACTCATACAGCTCTTTCCTGGCTTGGAACATGGGTTTGAAGGCAGTGTAGGCGCAGAAACCAACTCGATGGAGTCTTGTCCTTGTTACTTAGTCTGTGAATGCTCATTTTCAGTTTGGCTGAGAATGGAGCATATCAAAGCTCCCACCATAGTCAGACTCATGGAACTCGTATAGATGACAGATTAAGGACGTTTATCTGCAGTTGGTGAAGGGCAGCAATACCTGCTGTGTTCACAGCAGCAGCCACTTGCTTTGCTTACAAACATCAATTACATGACAAGAAAGAGAATTGTAATTAATCTGCTGCTGTACCCACTAGAATAATACAGATCTCTCCTTTCAGAGGATCTGTATGGTCTTTCTCTGGTGTTTACAACATTTACCACAACGCCTGACCCAACTCTAAGATTTTCAGGCATCTCAGGGTAGCAGTAGAGGAAAGAGCCAGCAGCGTTTTCTTCCACATGGTGTCAGCATTGTTCTCTCTCACTCCAGAGCTGTTCTTTCCTTTGAACATAACCCTTTAACGTGTTCTGAGAACCTATCTTAAAATTAGGTATTGCATTTCTATTTTTGTAGTGTATCAGAGCATCAGCCTGTTCCTTCCTCAGATAATTAATTGATACCAGAGAGGCATGAAGGAAGGGTATGAATTCACCTCCAAACCATTATGAAATGAAAGCCTTTTTTATTATATGCTTGTGTCACCTTCCTCACCTGAGCAGGACTGCCAGTAAAATCTCTTACCACTCCTGTGTTGCTTTCCTTTGGTGAACACGGGCAATTTGATTTGTTTGCTGATGATAAAGGCTTCTTGAAGAAATCATTGGAAGTGAAGCCTTTGATAGGAAAACCAGCCCCTGGGAAATAAAAAGTATTTGTACTGGAAGGTTTATGATACATAAGCATCAAATTTTTCAGTATTTTGATCTTTCTTTGGCTTTAACAGCAGGGGAGAAGAAAGACGTTATTTTAAACACTTAGTGGTTTTTCATTTCCTGCAAGGTTAGGGTCGGAAGTGAGAAATATTTTCAGAAAAATGGACAAGAAATGTAGAATAAAATAGAAACCTGAAAGAATATTCATTGTCCGAAAAAAAATAGGGAAAAGAAGAAAATCCAACTTTTCTTTTGACAGTGGTTAATTGTGTTCATTTAACTGTAGTTAGCTACAGAGCTGTGCAGCAGTGAATTTAATAGGCGTATTTTGAATGCACATTTCCCCTCACGCTGCCTCTCCCACAGCCGCCAGTTCCTAGACTGCTTTGTTCCTCTTTAATTAGTTTTATTTCACCTACTCGAGCAAACATGCAAACATCCTTAAGCACTTAAACAACGCCAATTGAGAGAAGAATGGGGCAGGCGCTTATCGCCTTGCATGCAGAAAGGCTCGGCTGGATCTTGAAAGGACATTCGCATATTAGAGCCTAATGCAGTTTCCCTCTCTCCCAGTTTATTTGGTTTCCTGCTGCAGAGTGGAGCCTGCACTGTTTAATTTACCTGCTTCGAGTAAAAATGGAAATGTATGTTCGTGAGTCAGCATTTTTGCTAGATGCTTTCCAGAACTATCAAACGCCTTTTTGTTCTGTTATGAGAAGGATAGGGATGAAATAACCCTGTAATAAAAATACAAGTGCAAGTGAGCCAAAAAATATGAGAAACAAAAGGGAGTGTGTGGTGAAGTGGCATGCTACACCTGTTTGCTGGGGTCTGTGGTTAGAAAAGCAAAGTCCAAGTTGCCTTGATTTACTGATACATCTCCTTAAAAAAAAAAGTGGAAAAAAACCTGGGGAAGAATAACTGGAAAAAGCATTCCAAGATAATTTTTAATTTAAGGAAACATTACTTAAAAAAAATAATAAAAAGGCAGCCTACTTTGGATGCATGGGTTGGCTTCTGTGGCTGGTAATTCTGATGGATGCTTGAAGCTGAGGTTCTGCCAGCAACTTTAATCCTGACCTTTGAATTTTCACTGACCATCTGCTTTAATTAGATGTTGCCCTATTCCCAAGGGACTGCAGATGTGCTTTCAAGGATTCTGGCTGGTGAAGGCACCACAGTGTGGCCCTTAGGCTGTTCTGCCAAGTGCTGGGGTCGTCAGCTGTGCCTGGAGATGGTTTTGCAAAGATGCTGCTCAGGACTGAGTTTTTCTGGAAGCTGCTGGGACAAGGAAATACTTGAGGGGTTGCTGCCACTGTTGCTCCCAGTGTGCAACTGGAACTTTGCCTGGGAGCTGCTGGTGTCACTGGCTGCATGTGAGAGCACAGGAGCTCAGCTTTTGGGTAGTTCTTATGTGTGGAAAGCTGGGCAGAGCAGGGAGCCAGAGCTTCCACAGCTTCAAACCAACCTCTGCTACTTCTTGCCTGTGGGGTGGCTGGGAGACCCCGATGTTTGCCTAGGTGGGCAGTGGCATTGGCATAGTTTGCCTGGCATAGGCAGGAGAGGGGTCAGGGAAAGGCTGATCCCTGTGCAAAGCCTGCAGGCAGGGCAGTGGGAAAGCTGCACAAGTAGAGGTCTAAGTAGAGGAGGACAGAAAATGTCACAGGGAGTCTTTTACAGGCCCTAAGCACTGTAGCCTTAGGAGTTTTGCGTGTGTTCTTTTATACTTCACCAAAGGCATTAAGTTGAATGGGACTACACTGAAAGGGAAAAAAAATTACTTTAAAGAGGAAAAAAAATAAAAGAAACCAAAATGACCTATTTTGGTCTGTCAGTGATCTATATAATGGCTTTAGTATTTTCAGAGTTGTAGTGGAGATCAAGTGAAGGAATTGTGATTTAGAACTCTTTACTGGTATATTTTAGTCCCCTGATTTCCAATTTTATTTCCAGACTCTTTGGGAATTCCATGGATAGCTTTGACCTTCATGACCTTTTCCGTGGTCAGTACAAGAGGAACACCCAGCAATCCAGCAGTAATGGAGAGTGAGGTGAATTTGGATATTGGGAGCACACTGCAACTCAAACCATACAGAAGCTATAAAAATACATTTGTCTTTTGCACATTTTCACTAGGAAAGTAGAGCAAGCAATCTACCACTTAATTGTAAGAAATGATGGATGAACAAAATATTTCCTTGGTTAAATATCTGATCTGCTGCTTTACTTTTCTTCCAGCTCTCGCTTTGATGTCGTTAATGTTTAGTCTAATTCCTGGGTATTTTGGTGATCATTTCTATTCCATGATGTCTTCCAAGCTTAACCAAGGTGCTGGTTGGGGTGGAGGGTGGGAGAAGACAAAGATAAACTGTGTTTAAAGTTAGTATTAAATGGGCTGTAGAACAGTAAATAGCTGTATCTATTTAATTATCCTTTGCAACCACCAGTCCTGGTTCATGTTAGAAGCTTAAAGAACCTGTGAAAATTCTGTTTACAGACCTGCAAGCTGCTGTATTCTAAAGAATCACTGAGCTGTGCATGCCTTTCTCTTCTGAGTAATTTGTGTATTATGAAGAAAATATTATTTTCTTCTTGCAAGCTGTCAAATGAAAATTATTCTAGTCACATTGAATTGTAGGCAAAATTGTCAACCAACCCAAAATCTCTTCCTGGATCTGTCTGGAGCATAAGGTATTTATTAGCAGCAGCCAACAGTCTTGACTTCTTTCCCAGTGTTTCTAATTCCCCGTATCCTCATGGCAACAAAGCCATTGCACTTTCCGACCAGAAACAGCAAAAGTAGATGAAATCTGAAGTCCCATCCATGAAAATGTCATTGCTTATAAAGTCTCTTTGTTTCCAATGTCTACAGCAAATCCAGGTCCATGTAATTGTCATTCTTTATGAAGTCAATTTCCTTCATTATAGCAAAACAGGGAGGAGATTAATTTGTTTGTGTGTTTAAAATTCACAGATATGCTGTTTCTGAAAAGTGTGCTTAGTGATCTTCTAAACCATGATTAAAAAAACCACAAAAACCATCCAAAGAAAACTCCAACTAAACAGACAACCAAAACCCCCACACAAATAACTTTTCAAAGCTTTGCTCTGATTTCTCTTTTTAAACCCTTTGCTGAGAACTTTTACCTGAGACACACATTTCTAAGTTATTCTTATGTTTTCCTCCAGTGAAGCCTCCTTTACTTCTTTAAAGTAGAGAAGTTCATATTGAGTCAAAATCAAAGAAAAAATAGACCTTTATGTGCAGCAAAGGAGGGCAGCATTTTTTATATTCTTATTAAGCTGTCTCTCCCGAGGAGCTTGGCACTGTCACAGCCACTCCAGAAAGAGAAAAGAAAGTCTTCAAAGTGGGGTATGGTAACTTCAATTACAGGACAGGTCAGCTCCTAAGAATACTGAGGGGCACCAATGGATCTCTTCAACTTCTTCCCACTTTAATGGATTCGACAATATGTAATCTTTCCTTCTTTGAAATCTTTGTATAGCTTTGGGGTTTTTTTTTAGTCAAAATGAACTTCAGTGTTGAAGGGTTGCTGCTGTCCCTGTATTCTCTACAACTGCAGCTTTTCAATTAGTTGAAAGGGAGACAAAAATGGAAAGTAATGGAAAACAGAAGGCAAAATTAATTCTTTGACAACAACCTACACTTCAATGAAGAAGTTGAGAGTGGCATCCTCATCTCACCCTGTTGCATCTTTTCTACTCTGAACAAAAATATTAAAAACGGAAACAAGGTCTTTAGGTATTTCCTTTTCCTTTTCCCCTTTTCCCTCCTCTACCAATCCTTTTTTTTTGAAGCTCAGTGTGTTACACACCTCTTGGAAACCACTGATGTTACAAAGTAGAACAAATGCTTGGCATTGGGGACATTCTTTATTTTTATTCAGAGAGACTTTTATTTCTCATTCCTTGTTAAATTAAAACCAATGGGAGGAAATTTTCACTAATCCAACTCACTTCACACTTTATAAAGAAACCAACTTTATTGGGTTTTGGTGTAAAATGACACTAAAGCAAGGAGAAGTCACCTATCTCTAAATTAGGTTTTGTGCTAATGGAGGTGATGTATGTTGCCCCTCGTAGAGAGGGATGGTAAAATTCCTTCCCTATTTCAATGCATCTCAGACAGGTTCTGCAGGTCTTGTTGCAAAGCGTGGGGTTTTTGTTTTGGTTTTGGGTTGTGTTTTGGTTTGGTTTTTTTCCCTTGGAAAGGAAGCCTGTTCTCTTTTACTCTGAAGCCATTCCCATGTCTGTCCTACCACTACATGCTCTTGTAGAAAAGTCTCTCCATCTCTCCTGTGGGCTCCCTTCAGGTACTGGAAGGCAGCAATTAGGTCACCCCAAAGCCTTCTCTTGACAAAAAAATAACAGATTTCTGTTCTGCTCTGCACATTCAACAGGGAAATTCCCTCTGTGGCAGAGGCAGAGGGAAGGTTCCATTGTGAATGGAATCACAGAAACATCAAGTGTGGAAAAGACCTCCAAGAACACAGAGTCCAGCCTTTAATAATGCTATAGCTGCCTCACCACTCTAGGTGGTGCTTGGATATTATCATGGGCAGGTTGGAATATGTTCAGTGAAGTGAAGCACACATTTGAATTACATAACATTGACTTTTGGACATTTTCACAGGGTGTCTGCATTCTTTCCTTGAATAGACAAGAAGTCAACAATTCCAACCAAAAATGCTCGCTGTGCAAGTAGAACTGCATGAGGGTTTGAAGGCATGGTCAGGCCAGCCAGAGGGACTTGTGTTATTCCACAGTAATCCTTGGCACACCTTGTGAATTAACCATGCATTGGGTTAATTCACCAAATAATAGTGTACTGGGCGTGGTGCTAGTTTTCTTTCACGAATGTGGTGCTTACAGAAGCTGTGCAGGACAGTCCAGATCTGTGCAGAGGTGCCAGTGTGAGCTCTGTGTTACTCAGGAGAGGGTTAAATCATGTTGGATGAGCTATTTTGCTAATGTGGCTGTTAATTAAACTGCTAATTTAGCTAATGTAACAGCTTTCAGTTCTTCTGGTAGTGTCCTCCCCACACTGGATATGTGCATGTTCCTCAATGTGTTATGTGTGTACCAGTGTTTTTTAAATGATGGAGTAAAACAAGTTCAGAGCAACTGACTGAACTGGGGATGTGGCCTCTCTTTAACACACTTCATAAAAATTATTTTTAAGTAAGGTGGACAGGAATCCAAAAGGGTGGATAGCAATCTCAGCTGAACATTTGAGTAAAAGCTCCAAAGTTCCAGGAAAATATTGGATGAGGTTTCTTTGATATATTCTTTCTTACTGAAGAAAATATTTTAAGAGAAAAAAGGTCTGTAGTGTTTAAAAAAATTCTTCTTAATCTTGCCCTCGCTCTTTTGGAGACTTAAAACCTGATCTGAGGCATAATCCAGAAAAACACGTCAAGAGGATTTGTTCATAAGCGTGCAGTGTGTTGACATCAGCAAACTCTTATTATGGCTGTCGTGTTTTCTATCCTGAAGCCTCGTTCTAATCTCCTGGCAGCATTTGAGCTCAGTGCTTTCCATTTTGATTGAATTAATTAGTGGAGTTCAGATGACTCCCTGATTCTGAAATTGTCAGAATTTTTATGGCAGGGTGTTTTCAAAGGCTATTTTTGCCCTAGTTAATAGCAAGTAGGACATCTGACTGCATATCTGTATTGTTTAAATTGAAAATACGTGGCCCATTTGGAAGCAGAGAAAATGGTAAACGAGAGCTATATTTATGTACTTATCTTGCCTTTAAGTTAATCTCCTGTTACTAGTCTTGGGCCTTTCAGGTTGCCATAGAAACTGCCACAGCCTCCAACTGTGCTTCTCCCAAGACTTAATTGCATTCTGAGTTTCATGTGCTCTCTATGAACTGCAGCGCTGGCAGACACAGGCACGCTGCAGAATGAGTTGAATTAATGGCTCAATATGATGTATGCATTTTTTAATACTATGTTTCCATATCCCATTTCAAGTTTTTCTTCACCAGCTGGTTAAATTCTTCCGTAACATGTAGTGATACCACAGGTGTGGATTCTCTCTGCTGCTGCTATATTCAATGTTTTCCATCAAAGTAGCTGCAAGAGTCATTCATTTTATGGACTTGCTTCTTGTTCTGATAGAAGTCAGATATTTCTGAACGACCTTATCTCTGCTGAAGTTTTCCTGAGCTTTCTCCTTCACCTCTGAAGGCAGCACTGAAGTGCATACCTGCTGTCTCAGGAGCTCTGCTGAGCTTTTGCTGACTCAGTGCTCTTTAGCACATGATTTCTGCTTGTTCTGTATGGATCAAAGACAGTTGTTCAGCCAGGCCTGTTTTTAGGTGAGGAATATAAACTCATTAAAGTAGGAAATGAGTATGTCTGTATGCAAGGTTTGATAAGGCTTTTCTGGGAATTCTTTATTATGTCCTTGATGAAATTTCTTATCAGAGCTGGACTGATAATGTGACTCATTCAACTAGAGGAAGGACATCTCAGAGATTAGGTTTCTCACTTGGCTCTCAGCACAATGATGCTCTCAGTGCAAATCCAGTGTTCTTCCAGATGCCATTCTGCTTTCAGTGAGTGTGAACTCGAGGAACCAGTGGTTAACATCACTTTGTGCTCATTGGATTTAAATCCAGAACAGCATAACTGAAAAAGCAATCCCCACTGTTGTCTTGTGCAAAAAGAGGAGAGAAAATGTATCCTTTTTGTAAGCCCCCTGCCTCAGCTCTGCTTTTCTTGTGTCTAGTGGGCAAGAGACAGGGAAAAGGACAGACACCACCTGTGTGCTGTTGCTCTTGGAGCCAGGATGTTTCTGTACTTGCATTAATGCAGGCTCAGAGATGTGCTTTTATCCTCTTTCACCTCACAACTGGTGAAAGAACAAAGGAAGTGATGCTGAGAAACAAGACAAAGTGAGGATTTCACCAACGTGTCACTTGAAAATGTTCATGCACATTGAGTTATGCTTTTAGTCACTGGCCTTCTGAAGGCAGCCCTAATATATCCATTGTAACTTTTAAAGGTTTCAAATATCATTTAAAATCTGACCCTTTTGCTTATGCTTTTCATGTGGTTCATATTTTTTATTCTTTTTGGAATTCTCCATATGTGCTATGTTTCTTGAACTAAGTGTTGGTTGTCCCCTATAAAAATTGTTTTAATTAAATTAAGTAAGCCAAGGTAGCTTGTCTGGACTCAGCCTTACTATCAGTATTTCTCTGTGAATTTGTGGACTTTTTCAACCAGAAAGGGGAATTGAGTAAAAGATGAACTTATGACAATATTGTCAGGATTAATCTGAAAGCGTGAAGACAGTTTTCCAGCACTTTGCCCCCCTCGTTCTCTTGTTTTTTTCTCCAGATGTCTTTTTACATTAGCTACCTATTTTACACTTCTTGCCACAACACTGTGCACATTCTGTATCAGATCTTAAATCTCTTCCAGCTCATCTCATGTTTCCTTTTTATCTGCTCTGTGAGCTTGCATGTCAAAGAGAGCTGGGTTTCCCTGCCAGCTCTGCTCAAGTTACATTTCCTGGATTGCCCCACAGAATGCCAACATGCATTCTCAAAATCCGTGTGTGCTGGAAATCTTCCTCAAACATTCTAAAAACACTTGCTTTAGGATGGGATTCACTTGGATTTGAATATAAAATAAGTATTGTTTGTTGGCTTCTTGTCATTCTTGAGAAGCCAGAGTTGCCACATCTCCAAGCTGTCTGTCTCCAGGAGCTGCTTTCCAGGCAGTGACAGCACTCCTTAGCAGAAAGCACTGCTGGCACTGTCTCTGCAGGCATTCAGAACAAAGACCTTGCCCATCAGCAGGACAGCCCAATGTGGGAGCATGTGGAAGGCTTGACACCAATTATATGCAGCTCCTAGCAATCCCAAAAGAGAGAAAAGGCTCATTCAAAGCCTGAGATGTGCCAATAGCTTCTTGTTTTACTCCACCGTGGAGTGTATTGCAAAAGCTCTTCCACACGTACCCGAATTTCTTCTGATTTCTGTAGTTCACAGTAAGTTTAGGATGCTCCCATAGCACAGTGTTTTCTATAGGCACATGGTATCTTTGGAGTACAGGTGGCTGGATGTGCATGTGTCCCTGGGGCCACATCAGCTCATGCAGTTCTGGTCAGGGATTGCCACACTTTGTTGAGGAGTTGCACTTACTGTTGTAGTTTGCTTCTCCTGCCTTGCCAAAACTTTTCTTCAGGTGCCTGTTGTTCATCCTTCCTTCCCTTCCCCATCCTGTGGGAGAAAGCTGACTCGCAACCTGGCTCTTGTGCACTACCCAAAGGTGAGCAAAGAGTAGTAGTGCTGCTTCCTCCCAGCCTTTGAGCTCCTCTTCATCAGACGAGACCTGGTGCTGCTCCGGGGTGTTTGTGTTTCTGGGAGTGGGGAAGAAGAGCAATGCAGGCTGCTGGCAGGTGTCAGGGAGGCAGACTGGAGCCAGGCTGCTGAGTGGTCAGAGGAAGAATTAAACCTGGTAACTGACTTGTTACTTGGGGTTCATCTTCCTACCTTCTTCCTCAGTATAAGAAAAGGTGGAGGGAAATTTGAGTTTTGACTAAGCAGGGGCATTGCTGAAGTGGTTCACATGTATCTCAGGCAAATATTCCTGCTGGAACAAGGAGAAGCACTGAGAATGTAATGCACAGGTAGGGAAAGGCTTGTTCAGTAGTTCTCTTGAGTTTGTATCACTTTATTTTTTGTTTTATTTAGTGCACTAAAACCAGTTTTCCTCTAGCACATACTGAGCAAGATGGGAGATGATACTGGGTAGAATGTAGGCTCTGTAAGGCTAAACTTTTAAAATTCTCGAAATCTAGACCTATTACTTACTTTCAATGTGATTTATGTCTCTCTACTCCTCATTTGTGCCTCCAGAATCAATCTCCAGTGAAAATTCTGCTTTCTGTTTTGCTCCTGGTCTCCTCAGTGGCCACTTAGCAGAAGGTTTCACCTATGAGTTAACTAAATGGGCAATTTTGTGTGTCCTTGCATGGCATGGGCCGTGAATTAATGGGCCATGTGTGGGCCCTATTAATATCTGTTCTTACATAAACAGAACCAATTTTATCCAGTTCTGCAGCTAAGGAAGCACTGTGGGAACAAGACAGCCAAAAGCTTGGGAATTACTCTACAAGGAAGAATCTCAGTGTTTCTTGGCAAAAGCTGCCTATGTTCAAGGCTTTCTTGGTAAGAGCCAACAGCAACAAGGTCTTATTCTGAACAGGAGTCTAAATAAACAGAAAATTTCTTCCTTTTTGAAAGTTCACACACAGATATCCTGAAGTTTATTTCAAATAAAGCTGAATTTTTATGTAGTTACACCCAGATACTCAATTTTGAGGAGGGGTTCTAATGAAAGAAAAGAGGAGTTGGAGTCCCAAACAGGCACATATGGAAAATTCTCCTTTTTTTATTTACTTCCAGTTACTGACAGGATGGAAATAGGGTTTTTTCCCTCAATTCTCTGTATGTTGATTTTCTTAACATAGAAAGGCATATGGTGACTTACTTAGCAATAATTGGATTACTAGCATCAGTTGCTATCAAAATTTTATCACAATAGCTGCAGAGGTGGCTGAGTTGTTGTAGGTGTCCATATATAGAATGCCTTTTTGGGGGGTGATGGAGGCATTAGATGGCATTAGATTTACAATGTCATAACTTCTAAATGCCTTTGAAATTTTTTGTGGTTTTTTTGCACATGAGTATTGAATTTAAATGTGAAATGAGAAGTTGAGGCTGGAAGGTCAGTGTCTGCAATGCTGGGTCATGTACAGGTGAAACCACAGCCTCACCTGTCCCTCTGTCAGGTACTTCCCTGGTGCACACAGGTGCAGGAATGTGGGGAACTCTCTTTGCCAATGGTTTCTTAGCTGGGCTGAGCACTGATAGCTCTGTGAATGTGATGGCAGCACCAGAGACTCTGCCTGTTCAGCTGGGACCAGCACAAATGCCATTTGATGCTGGTGCTTTGTCTCAAGGGGTGCTACTTCAAAGACGTCCTTGGTTTCCAAAGACTGCCTCTGGGTGGATAATATTTCAGTATGAAGTTAACATCATCAGAGATAAGATGAATGATCCTGTTTATTCTCGGGTTATTGCTGTTTGTTTTCCCTGAGCTGGAAGATACTGTTAAGAGGAAATTCAGAACAAAATCTTGCATACTAAAAGCTGCTGCAGAGCTGGCAGGAGCTGATATGAGAGAGCAGGGCTCTGTGTTAAATCCTTCTCTTTTGTGCATTATTCTCCCCCTTCCTTCGTGAATTCCTGTCTTCAGCCACCTCTATCTTTCTGTTTTAATAACTAGCTGCAGTGGGAACCTCAGAGGGATGGAGAAAACGTGACCCAGTGTATCTGTGCAGTGCAGAGGAAGCAGGAGCCTGTTCCCCTTGGCCTATTTTCCAATTGCCAGTTCCCAATATGTTCATATTTTCAGTGGAAATATTAGTAGGAAACCATGCAATCACTACTGAATGCACTGATCTGCACAATTAGCCTTCAAATAAATCAGGGTAGCTGCTCAATCTTTTGCATTCAGGGCACATTGCAAGAGCTGATGTGCAACAAGGGCATTTGCTGAGACCTGCATGCAAGTGCAACAGTAAAGGAGACACCAACCTGCAGAACAAAACTGAGCAAAATTCACACCGTATGTTCGGCACCAGTGACAAAAATGAGCCATTTATTCACAAGTCCAAAAGTAAGTTTATAACTCTCTTTATGAACTTGTTTTTCTGGATCCAAACATAATTAAATGCAACCCATAATTTCTTGACTGCTTGCAATTGCACCTGACCACCTGAAAGCTATTTCTGAGGTCTTGGAAAAGCCTGTAAGAATCAGAGAAGGACCTAAAAAGCACAAAGAACATCACAATAATAAAACAATTAAAATGCAATAACTTGTCAAATAATTGAGGATGTATTTAAATTAAGAAATAATCTTGATTCCCATTTCCTGGGAATGTGCACTGTGCAAGGAAATAGAATGTAATTATGCTAAGAAGACCTGTGGTAAAATCTTTAATTATAATCATTCAGAGAGAAGTTAATTAATAGCACATCTTTAATGTAGCAGAATGGTTTTCCCTACATGCCACCATTTGGGACTGACTCTCTTCTGTCCTCTCTGTTATTTAACTTAAATAGTAACAAATAGCTATGAATGCAATTCTAATTTTCTCTTATCTGCTGAACAATGGCACGTGTTCCAGGAGGGGCTGTGCAGAAGGCTGTAGTCTTTTTTTGCAGGAAAAGAAATAGCCTCTGTCAGTCCTTATTGCTGTGTAAAGGAGTTACAAGACTAACTGCAAAATTTGAATTTATGAGTTTCCTGGGAGCTGCAGGCCTTAGCCATGCTCTGTTTTTGCTCCTGTTTTCCACCACCCAGCAGGTCCCTGGTGTGCTGGGCAGTGCTGATATCCCTGCTGCTGGTCTGGCGCTGCACTCACAGTAGCTGCCACCCTGCCTGAGCTCCGTGGGGTGGGTTGGTTGGCCATGGAAATAATGGAAATGGAGGAGGTGGAGGTGTAAACATGGCCATGCAGCAGAAGTCTGGTGATTGTCAGAGCCTGTCTCTGGTTCCTGCCCTGGCGATCTTCTTTTTCAATTGTTCATGTTGGAAAAATGAAGCAGGACTTCTCTCTGCTGCCTCAAGGATTGTTTACTTTTTCTTATCTAAGTTTCAGAAGCACAGGCTGTGCTGTGGCTTCCAGGAGTACAAAGGCAAAATGGCAAATGGCTACCCAGAGCAGGTAGCTTTTATATCTTTTATCAGCCAGTTAGCAAGCTTTAAGTATTCTATTTTGTCTTTAAAACCAGTAAGTATCAATTTTGTTGACATGTCTCTTCTACACGAAATTCTTTCTACCAATTAACAAAGCACAGGAACTTAGGTCAGAGAAGAAAGGAAGAGAAGGAGAAGAAAGAAGAAAAAGAAAAGCCAACACCCTAGATTCTCCATGTTGTCTCTATATAATATATAGAGCAAAACCTAAACCTACATCTACACTCTCTGTGATACACTAAACAAAAACCTTTTTCACTTCTTGGGTGTCTGCAGTTCATCCAGAATCAATGGGAGTTTTTTCCATGGGCTTAGGCCAACAACTAAGCTATTTTGGGGTGCTCTGGGGATAAATGAAAGCCCCAGGGGAGCAGAAGAGGTTTTCTGGCCCTCCTTGACTCCAACAGGTGATGAAGGTGTTTTTTCAAATGCCCAGCAGGTTAATGCTGCTTTTCTTTAAAGAGGGAACGTTGGTAGCAGTCCCTACCTGCGTGGAGAGCACTGTCAGGCTGCCACAGCCTTCTGGTAATTAATCACAGCTTATGGATGAGAGCAGAGAGGGTTTTCTCCAGTGGTTTAAGAGTTTCCCAAAAGGTAGAGAAGTTGACAGACAGTACAATACCTTGAAAAATCTATGGGATAGGAACACACTCCTATTTCAGACTCTCTTCTCTATGAAGTGTCCATGCCCAAATTCTTGGCATGTATGTTCTGGTGTTTGGTGGTGTTTTTTTTATTTTTAAGCAATGAAATTTATTTCCGAAGCATTTCTATGTCTCTTTCCCAAACTAGGCTGCACTAAATGATTGCTATCAGGGGTAAAGTTTCATTTAGCTACAGGCTTCCCAAATTAGAGTTTAGCTTACAGTGTTCAAAACCAAACCAGCCCTGACACTGTTGCAGTTGTCCATGTTTCTGGCTCACAAACCCCACAGCAGCAGTGAAATGCATCCTCTTTCTGCTCCTTGCCCCCAAAAAGTCAGTGCTAATGAGCACAGTAAGGCAAATCAGTTCTGAAACTTTTAGGTGAGACATCAGGAAGAACTTTTGAAAAGAGGCTGAGTGAAAGAGTAGGGTTAGAACTCCTGCATCATCAAAATGTTTGTCTGTCTGGCAGGCAGGGTGCCAAAGCAATTGTGTGCTCTGAGGTCATGTGTCAGGGGAAATTTGAGGTGGGTGCAAAGCTGACTGTGAGGCTGGCTCAAGCAGAAAGTGAACAGGACAAATGCTTCCACCCTGCACAGATTTTACTTTTAAGCTATTGTGCAGCAGGTGCTTGAAACCTGCTCATGAGAAGTGTGTGAAGAGCTGGAGGTACTGGGGTGATATCAATCAACTGATATTTTTTTGGGCAAAGCAAAGCCTCTGAAGATGCTTTCTGAGCACCAGAGTGAAGTGGCATTGCAGGGCTTTATGTGGCAGGTCTGAGATGGGGCAGGGAGGAAGGAACCCCAGACCAGAGCAGTATGGTAACACATCCAAACTGAGGTTCTAATATGCATCAAACAGAACCAGTAACATTGAAAAATTACTATAGACACATTTAATCAGGGTAATTGGAAAGCCTTTTTAGTAGTTTAATTTGTATTACCCAGCTCAGTGTAGAGAAATGCTGAGTTCACAGTTGTATCAGTTTCAAGAGTTGATAATGCAGTGAAGGATTGCCTGGTTTTATCAGCTCTCTGAGTGAAATTTTTCAAGTTAAAATAAGCTGTTTCTGTTAAAAAAAAAAACATTTAAACATTTAGGCATGTGAAAGTTTTTACAAACTCTCCACAAAATTAAAAATAATAATATGTCGTTAAATTTTTATCAACTGAGATAACCACAGGCTGCCTGAAATTTCTGATCTAGAAAAGCTGGAGGTGTCAAAACCTAACATTTTTCCCTCTACTAATTTTTAATATTCTATACAAAAGATCCATTAATAAATTTTGATATTAAAGACTTAACTAATTGTGATAGTGAATAACTAAATACCTTCCATCTCAAGACACGTTTGTGCTAGTCTTTGTTTCTGTCATAAGGTTTTTCCTGTGGCAAAATTATGTTTTTAAATATTACATATATTCCTTAAAGGTAAAATCAGGGATATCTCTGCTCCAAATCTCCTAGGTTCTGTTTACAAGGTGACCTCTCCACAGCAAATGGCACACAGGTTTTTCATCCTGGTTAAAATGCAGATAAAATAATTGCAATTGAGTACCAAAGGTATAGGTTACATCAGGTAAGATATACATCAGTTCCTTTCATGCTAAAACAATTCAGCTCAAAACACCTTGCAGGTGCACCAGCAAGATATTTATTACGTTGAAAAATTTATTTAGTACCTTCTTGATGTTACATGACCTCAGATTATTAAATGACTATCAAACATAATAATAGCTTTCAAAGAGCATAATAAAAACTGCTGCTTGTACTGCAATGTAAGCTCAACTTTAAACAGTAAAACTGAAGTCTATAGGGGTTCTCATAGGTTACATACTCAGAGAAGACTCACTAATAAAATTAATACATATATTGTTGAGTTGGGTTCCTGTTTGGAATGCAAATTCCAGCTCCTAGTTCTTGGCAGTGCCAAGGTAGCTGCAGAGCAGCTGGAGCAGTCAGTGCAGGTATTGACTCAGATTTGCTGCACCTGTAAGAAGGCCATTGTTTTCTGTCTGTAACAGGTGATCTCTCAAAAGTTGTGTTTTCATAAATTATCTCCCAGCTGTTCATTTTGCTGTGAATTTTGAGATGCTTTTCAGAAGTATGTGCAGCCTCTCCCAGTGCTTTTATAATTATTTTCTTTTAATAGGAAGCCAGAAAAATATTTGCCATAGCAAAGTTTAGCTGAACAAATTTAAGGTATTATGTCTGAAACACTGTGGGGAAACTTTTAGGTTATAAAGGTGTGCATTTTTAAAAAGTACTGGCTTATCTTTAAATAGTCCTGCCACTGAAGAGGATGACTTTGGGGCTACAAGCTGGTGTTTTTATAAAAGTAGATGCTGGAAAAAAGTGCCCTCAATGCACTGTACTGATTGAAGTTATCCTTTCACAATGCAGTTTTTTACTTAAAACAGTACTGTCAGACAAGTGGCTTTCCTTCAGCGTATTTTACCCTCTGTTCAAAGAGCAGTTTGTTAAATGCACTATATAATAGCTATGTGAACCATCCTGCAGTAGTGAAGAAAGTAAAAAAAATTAGACCCAAAACATAACTCTAAAATGGAAAGAAAACAAAAACCCCAATATGTTTATGTGTCTTTACCAGACACAAAATATTTATTTTGTAGACCTGTTCTATTCTGTGGCTCCAGATTCCTTGGCTGCAAGGGATGTATTTTTAAATTTTGAATGAGTTGTTAATTAGAGCAATTTCTTACACTAACTAACTGCAGAGATCCCTGGAGAAGTCTCTGTTCTTATGCAGAAATCCGTGCGAGATTAAAAACCAGTGATGTGTGTTTAGGGTGCAGTGACAGAAGCAATGAAGCTGTGAGTGCTGTGTGTTCAGAGCTGTGCCACTTCCACTGAGAGTTCATTTTCTTTGTTAGTATTGGAAAGTTCAGGCTCTTAGTGCCTCTTGTTGGAAAGGTTCCAGTGAAGAACGTGCAATAATTAAAAGCTGATCTTTCTAGAGGGAGTTTGAACAAAAATGATGCTGACTCTTCAACCAAGGGGCACTGCAGCCACTGCAGGGGAAAGGGGAGGCCTAGGAAAAATCCCCAGATGTTTCACAGAAGCATTCTGGAGCATGTCCAGAATAAAATAAGGCAGCTGGATGGGGTGGGATTAAATGCACTCACTCACTGGAGTTTGCAGGGGACATTCCTCGGTTTGTGATTGTAGACTAACTCAAGATAGAAGTGACCACAGGAATTCCTGAGGAGGAGTTTTCCTTGCCCCAGAGCATCTGCAGTGCTCAGACAGGTGTATTGGCTGGTAAATCCAGCACTCTGGGATGCTGGAAAGTGAGAAGTAGTGCTTTTGGGCAACAGGATTAAAAAATTGCAATTTCTTATTTACAGTCAGGAAATTTATAGTGAAACAGGAATTTATGCACATGTATTAGGGCAGGAAAGCAAAGAAAGCACGTGAAGAGACTTGGGGTCCCAGGTGGGCATTCTCAGGTGTCAGCCCATTGATCTGAGAGCTCTTGAGCTCATTATCTTCCTTTTCAGCTGGGCGTTATCAGCGTTAGCATTGTGAGCGAACGGAGATTGTGTAGTTCAGCACTGTGCATGAAATTCCTCTTGGCAGGCACTGAGTGCTTTGTGTGTGTGCAAGATTTGGGTCTTGCTTTATTTAACAAGGCACTTTGGTGCTTGCCAGCCTGCTTAGCATAATATCGAAGTTCTTGGAACTAAGCACATGTGTGTTTCCCTGACTAAGAGCAGAAGCTTTGCATTTTCATGATACTTATTCTAATTATTTGAGGCTTGATCGAGGTTACTTGATCACTTTTTGTGCATCACAAGTTCCTCCTGGGTAGCTCTGATTAGGTAAGTAGTGGCTGTTTCACTGCTGCATGATAACTACATGACAGATGTAATTGCAGTAACACTTTTGTGTCTGTACTACAAACTGGTGAATATTTGGAATTTTCTAATTTTCTAGTCGAAGCAGGAAAAATCACAGAAGGAACAGAAGGATAAAAAGTGAAGAGTATCAAAACTAGAACATTTTTTCCAGTTTCTGTTTTACATTGTTAACTGTCTGTGGTCCAGATGGCATGAGATCTGATTCAAAGCTCTATTATCTCTAAAATTTAAAATAGCACCACTGAGGTCTTTTAAAGGGAAAATGTACTTCAATATTAGATGGCAAAATCTCCAGCTACTTTGGGGGAGACTTTTAAAATGCTTCCCCTTTGGCTACTTTGGTGTTTCTTGTAAATGTCTCCTGTATGCCACTACAAACTCTTGCTGATTTGTGTTTGTATCATCCATTTGTCAACATTTACCAATTACAGGGTTATCACAGCTTTTGTATTGTGTAAAATTATGGGCACCCTGGACAGTAGGGAATTTAAGATGTGGAATACTTGACATTTTTGACAACCTTTGGATGCCTTTGAGTGACTGCTTGACCTTTTCTGTTACCTCTGACCACATGGGTGACCTTTGAGCTCTGAATGGCCTCTGACCTTTCGGCAATGTTTTGAGCCCATTATGACCTTTCAGTGACCTTTGACCCTGCAAGAGCCTTTTTCCTTTTGCAATGACCTGTGATGTCATCCCAGGATGACATCAGAATTTTGGGGATGACTTTTGGCTCCTGAGTGACCTCTGGTGTGTTTTCTGTAAGGATTCTGTTAGCATGTCCAGCTCCCTCACCAGGGCTGGGCTGAGGTCTTGACTACAAGAACATTGCAAATGCTTAGAAGAGCCAGAAATGCTGTTTATCCTCCCCAAAATAGCTAAGAAAGCACAAGTGAGCGGTGACCAAACTAGTCTGGAATTGAAATCTAGCCGTGTACATTCTGTTTCTTCTCTCTCCACAGGCAAGCAACACAGAAGATGCAGAAAAAGAGAGGCTCACACTGCTGAGGTAGGGTGAAAAATACCCCTTATTTAACTGCTTCATGGAAGCTTTTGATATCTCATGAGAAGTTTGTGTACTATACTACTCTAGTATAATGATAGTTGATTCGTTGCTGATTTGCTGGAGAAAAAACCTAAAGAGTGAAACTTCTTAAAGTCTTAATGCTGATGTGTATCAGCTGTAGACAGATAAATGGAGGCCACTGTCACCAGCTGACCCCCAAACAAATGTATTGGTGATTCCTGGGTGGGTTATTTGTACAGGTTTTTTCTCAATATTCCTCTAATGTTTTATTTTGCTTATAAATGCCTGTATCATGGGTCATGTGTTGGTACGACCTGAGTGGCCAGGATGAACTGCCTGGTGTCAGGAAGCATTTCATGAGTTTGCACTGGTGTGGAGTTGCACCAGTTGGCAGAGAAACAATCAGTAAATTTGTCAATAACTGAAATCCTTTGCTGTGTTTCTGTCAGAAAATCTTGGCTTTTATGAGACTTTTATAAAGCAAGAAGCATTATGTTATGCCCCAAGACTAGATTTCCTTGCATCATTTCTCCAGCAGATTTGTCTGATTTACCACAAGGCCATAGCTTAGCAAATTAATTTCTTACGAGGAATATTTTTACTCATAAAATTCTAGAACCAGAGTAACATCTTTCATCCCATTTGCATTTTGGAGTAAAAATACATGGACTAAGCTAATAGCCCCTGGAAAATCATGGCACACATTCCAGTGTTTAAGATACTCTGAGTTTTGTTCAGAGACCAAGTTTGATTGAATTCTACAGTAAAACAGCTGAGGAAAAATGTCATGGTTCAGAACAACTTCAAGTATTTCCCTGATAGTTTGCACTGCCAGATGCTGCTGAAGCATCCCACTTAATATTCTGTTTGCTTTGCTAGTAATGCAGCAGATTAATAAACCACATTAGGTAGGAAATAGCTTTTTGAGAGAAGTAGGAAAGATAATTCAAGGTTTTAGACAAAACTATTGAAGCAGAAACAGGCTGGCATTTCCCAAAAGCTAATCAAATACTAGCAGAGCAATAAGGGAGTATAACACATCATCTGTAAGTCAAAAGTCAAGGGAGAAGATTTTAAAAGATACTTTAGAAAAATACTGCTTCCATTTGCCAGCAGACAGTACCTCCCAAAGTCAAGCCTCTATCACCACAGAAATTACCAAGCCCTGTTGAAACAATCATCTGGTCTCTGAGGGGGCATCTCCTAAATCACAGTGATGGTTTGGGTCTGGTGGAGGACCTGCACATGCTCCTCACTCACTATTGGATCTGAGACACAGTTTCAGGTTCAGTAGATAACAGAAATTCTGGGTGTGTTATTTCTACATTTCCGATCATAGTCAAACAACCTTGGTTGCTTTTTCTGGTCACACTGAATTTCAGTTCTTCCTGTCATGCACTGCTGATATGTAATGGTTTGGATGTCCATCTGGGTTGTAAAACAACTGAATTTCTGTAGCTGCAATGATAGGAGAAAAAAAAAAACAAAACTGTGTGTGTGTAAAGGTATTTTATAAATGCTGGAGTATATCATCAAGGAGGCTGTGAATGCTCAGCTTCAACTCTGCTGGTGCTAGGGCATTTTTCTCAGGGGTTTAAGGTCAAATCCCTTGGGATACAGAGTGGAATTAAAGCCAAATTTTCTGTCTTGAGTTTGTCCCATATATTTTGGATTTTAAGAAGTCATTTAATTCACAAATGTTTTTTGGTATATCCATGTGCTATGATTCTGTCTCCCTAACTGAAATTTCTGTAGAACCTTAAGTTCTGTGTCCTTGAGACAGCCAGATTCACATTTCTCAGAGAACTTAATGTTCACAGGTGTGCATTTTATTACAACCAAGATCTGGTGAAGGTCAGCAAAAGGTTTCTCTTTTTTTTTTTTTTTTTTCCCCAGGGACTTGAATATTCCATTCTTGAAACCAGTAGTTTATTATTTATTGAAGAAATACTGTCAAGTAGGCTAATTGCTGATGTGAACTTCCTGACTTGTTTGTATTCATTTCAACAAAACTAAGTAAATGTTGTAGGTAAATATTCACCCTGCCAGCCCTTATGCCAGGCACTAAAGCTGTAACCCCAGCAGTCTCTTACTGTCACTCTGCTGAGGTGAAAATGCCCAGTAATTTGTTTCTAGCAAATTGGATGAACCAATCACTTGGCTGTTTAGTTTGAGGCAGTCTCTTGTCTGGGCAGAGAATGGAGCCCTCGAGTGAAGTGAGCTGACCTCCAGGAAACATTGAGCTCTACTGCTGGGGTAAAAAATTATCCAGTGCCAAGGTCACTTCTGAGATCAGCTTTTAGATGTGACAGCCTGCTCCCCAAAAGGTGTGTACTGCACAAAGACCAAAATCCATGAAATAAATATGTAGAGAGAGAGCTGTGATGGGAATAAGTATTGCAATCAAGAAGCTGCTGGATGTATTGTGAAGCCTCCTGATTCTGAATGAAAAGGTTGGTGTTTGGTTGCCATAAAATCACATTTCCCTCAAGACTAAGCACAAGGAATTGCTGCCCAGTTTCTCAGGAAACGCATCAGTAAAGAATGATGCTCTCAAGAGTACATGGTTGGGAAAGGACAGGAAGTCTACTTTAGCTCTCCCAAATTGATGGCTAGTTCTGAAGGCTAATTACCATGCACCTTCTTTCACATCCCTGACATGGAATATGTTGTTGTTTGGAATGCCTTTCTGCTGCTCCTCTTTAAATACAGCAGTTTCAGAGAAAACAGGATGATGCTTCCCTTTTTCAGTTACTTCAGTCACGTGCTCTTATATTCCAGAACTAATACTTGTCCCAGTAATTTAACATTTATCAAATTCCCTTTATTGTGGAAAAGTGATAAGCTGGAAAATTTGAGGACAACTGACACTTTAGGTTAGCAAGTTACAGACTCACGGGACTTTAATTTTGTGCAACAGGCGTTGCCTTTTGTTTACTGTTACATCCTGTTAAAGTAAATCATTACGAGACCACAAGACCCCTGACAACTGATTTTCCCTTCGTTTCATAGAGGGTTAAGTTCATGATATATGCAAATCTCTCATTTTAGGAATCTGATATACAGAAGTGTGTTTGATAGATGTCTATCAGTGTGCTTAGCAGCAGTTTTAATCCCTATATTAAGATAATTATTAAGAGCAAATAAAAGTGTCTGTCTTGGGGGAAAGACTATTAGCATACACAGGAACCTTGAAATGCTGCAGGATATTCTTTTTTGGGAAAAAAAATTGAGGCAGATTAATCCTGTTGGGCTTTGGTATGTGTTCCTGTTTCAATGCAAAAGCCAATTGTTAAATTTAATTTGGTTTACCTGCTCTGCTGGCTAAATTTGAGAGTATCTGGAGATAGACCTTGTGTCACTGCAACCAGGGCAGTGTCACCAGGCTGGCTGTGCATGCTGCTGAATGCTGCTGAATGGAGCAGGCACAAAGAGCACTGTTGTTGTTTTTGGGAAACTGGTCTTTTGTCCTGCCTCTCCCAGTGCCAGTGATGCCTTAGGTTTTAACTTTTATATTTTTCAAACCCTGCCCTGCCCAGTGTCACTCTGCAGTTCCCTGGAGCTCGTTCAGTGCTGTTCTCTCATGCTCACACACACACAACAAAGCCTCTCCAGCTCTCCAAGGACACCCAGACCCTCCTAGGCCCAACAACTGCAAACCACAATCTTGGGGAGAGGGGGGCAAGCTTGGGCAAATTCCATCCTTGGCTGGGTTCTGCTTGGGGAATTGATGCTGATATCAAAGTGGGAAGAACTCGTGAGCTGTCCTTGTCCATGTTGGGATGCACTGAGGCAGGAGCCTCTGGAGCCCAGAGTGTGCCTCTGAAGGCCTTTCAAATAAATCACTCCTTTTTCATTTATTCCTGTCTAGTCTTTGTTTCTATGTAGCCATTTAAGGCATCACCAGTAAAATCCTGCTGCCCTTTGGAAAGAGAAATGCAGAGTAACCAGAGCCTGTAGAGTATAAAATATTAGGGATACAAATCTGACATACCTTCTCACATCTATTGAGGATGTTTTGTCAGAAACTGCCTAGGGATTAACAGACCAGCAGGTCCACAAGATAAGTCTGAAACAGATGAAGTGTGTTTTGAAGGAAGGGATCACAAGGTTGATGTTTCACCTCCTTTGCTTTCTGAATACTTTTTTCATAAAATATGCAAAGGCAATGGCAATTTGAAGTGAAGATCAAAGATGGCAAAAATGACAAGCAATGGCAAGTGTGTGATAAAGCTTTTCAGGGTAGTTTTTCCTCTGAACTAATATTTTGTCTGTTCACACTTTATATTTAAAACAGCTTTTTATTTTTTCCTTTATGCAGAAAAGTTGACCAAGATTTGGAAATCTGTGGTTCCACAGTAAGCTTGAGTTACTAATGCTTCTCTACAATGGGATTACTTTTAGGGTTTTGCTTGTTTTATTTTGGTTTTTCTAAGTTTTTTTATTTTCTCAGAAACAAAATATAGGAAATTAAAAACTTGATTTTCACATTTTTCTTGGTGTTGACGTCAATGATGATGACTTATTAATCAGTAAAAACTCTTTAGTCTCCCAAAACCACTTTTTACATTCTCTAGGTGAGAGTTTTAAAAAAACATGCCATTTTGTATGTTTGTCCACATGCATTCTCCTGTATACAGGATTATCCTGCCATTAGCTGAAATGATGTAAAATTCTACATGAAGCTTTATTTCCTTTGGTTTTAAGAGTAGTATTTAAGTATTTGGCTTTTTTTCCTGCTTGATCTGAATTTAATCAAGGTAAACCTGGTTAAAGGGCAATAAATCCACATTATTTTGCACTAGCCTGACTAAATCAGCTCAATATTATTTCTCCTGGTGTGCCTGCACAGCCTTTCTGCAGAGTGATGTGTAATGTGGTGTGCTAGCACCGTGTTGGCTCCTTGCCATCCACTCAGTGACCTGTTTCCATCACTGTTACTGCTACTCCACTTCTTAGGTTGACTTTTTGAAGTTTTGGGGCTTTGTTTGTTTGGTTTTGTTGTGTGGTGGTTTTGTTTCTCCCCCAGTGATGTTTGTAATAGGATTTCTTTCTGTGCAATCAGCCTGGTGAGGAGCAAGTGAGTGCAGTCATTTTGGGCACTGCCTGTGGGCATGGAGAGATAGATCCAGGCTAGGGAGACACAGTCACTTCTCCTCTGATAGAGCCTCGTGAATGATCACAGGGAATGTGCTCCACTGTCCAGAGCCAGCTCAGCTCTGCTGTGTACTGATGCAGGGAATTTTTCAAGTGGTTTCAATGGGGATGCAGGCAGAACTTATAGAACTACACTTCCTAAGTAGGCATTGTGCCAAAGGTCAAGCTTTCCTTTCTAACTTTCACTGTTAGAAAGAATAGAAATTAGAAAAAAACCCTAGATTATTTGGAGTATTTTTTCAACCAAGGAGAATATTTTTCATCCAGTCTAGTAAAAAAAATCCTATAAAAAGTGACATGTGCAAAATCCTTGGAAAGTGTTGCTAGCAATCATTGTAAATTGCAGCTCAGTGGAATTTTTTCCAGCTTTGAGAGTTTGAGAGTAAAACTCCACAGAAGTTTTAGGTTACCACATTTTAATATGAAAGTATAATTCTCTGAATTTCCCCCATTTTCCCCTGACAGCAGTCATTAAAATTTGCTAACATCTCACCTTTTCTTCAGGAGCATGACAGACTGAAGAAATAGCAGTTTTCCAGACTCTATGCCAAAGCAAAGTTTTACCTTAATTGCTGTCAAGCAGTTTGTTTCTCTCCCAGCTGTAAAGCAGGTGTCTGTATCTCCATAGAACAGTGCCATGGTAAATTGAACAAGGCAGGCACTAAAATACATCCCTGAGATCTGAAACTGCTTTGAGCATCCTGAGTCATATCAGCTGTGTGGCTGCAGTGGAAGAAACGGAATTACAGAAACTGTTTTCCTATTGATTTCTTATGAAAATAGAACTTATGTAACTTAAGAGCTTTGGGTAGTCTATGTAAAAAAATAAGTCAATCCAGTTTACACCAGGGTCTATTTTGAGCTAGAAAATTCCTAATTCCTCCCTGGAAAGTCTGAGGTTGGGCTTGCTTTACTTCATACTTAGAGTCTGTTTCTCCTATCAAACAGTAAGGTTTCATTGCTGGCATAGCTGTGCACCTGCCCAAACTGATCTGGAACAACAGGGCTGCATCTCTGATCCAGCTGGTGACTTATCTTCACTGAGTAGAATCGCCTTGGGCAGTAGATGCTCCAGGGGTGAGGGGTGTATAAAGGATCACAGGGGAGCATTCTGCAGTGTGGCTGTCCCTCAAGCAGGGTTTTTCCACCCTGTTTGCCAGAAGCAATCAACACACTGAGCTATTTGGTTTCATGCCTTAGGTTTTAACTTTTATATTTTTCAAACCCTGCACTGCCCAGTGTCACTCTGCAGTTCCCTGGAGCTCGTTCAGTGCTGTTCTCTCATGCTCACACACACACAACAAAGCCTCTCCAGCTCTCCAAGGACACCCAGACCCTCCTAGGCCCAACAACTGCAAACCACAATCTTGGGGAGAGGGGGGCAAGCTTGGGCAAATTCCATCCTTGGCTGGGTTCTGCTTGGGGAATTGATGCTGATATCAAAGTGGGAAGAACTCGTGAGCTGTCATTGTCCATGTTGGGATGCACTGAGGCAGGAGCCTCTGGAGCCCAGAGTGTACCTCTGAAGGCCTTTCCAATCAATCCCTCCTTTATTCCTTTATTCCTGTCTAGTCTCTGTTTCTAGGTAGCCATTTAAAGCATCATCAGGTTTAATTGCCATTCTGCAGAATGGGTGCCAGGCATCACCCATTTTGGGTTGCAAGTACAGCCTTTTATACAAAAAGGTAACAAAGAGTGATACAGAAACAGGTGCTTTGGTCACTCACTCTTACATTACAGAATTCACAATGTGCACGTGGTGGTCTGGGTCCAGTTCACTATACTATCATTTACACGTACAAATTTCCCTGGGAGTGTAATTTTTAGCTTTATGATCGTCTAAGGTAATTGAGATCATATTTTCATCCTATCTGCTACCATGAAGTTATTATTTAACCTTATACTCTATTAGAGTTTTGGCTTGAATCTATTTGAACAATTAATTGTCAGTGAAGTAAAGATTTCCAGTACTCTGCTCCTGGGGGCTCATCATTGCTCTGGCACCTCGTTGCCATGGTTTCAATACAGCTCACAGTCCCTGTGAACTTTTTGTGCATTTTTTAACATCAGTACAAACCCAGAGATTTTCCTAACTGGAGTTAATTGGTAATTCTCATTTGAGTTTTACTTTTGCCAAGTGTAGCTGCTGATCATATTTCTATTCAGAAATATTTTATGATGGTGTGCAACTTTGCTAAGATAAGACTGCATTTGCTCTTAGCTCTTGATAGGTCCTATGGGATAAAATTCTCCTCCAGAGAAACCATAAGCCAGTTATGTCAATGAGGGAAAAAATTCCAGAGGATGGGGTCAAGAAGTACATTCCCAAGTCAGAGACTCTGTTGAGGAGAATAGATTTTAAACATGTGTTAAATATACTTTAAATTGCAGACTTGGATTCCCCTGGAACTTCAAATACCTTTGAGCCTTTTTTTCTTCTAAACTTCACTTTCTTTTACTGTTGCTGAATCAAACAAAATCTGCCCATGGTGTGAGAATCCCTAATTGGGCTTTTCAATTACCATGAAATTTGTCAGTGCTTTATAAAGTGTGTTGCTGTTGTGTGCTGTAGTGATAGTGAAATTAAAGCAGATGCAAAATATATAAATAGGCAGCTCTTCCTGCACGTGCCTTTGCTGCAGGCTGTGTGTGGAGCAGCCCTTGGCTCCGGGGTCATTCCGGTGTTAATGGAAGCACATTATGGCAGCGTGAGCAGCTCTGGGGATGCAGCCTGGTCCTGTGCTCTGCTGCTGGAGCTGTTCCTCAGCTTCAGAGGGAGTTAAAGAGCAAATCGTTCTTCACACAGGGAGGGGATGAAAGGAAGTGTCTCAAAGCTGATTTTATTTGCTGCTGAAACAAAGTTAAAGAACAGAACTCTTCAACTAGAATTCATTTTAGCTTTCCACCCTAATTTTAGCATTTTGCATTTTTTGTGACTCAGACTGCATGGGAAAGATGGAATGCAAAGACTTTTTCCGTGAATAAGAGCTGTCAATATGGAACATTTTAGGTTTTGTTTTTATGGTCAAATAAGTTTTATTTTCTCTTTGTGTGATTTATTATTCTGAGCAATATTGAAGAGCTGTGTTGTCCATTGGCTTTGTTGCTCTCCTGCAGATACATCTTTTAAAATGACCTAGCTTGGGAAATAACAGATAATGAATTTTACAAACTCCTTTCTCAAAAATGGCACTTAAGATCTGTGGTTTTCTTCTAGCGTGACATTAATGCTGTTTGTGGGACAGGAGTACTGTCAAGAGAATTTGAAAATTAGAGATATGAATCATCATAAAAACAGTGGTAATGTTATTTTCCGTGACTGCTGCTCTGTGATGTAACTCTGGATCAGATCTTGCTTTATTACTGAGAATAGAAATTCAGTGGGATGGGAAAGAAGTTCCCTGATCCTCCTTGATGATTTCTTTGGTACCACAAACCATCTAGCTGTTTAATTACATTTAATTCTTTCGGAGTAATTTAGTAATTGAGAGTAATGGCACAAAAGCCTCTCTGCACAGAAGGATGAGAATGCCAGTTATTTATTGCAACAAATTGCAGAACATTTCCAGAGAGGATGGACATGGCCAGAAAGGTGTTTCTGTTATTTCTCTCAGATTGCTGGAGAGGGGATTATTAGGCCAATAAATTAGTTGCCAAGTTTCATGAAATATTCTGAACCTAGAGTTTGAAGGCACTTTTACTGCACTAGCAATATTCAAAGCCACTGATTTTGCCTTATATTTTATTAAATAATTAATAATTTGCTCTAATATTTCAACTTCCCTGAATCCCCAGCACATGGGTTGGAAATACTCTCTGTTTTGCTTGGGCTTTCTTGTGATTTGAAGATTCAGTTACGGTTAACTTCAATGAAGTAACTCAATTAAGTTTTTGGCTCTTTATGAAGTAATGAAATAATTTTGGTGGCCAACAGAAATAATATTTGGCATTGTTTTTCACTGTACATAGTACTGAACATATGTGATAAAATATTCCTGGGGGTAATTAAAGGGATGAAGTCTATGAGGTTTTGGTATGACCAATAGGGAATGCTGTGCAGTCTCTTTCTAATTAACAGGGCAACATTTGGTTTTACCACTCAGCTAGTTTGAAGGCAAAGCTTTTATTCAGCAGAGAAGGCTAGGAAAATTTTTGTTACTAAGTAAATGTCTCAATAACCTCTCCTCACAGGCCACAGGCTTATGGCTGGATGGAATAAGGGAAAGCATTAGTAAAAGCCCAGACTCGTGGTGAGGAAGAAGGAATTCTTTCTTTCAATATGACTTGTGCATGGAATATGTTAGGTGTTATTTTAATATTTATGATCAAATGCATTTTGCATTTTATGTCATCTACAATTCTGAGAAACAGCTGTGAAACTTTTCTCACATATTGCCAATAACATAAATTCATTAAAAACTGCCCTTAGCTACCATCCAACATCTGAGTCCTGCCTGTGCTGCTCCAATTGGAGCTGGTTGTCCTGTAAAGTCACAGCAGCAGAGACATGGAATGGTGGGCAAACACACACCAAAATAGCCTTCCCAGTTTGCTGGCAGCAGGAGGAAGGTTTGGTTTTGGTTTAGAAGGGCAATTTAGTGCCCTGCTTGGATTCTGAGAGTGTCAGTGCTCAGTGGTGTTTCCTTGAGGCACATCGCTCCTGAGGAATGAAATGCGGGCTGCAGGCTCCAAAGTGGGACCTGGAGCACTGCTGGGCAGGGCAGGCACATCCCTGGCAGGGCAGCCCTGGCTGGTGGAGGCTCTGGGGGTGGGGATGGTGCATTCAGGGCCCTGGATCTGAAAGGGGTTCAGCCCTTGTGGCCAGGGCAGCTGACACATTCAGTTGTCACACCTGGCTCAGGCTGCTCTGTGGGTGAAGGGTGGGTGATGTATCTTGGGCCATCTGCAATTTAGTAGTTTAAGACTCTTGTTTTTCCCCATGACTGCTTGTTCTTTTCCGTGATATTCTGATGATCTCTGTGTGAAACACTGACACTCATTTGCCACCACGTTTCCCAAAGAATGTTCCATTTTCATTCAGGGCTCCCCAAAGCTTTGGCAGTTTTGCATCATACACATTGCATGTATTGTTTTTCCAAATAATACAGTGATGTAGTGAAATAAGAGTATCTCTCAAAACTGATGATTATTTACTTTCCATTTCCTAAGGAAAATTCCTATTCATAAGGAATAACTTCTTAAAAAACAAAACAAAACTTTACACTATAACTGCCATAAAAGTGAACTTTCTGAATTTCTGTTTTGATTTTATTGTAATGTGTTGAAATGGATATATCAGCAGTGGCATTTTTCTTCCTAGATTTGAAGTCCAGTAGTTTTCCAGACAAATAGCATATTCCTGAGTTATTGGAAAATTCATGCTGAGCTACTTCATCCTGGCTAACTTTGCATGTCGCCTCTCATGTTTCTGTTGGCTGGCAACAATCACCCTTGTTTGCTATTTCTATTTTCTATTCTATTATTCCTACTTCTTCTGACTCTTTCTCTGCAAAGCACCAAATCTAGTAGCCTGCAAGTGGGAGACTTTAAATATTAAAAGGAAGACAGCTGATTACATTAAATGCAGGCAAACATCCAATCACCCTGCTAAGATGTTTAAAATCAATTGTGATATCTAACTCATCTGAGGATTCTGAGAAATATTTTTATCCCCAAGAAGACTGATAAGTGGATAATTTATTCTTTTGTGAGCACAAATGAACAAATTCATTTCGTATTTTTCATCTTGGCAGTTCTATGAAGCAGAAAATACATGATTACAATCTTGTTGGGGTTTAGATTCAGTGTGAAAAACCCAAGGTGTCTTCAGAGAAAATGGAAAAGTTTGCTGCTTGTATTTCTGACTTCTTTATTCTAGAGACTACACTAAACTGGTTATAGGAAAGACAATATCCTCACTGAAATTCAGACCATAGGTTTATTTTTGCTGGCTTATGACTATGTATTCTTTCTTCATAAAATCAAATCTGAGAATGAGTTTTAGTTAAGCCTTTACAACTGTCAGCTTTCATCCTTTACCATTTGTAGGTTTAAAAATGTAATTTAGTGACACAGAATCTTATTAAAACTTCATGCTGCAGATGTTTTCTCATCGATAAATCATTCCAGTAAGATCCTCAATGTGCCAAAATATTGCTTTTTTTAATGCTCCTCCCTTAAAAAATCAAATCAATGACTCCTTCACCATCTGTCCTGAAGAGAATTAAATTGACAGAGGTTTTCAGAGCAGTAGCCAGAATGCCCTTCTCTCCCCAGTTGTGTTTTGAATTCTGTATACCATATTTCATCTTAATTTTTTGATGCAGAAAATTTACTACTTTTTTTCAAAATTACAATTTTGTATAAAAAGTACTTCCATTTTTCTCAGCTGTTCAAACAACTGCATCCCTTCATAGTCCATAGCACCCTGTGGGAATGGTCTGCATCACAGTGTCCAGGTTTTCTTGTGGGTTTTATTTTAAAGGATTTGTTCAGATGAGCAAGGACTGCCATGAAAGGTGTTAACAGGATTTTAAATAAGCTGTGTATAATTAAAATGGTAAATTGCAAAATTTGCTGCAATGTTTTTTGAGAATATTTTAAGCCCTCGGTCTGGTCATATCTGAGCACCTAGGAAGACTTTTTTACCAGGCTTGGAAATGTGTAACATGGCTCTGCTGGGAAAGCAGATGGCTCAGGAACACAGTGGGTGGACTTCTGGATAATATCCACCTCTAGCACACAGCCTCAGGTGTCGCCTGAAACGGAGCTCTGGGGAAAACACAGGCTGCTTTTGCAGCCATACTGACAGATTTGGGGGCTGCCAGGGGTAAGGGGTAAGTTTGCACCTTGCTCCTGCCAGGGCTGATATGAGGTCAAGGAAGGGCTGCAGGAGCCAGAGGTGCATCAAATTTATGGGTCCTCTAAGCACACAAGCTCCAGGATGGGAGGAGGTTCCCCTGCCCTGAAATTTAATATGTGATGGACAACTTGTTTAGTCTCCCTTCAGTGGAGCTGAAAGGCGTGAGGGAGGTTAATGAAAATATTATGAAGTGGTCACCAAGGAAATATGAGCTACTCAACGCTTCATTCTCCCTCTTTGAATTAGATTCATCTGTCCATTTTGGTCTTTTTCCAACGAGTTTGCTCAGATTGGTGACAAACAAGCTTCATTTTAAAATACACCTTGAAAGCAGCAAGGCATTTTTCTTATTATATATTTATAGAGTGCATCCATGACTGGATTTATGTGAGGTTTTTGTTCTAAAGGTTTCTGTTCTACTTGTCTGCTGCTCTCTGGTAACTGCAACTGCTGTGAAATGAAAGGAAAAGGGCAGTTTAGGATTCGTGCAGCTGTAGAGACCCACGTAAGTTATAAAAATCAAGTAAGGAGCTGATTAAATACTGAGAAAAGGAGCCCATGCTGAGCTCAGGCCTCACTGCAGCAAAGTATGAAGTGCCTGTGGTTGTGTTAACCAGTTTAAAATTAGCTTTACACACTGCATTAGAGTTGCTGCAGTGACCACAGCAGATGTGGTTGCAAGTTTTCAGGAGAGGTATGCTAGAAATACTTAGAAACAGCCAAATTATAAACTTTTATTTTTATTTTTTGTGGTTTTTTTCTTAAAAATTGACTTCTCATGCCAGTCTACAAATATTTTCATATTAATTGAGTGAAAAGTCAAACATGTACCCGTAACATGATTTTCTCTGCTTCACAGTGCTAATGTTAAATTTGAAAGCAGCATTTTGACAACATTTGAGGGAGTGGTAAACTTTCTTTTTGAGAAAGCTAATCACTTATATGTTGTTTATTTTTTTAGCAGCAGTCTCTCCCGGTTCAATTTTAAATTGGCAAATTAGAGGCTCTTTATTGCCTGCTCATCAGACTGAGATATTCATGTTTATCTGAAAACAAGTATTCATGCCAATATCCACACCTAGATAAATATATTTTTATGACAAGGTTGCCATTTTTTGCTTAATTTTAGGTGGACATTTGAGACATTTGATGCCCAGGCTGTTCTTTGCCATCTGAAATGTTACTGGACTAGCCCTTGTGTCCACCTTACCTGCCTGGTGAGCTCAGGCACCTGAGCTGCTTGCTGGCTGTTGCTTTTCTCCCCCTGTGCTTCAAACGAGGATGTTCAGGGGAATTTAAATTTCTCATGAGGAGGTGGCATTTTTGTTGCTCAATAGCCAGATATTTCAAAATTCTACAAAATCTTTCTTTTTGACTTCATGGGAGGTCTGGGCTCTCTCTAAAGTCTCCTCTTCACATCCTGACATAGAGCACAGGGATAGATTTATCCAGCTATCTCTACCTTGGATTTCTTGTTTTGTGTGTTCCTAATGTTGTTACATCTTGCTGGTCAGGACAAAAATAAGGTTTTTGGCAGAGAGATTCTTTCTCATGTTCCTGCTGATGAGGAAGAAACACTTCTATTAGGGAGAGAGACAGTTTCATTGTCTTTTTTTGCCTAATTTGAGAAGTGATGTTGACATTTCTGAGCACTGATCAGTTCTGGTGTTGGTTATACTATTGTTCCTTATGTTAAATGCTGGTATTTAGACATATGTCAATACCTTCAGTTTATTTGCAGCTTTTTCTTGTGTATGTTAAGATGGAGATAATATTTCAGCTTTTAGTGAAGTCTTAGAAAAAATGTTTAATTGTTTGAGCCATGTTTTGTTGTAGCATCATTTCTAATGCTGTTAACATTGTTGTTGTTAGCTGAAGTACAAATTCCATTAAGAACAACAGTAAAGAGTCTCTGTACTGTTCCAACCTCAAGGAGTTCACAACTTTCTGAAAGTTTCTAAAGTGTTGTCTAAAACTAAGGCAATAAAAGAGGTGCTCATTAAAAAAATAGACATGTAATAACACAGTGGGGCAGGGATTCCTGATATAGGGGTTTGTCAATTGGAGGCTGTTAAATCTCTCTTGATACCAAAAGGGGCCCAAAGTCACTAAACTACTGAGAATCATCTCAGTATCATCAGGTCACACATTCAGAAATTCACAGGCAATGATTTACCTGTGCACATTATTCTCTGACTTCTGCCAATGCAATTTCAGGAAATATTTAGTACATGCTATCAATTATTGTATTTCTGTCTTGCTCAAAAAGGAAATACAGAAGACAACTTAATTTAGCCTATGAATTGCCCAAGACAGGCAATGAAAATGATATCCCAGCTTGCAAATAAATAAATAGAAAGCAGGAGGCTGAAGCCACAGGGGTTGTCAGCACCTTCAGATGAGACTGAACAGAGGGATCCATAAACCTATGGTGAGTTGTGGGCTGCTTTGCTGAAGGGTTGAGGTGATGCAGATACATTGGTTGGGGCACTTATCAGGAGATATTCCACAGAAACCAAATGAAAAATTTGTAGGGTGACTTTCTTTAAAAATTACTGGGTCCAACATTGTCATATGAAACTTTTTTTCCTAAAATATCAAATATGGTGATAACTAAAAAGAGTCTCAAAAGAAACATGAGTGAGAAGGTAATTTTGAATACTTTTCAAAATGAAAGAATCAAAATCCACTGAACTATTGTAGTATATTTCAGTATGATGTGTGGGATGTAATATGCAGATTAATACCTAAGAATCAAGCTAAAATAAATTAACAACTGTAGGCAAAATAAATAAATAAAACCACCCAAATTTACAGACTTGAATTCTGTCAAAGCTAGATCTGCCAAAAGATACATATATATATATACACATATATACATACATATATTTTTTATGTACATTACTTTTTCTCAGTGGTTGCTCCTCTTTAATTATTTTCTTGATTTGAACATGAGGCAAATTGAGTTATGGGTTCCTGATGTAAGAACTCTTTTCTCATTTCCTTGACCCCTTTTTTGGTACTGCCTTGGGTTATTGCTGGAGTTTTTTAATGCTAACTTCACTGTAAATCTCACTCTTTCTTGAGATGAGGTGGATATAAATTGGCTGGATCATAATTAATGAGCTGTAAAATTAACAAACTATAAATTGCTTAAAATTTGGGATGCAATAAGCCCCCAAGTTATACATAACAAATATAAAATCACAAAAAATGTATACCTGTACACATATTGCCCCGGCTTGTCCTCAAACAATGCATGATTTCTAGTTTTGGTAAAACTAAAGTACCATCAGGGCATGTACTTTTTACTGAGAAACACAAGTGCTGGAACTGAACAACAGATAATTCATTTTGGGATAATCTCCTTTGCCATTTTATGCTACTTTTCTGTAGATTTCTGAACACTTCAGTGTCTTGGCAGGTGCATTTCTCACACAGAGATAGAAACCTGTGCAGGGGACTAATGGGAAAGTCAAGAGTGGTAGTGATGGCATGGGAGAGTCTTTTTCCTGGAAACAGGAGGGCACAACTCCTGTAGGAATTGGATCTGTAGGTGGTACTTGTGCACAAAGAACACATGAAAAACAAACTGGTACCAACAAATGCTTCCATAGTTATTGCAAACATATTTTGTGTGTACACTTGCACTTCTATACTTACATAGAAATGAAATCGATGAAGGACCAGAATGTGAATGTGTAAAGGTCAAATTCAGAAAAAGTCAATTTTCAGAAACTGCAAGGAAGAAGAAATTTCTCAAATAGTTTAGCAAAGTTTGTTTTGCTTGGCAGAGGGAGTGGTTTTAAAGTGTGTTTAATGTTTTGTCTCATGGTAGAATTGGTGAGACTGTAATTGTATGACTGCCACCATTCTGGCTTCCCCTTAAAGCATAAAAAATTTACTTTCTTCATGGTACTGATAATAGAGAATGACACCCTTTTTGAAGTGTTTCACATTTTAAGTACAGCAGTGATTTTTCTTCTCCACAAAAGGAAGTGATTTATTTCTAGTGTCACATTTCACATTCTATGGTACAAATATGAGCACTAACAAGCTGAGGGGTGCATGCAAGGCTATCACAAGGTATCAGTGAAATATAAATAAAGCTTGATTTTATTGGGTCAGCCAGAGATTAATGACTCCAAGACAACTGCAAACATCTCAAGATGCCAATACTTATTCTTTTTTTTTAAATGTGAGTAGAAAAAATCCCAACCTTGAAAGACAGTACTGCTGCAGTTCAATTGCTTTTCTTTGTCTATTTTTAAGGAGAGGCATTGTGGTAATACTTGTAAATGTGCAAAACAAATATCTGCATAATTCAGGATGTAAATTTAGACAATTGTGATACTCAAAGGGTTCCATTATTTTGCTTTGTTACTAAGTTTTGCATAAACCCTAACATCTGAGTTGTGTGACAACAGGACTTCCTTGGCTTGTGTCTCTATTGTTTAGGAAATCTCAGATTATCTTGCCACTCATCATGAATATTGATGTGCCATAGAGATGACCCTACCTTTCCCCCTACAGGGTTTCTCTCCACTGATCAGCAGCACTATTGTTTTCCCAGATGTTATCAAATACAATTGGATAGAAAAATATTGCCTTGTGCCTGAAGAGCTTTCCAAGGTCTGAAGTACTAAAAAGGCATTGGTGATCTCTTGAGATCTTCTTCTACTTGGTTTGCATGGAATCCATTAAAATAATTCTTTTTTGTTGAGAATGTGATGTCTGTTGTGAGGTAGCTTCAGGCAGTCACAGAACAGTTTAGGTTGGAGAAGACCTTTAAAGATTGTTGAGTCCCAGCACTGTTACCCCAGCAGTGCCAAGCCCAGCACTAACCCATGTCCCTAAGCACCACATCTGCACATCTTTTAAACACACCCAGAACGGTGCCACACCACTGCCCTGGGCAGCCTGGGCCACTGCTTCACAACCCTTCTGGTTAAGAAATTATTCCTAATGTCCAATCTAAACCTACCCTGGGGGAGCTTGAGGTTGTTTCCTCTTGTGCTGTCACTTGTTACTTGAGAAAAGGGACTGAACCCCCCTGGCTATGCCCTCCCTCCTTCCAGGGAGCTGCAGAGAGCCATAAGGTGCCCCCTGAGCCTCCTTTTCTCCAGGCTGAACACCCCCAGCTCCCTCAGTCACTCCTCATCACACCTGTGCTCCAGACCCTTCGCCAGCCCCATTGCCCTTCTCTGGACACACTCCAGCCCCTCAGTGTCTTTCTTGTAGTGAGGGGCCCAGAACTAAATCCAGGATTTGGGATGTCTCACCAGTGTGAGTACAGGGGGACAATCAGTGCCCTGGTCCCACTGGCCACACTGTTTCTGATACAGAACAAGGTGCCACTGGCCTTCTTGGCCACCTGGGCACACACTGGCTCATGTGGAATCCCTGTCCCATGGATGTTGGCTTTCAGGTTGCATTAGGATTCTGGTGTGAACACTGACACATTATAGCAGGTGCTTTCTTTCAACATTTTCCAAAGTACTACTGTAGAATATTACATACACAGGTATTTAGATTCCAAAATCTTAAAGACAGACCAACAGATCTGAAAATTTATCTCACTAGCTACTAAATTTTATATCATCTGCTGTGAAGCTTTTTGATCCTATGCTACTCATCACTTGAATAATTTTCTATCCTAAATTCACTTATATGCTCCAGTGATGCAAAACTCAATGAGAAATGCATTTTATTGCAGCTGCAGTGATGTAGCACAGGTCCTACTGGTGATCATGGTAGCTTTTAGTGAAAAATTAGGGAATAAGTAAATAGAATAGAGCTCTGAAGTTCTGCTTTATCAGTGGGGTTAAAAAAGAACATCAAAAAAGCAGGGAGAATACATATAAAAAATGTAAATGTATCTCTGCATATGTGTGTACATATAAATAAAAGGATTTGTAGGGGTTTTTGTTTGGTTTTGTTTTTGTTGGTTTTTTTTAATCTGGTACCAAGATACTGTGGTGAATTCCAGAATAGTAAAATAATTTTGGTCATTTTCTCACAGCCTTGGGAACTTGCATTCTGTGTGCATTTGGCATTATGCTTTTAGGTATTTTATTCCACGCTATTAAGAAAATTGCTTTATATTACTCTCTGTTGGAATGCCATCTATGTTCCTTTTCAAAGGTGAATATTCTACATTTTGTGTATCTCTTCAGATGAGAGATATCTTAAATATTGCTGAAAACAATTGCTTCTAAAGCATTTTTGCCTTTTATTGCATTTATAATAATAGTGACTGTCCAGATATGATACTGGTCACAGATTTTGCAACAAAATCTATGCTAAAAACCCCCTAATTTTTTCGAAGAGTTTTTATGAAGCTTTGAAATTTTTGGGAATCAATTGACCTAGGTCTTGAAAATGTGAAAAGTAATAAAGCCATTCTAATATTCACATTAATGGAACATAAATTGCACAATAGATTTTGCATCTGTTGGTTTGACAAAGTAGCTGCTGCTTTGCCCTTTGTTGCCCCCTCTGAAGCATGGCAGGGCTTTCCTTAGTGCAGCTTGTGCTGTTGTCTTCTTCCTCCAGCATTTGGGGCTAATCAGCTCTTGCAAACAGAAACAAGGCTCTCCTCACACAAAGGAAATGTGCACTGCTGCTCTGTTCTGACAGTTCATAATGTTTCAGGCAAGTGCTCTCTCAAAAGCCAGAAGAATAAAATGCAAGTACAATCTTGTTTTCTTCTCTCTGAGTTGCTCCCTGTTTACTTCTCTTGATATGTCAGGCTTTTTTCTGTTTTATCAGCTGCCCTTTATTTGAGGTGTAAGGTAAAAGAGGGAAGAAAACCTCTGGAAATACTTTCTCCTGTAGTTTGCCTATTATGTTTCAAGCCAAATTTTAGGTATAATCAAATTAATAGTTTCAGGATAAGAAATTACTTAAAAATTTTCCCATTTTCTCCCAAAGCACACAAGGATTTTGGTATCAGTTGCCATCTGCCTGCTCCCCAAAGACACTGCCTGTCTGTATCTCTGGATTTCTTGCTTGCACAGAGCTTTATGTTCCTGGAACAGGTCTGCCGTGGGTGCCAAAAGGGAAATTGAAAACCTGTTTCTGACCTGGAGGTACTGGGCAGTGAGGAGGTGATAAAAATGAATGCCTGTCTTCCATGGAGTTATTACCATCCTTTAGTTTCTACTGAGGGAACTTTAAAATAGAAAGCATTATTTTAGTTTGTACAGTGACAGGATTTTGAGAAGAAGAGTAAGTGCCCCAAAGCAGAACAGGAAAAAAAGATTTAATACATTGAATATACAAATCTCTCCTTCCCACAGGATTTTGCACAGATGGTCTTGGAGCAGTGCCAGGAACCTAGAGGTGCAGGAGGCCTTCCCTTAGTCCTCTTTCCCTCCAAGCAGCTCTCAAACTCACAACTTTTTGAACCCTGAAAGTACATTGCTTTTTCCTTCTTGACAGATGAGGTACAAAGGTTTTGCCAGCCAACTAGGAAGCCTGATGCTTGAAACACTTTAGAACACTTTGTCCTACCCTGTAAGATACAGCCAGCTGAAGAAAAAGATGTACAAGTTATAGCAAGCCTCAGAGCTGTCACTGATTGCCAGAGCCTTGCCCTACGGAAGGAGGTGAAACAGCTCTGCGGTGTTGCTATAGAAGCTGCAGTTCCTGAGCATCATCCTCAGAGATGCAAGGGCCAGGAAGGCCACTCCAAAGACAGTGATTAATGCTGCTCTGTTTGTAAACTGATTCCTTACTGCTCTGAAGGAAGCCTCTGGAGGTCATCTAATCCATACTTTTGCCTGAAGGAAAGGTAAACTCTGCTTAAACCATTCCTTACAGACATTTGTCTGACCTGATCTCCCCACCACAGATGGAGATTGAGCAACATCCCTGAAGGATTTACTCCAGCACTTAGCTAATTTGTCTCTTTCTCTTTGATCTTCAGCTACACATTGCCTTTTGTCATCCATCATAGTTCCTTAGCTTTTGTGATGTCCTCATTTATAAGGCTTGAACTGAAAGTATAATAGTTCAGTTATTTCTATAATAGGGTGATTGGGACCTCCTAGATTAATTTAAATATGAAAGCAAAGACCAAAAGAAAAGACTTTAGCTTAATATTAACCAAATGAGCTCTACTAGTCTGTGGAATGGGTGAAATAGAACTACTGTGCTTCCAGCTACCTAAAGAGAAATGAAAAAATTCTGCCTCTGAAGCACATCATGCTGAATAATTTAGGGACTCTGGGACTGCATACTGTACATAAAGGTATTGCAGGGCACAATATATCATTACCATGTATAGAGGCTCTCTGTAATTTGAAATAGAAAATATATACAGTATTCTAGCAGGAAAAACTGCATGTTTGATGAAAATTTTCTGTCTGAGAATTAATGTCTTTGTCAAAATGACAGATCAAAACTCTAATGTGAAATTTGTGTTTCAGTAAAATTAATGGGGCCCATCACTAGGACTTGGGAGAGCAGCTCCTGATGCTCTGACAGCACAGTGGCCATAAATAAGCCAGATCAATTTCCCAGGGAACATCTAGAAGGCAGAACAGGCCTGCATTGCAGCACCTGGCAGCCTGGAGTGTGCTGGGCATGCAGGAGCCGAGGGGCCTGGCAGCAGCTCTGCTGTGGTTCCAGGGGATGTGCAGGCACACATCACACGTGGGAGGCTGTTTTTACTGCCCAGAGCTGCACAGCTTTGGGCCTGAGCAGTGCCAGCCACCCTGCCATGGCTCACTGTGGGTGTGCTGGGCACAGCTCGCTCCAACTTCCAGTGTTCCCAGGCCATGGTGCTCATGGTTTTGTTATTTCAAACAAATATTCAGTCAGAAGTATTTGTATCTGTTAATAAGCAAATCAATTTTGTGTTTCTTGGTGCTTGTCATTTGTAGGAGTGTTTTGTTAAGGTTTTTAGCAGGAGCTGGGAAGATGAGTCAAGGTTTTTCCACGAGGGAAGATCAATATGTGATTCATGTGATTCATCCATCTCATAGGAATTATGAGAGAAGTATTGAGTGAAAATGCATACGGTACACGAGGTAGGAAGAACATCTCATTTGTTTAACTCACTGGGAATAAACCATTCACCAACACTTCTGGACTTATGTCTATCAAAACTAAACTTCCATCCTCAGCTGGTTCTCACTTTATGGCCCTTCTATTCATTGATCTGTGCTGGATTTGACCATTAAGCATCTTTAGGCACACTGCATTATTCAGTGCTACTGATCTCTGTTAGAATTCTAATGAATACTGTAAAATTACCTGTAAAATGATGTTGATCCTGGAAGTTATTGGAAGTAGTCAGAATATTAAACTCAGCGCCACTGAGTTCTGGTGCCAGTTTTAGATATTTGAAGCTTTTAATGGTGAATATTAGGAAAACTGGATGCATCTACACTCATAACCTATTTTTGTGACAGTCTCTTTGCCTATGCAATGAGCTGACAAGAAGCAATACAATTCCACTGGTAACCTGGGCTTATTACTGCTTTCTATGTGACACTGTTCTAAGTAAAGAGCTTCAGTTAAATGAAAATTATAGTCTAGGATTTCTGTGCAAAACACTGTATAAATATCTGTTTAATAACCTGCTGAGGGAGGGCATTGGCTGCTGTGTGCTCTCTGTGTTGAATGGCACTGGGCTTTTCATTTTCTCTGACAAAGTTTCTGTGGAAAAACGTTGGCACATCTTTGCCTCATCCTCCAGAAGAGTATCTACTTGTTTCACCAGTGTGGTGAGACTAGGGTGAGAGCTCAGGGCATGACTTTTCCCCCCATGAGTGATGAACACATTTATTGAACACAATTACATGTCAGGATGCCTTCAGAAAGCAGGAACAGCACCAGAGCTCCTGAATAACTCTCTCAGTTCTAGGTCATCTCCGAGCAGAGGATGGCTTGGCTGTGTTTCTGTCCAGCAGTGTGTGTCTTAGAGCTTGACTGTGCCTTGTAAAAAGAATGACAATGAGAGAGTGACTGAAAAGCGCAGCTTTATGCAGATTGTGTTTGGTGAGAAGATGTGCCCCTAACTTCCCAAGTAATTTTTCTTTTCCAAGATAATTGAAGAATTTCTGTAGTGTTTAGTGGGGAATGGGATTCATGTGGGCAATTGGGTGTCGCCAAACCAAGAGATTCATCCAGAGCCCTAATCCTCCCTTGTGCTGAATTATGGTACAAACTGGAGTACTTTAACAGGAGAGGTCCAGGGAGATTAAATCTCTGCAGCCCAGAGCTTGGGGTGAACTCTGGACCAGCTGAAGTTTGCATTCACACTCCAGGACAGACAGATTGAGCTGTGGTTCCTGGTATAATTTGTGCACAAATTATGGGAATGGTAGGAGAAAAAGAGAGGGGGAGAGGGTAAGAATCTCTTGTCTTACTTTTTCCTTGTAAATCCCTGCATGGATGAATTCTTATTTTTTTTCTCTTTAAAAAAATCTGCAAATGGAAATGTTTTAATTTGGATAAAAATAGGTACTGTGTTGGTACTTTTCACTTCTTTTTTCATCAGTTTGTCACAGATGACTAAGTGGTGGAGCTCTGAGAAGTGTGGTTTTACTTTAGCTCTAGAAACCCATGCAAGGTTTTCTCTTAAGCAGGTAAAATCAAGGCATAATTTATTTCTGTCTCCCAGTTTCATCTGCCCATCTGTCCTATCTGTTTAGCCTCTATCACTGCAGATATGAATTTCTTCCAAACATTGACCATGCCAGAATTTCTGCTTCTCTTTTAGACTGAGAGCCTACAACATCTGCAAATTAGAGCTGGCAACAGGAGAGAATGGATTAAAATGAAAATCTCTCTGTGGATGGTATAAATCTCAGTATAAATCTTGTATATAAAAACCCCATCTGAGGTAGTGGTACATGAAAAAGTCTTCATACAATTCTGTTAATAAATGATCTCTTTTTTGAAGTCAAACTAGTTTTCATCACATCCAGAAAGGAAAATTGGTACAAAAAAAATTTTAATTTTATGGTAATTCTAATTTTAATCTGAATTCTTATCAGTCAGTGCTGTAATTATTTCTAATTGTTTCAAACTCGCAGAGGTTGTTATGAGCTGTACTCCATAGAATATTCTCAGCCCGAGAATACTAGCAAACTGCCAGAAGATCAAAATAGGCACACAAAAAAATGTCAGTTTTCCATACAACTGGCATTAGTTTTACCATGATTTGATGCAAACAAGAATGGCAACCAGCTGATCATTTGCACATGCAGAAGTGCAGTTTGATGGATATAGGAACAAAGGAGAGAGGCAGATTGTGTTTTCCTGTTTGCATTTGTTGCTGTCTCTGTGTGTATTTCCTGGGCTTTGGTGCTCACTCCTTGGGGTGTGGAGGTTAAAGAGCAGTCCCTGGGCTTGGCTCCATGGCTGTGATTTCCAGATGGCTTTTTATGGTCAAGCATCAATTCAATGAAAAAGATAGTGTAACATCCCTGGGTTTTTTTGACTGGAAGGCAAAATAAATCAAGGATATTTACTAGCCCAAACCTCTGCCTTGGAATAATTAGGTTTGCAAATTTTCAGAGATCCTACAGGCTATTTTTAGATATAGCTGGAAATGATGTCAAGCATGGCAGTGTCTTTATACTGCATGGTAAGAAGGGGTCACTCACAAGATATCTCATCTAAACAGTTTGGTTTGCAGGACTTTATTACAGGTTTTGGAAAAGTAAAAAAGGATTTCTCTGTCTCTATAAATACTGGAAAGATAAATTAACTTGGCTCTTATCAGTACTTTCAATTCTAGTCTAGTGATTCTGTTATCTTAATTAATTCCTTCTGTGCTTACAGGAAACTTATCAAGATTCACTCTTTTCATTTTTCTGTCTTCTCTTTTTTAAGTTCCACACCAGACTGATTCCCCTCTCCTCTGTTTTCTTTCAGTGCCTCTTCTCACCCCACTTGACCAATTCAGGTTCTGTCAGCCTTCTTGACAACCATGACCTGAGGTACTTGTGCTCTTTTCAATCTTTCAATGGGTTTTATTTCTGCTCACACTCAGCAATTCATTAACTTTTGATTCTTTTTCAGGTGTAAGAGCAGTGTTATTTCTCCTTTTTTTTGTCCTGTCCTTAGCCTGGCTTAGATTCCACAAGTCAAAAGGCTTTTTAATGTGCATGGAGTGTGGAACAAGGAGGGCTTTAGCAGGTTGCTGACCTGGTGTCAGTAAACCAGAGAGCATCAGCACATCCCTGCCAGGCAGCCACCTTTATTTTGTCCCCTTTGGTTTTCTTAGACTGATTTGAAAGGAAGCAACAGCATTTTCTTCATCCTTTCGTTAATGACTCCAGTCCTTTTCAATTTTGATCTTATTTTGAATATCAATTGGAAAAGAATATTCGAGCTCATGCTCAATGGCTAGGGATTTAGCAAAGTCATGTTAGAAACAGTTCAAAGTAGCTTCATATGAAGTTGGATTCTAATAGTGCTGGTACATTTTTAATTTATGTTGTGTGAGTAATAGAAGGAAGGCACTTTGTTATATAGATGCTGATTATATCTGAAATGGATTTACATGGATATTTTACTAGATTGACAGGCTTTCAGCTGCTCATAGTCGTGTGGTTGTTTTTAATCTTACAGCTGGCTCAATTCTGAGGTCTTGTTGACCTAAGCAGTAGCAAGAGTTATATTCTCAAAACTGTGCACTGAGGAACCTTGTATAGAAGGTGGTTTGAGTTATGGGAACTATGTGATTCTTCATATTCCTAAGGTGTTTCATGGCATAAGTGGCTGTTCTGCACCAAGAAATGGATTGTGCTCTCTACATCAATGCTGCAATGACAATTTAAAATGATGGCAATGGTCCTATGTTGGAAGCAGACTCCCTGCTTGTCTCTTTATGACTGGTGGAAGAACCAGGCAGTCTGCTTATATATGAGAAGTTTTGAGGCTATTTCATTAAAATCTTTAATTTTGGAGGAGACACCTTAAGTAAAAACTTCTAAGATTTGTCCTCCTGAGAGCCTGAGGAGACCAGCAGCTTTGCAAGTGAGAGATGAGGCAGGTGAAGAAAATACAAGGGCCGTGTAGGAGATAGCAAGGCAAATTCAGGGTGTCTGTACAGCAACAGCAGAACTTTGTCAGAGAAGGCTAATCCAGCTCTGCATCTCCTAGGAGCTCCACAGTGAGGAGTCTCCCATCTAATACACAAATGACTCGGCAGCTTTCCAGGGAAGTGCCTGGGTGAGGCCTGGGGCTGGGTGTTGCTGGATGTTCTGTGCACATCTCAGGCCTGTGCTGCGGGAGCTGTGCTGCTGGCAGTGAATTCCCGTGTAACTCCAGGCGACAGAGACCAAGAATTAAGAGCAGGGGTAGCCCTTGGGATGTCCTTTGCAGGATTTGCAGACTGTTGCAATGCAGCCAGGTAATAAAAGCCTGTCTGAGCCTGGCTGAGGTCTGCAGGGATTCCTCATCATCTCTCTGAAATTCCTAGTAATTCTTTTGTATGTATGTACGAAGTGTTCTGTGTGTGATTCTGGTTGTGCACTTTGTGTTGCTGCGAAAACAGATTGCTGCTGATAATAAATATTTCATTCTGTTAAGACTGATTTTAAACAATATCAGAAAAGGTCACAATTTTTGAGATGATATCTGAGACATGTGCTTCCAGTTTTGTCAAACTTTTCCTATTTAAGTGGAAAGTTATTTTATGCACATATCAGAGGACATTAAGAAAGATGTTGATGATTACTCATTTCAAGTGGCAGCAGTGTTGTGACTCACTCTTTTCATGGGCAGCATTCCCTACATTCATAATGGATTTTGAAAATTGGAACTGGCTTCTGCCAACAGACGAAATATTAATGAATGCAGGGTTGCATAATACAGTTTTTGCATAGTGTAATTTTTCCCAGGAAATGGAATGACCATCTCTTAAAAATAAACTGGGGGAAATGTTTCATAGTCTTATTTTGCTTTGAGCCAAAAGGTATTTGGATGAAATTTTGAATATCTGTTAATTGGCATATTTATTGTATACAGAGACCCTGCAGCTTTGATGCATCAGATGAAACTCTTAAAGGTGGATTAAATGGTTTATTACAATGACTGCTGCATTAGTTGTAATCATTTAATCATACTCCTGAGTATGGAACAGTTCCAGATCTCTTTAAAAATATACACTGCACAAGCAAGGGAGTGAGGATGCTGAGGACAGAAGAAAATCAGGAGTTCATCAGCACACATAGGTAAACATAAAGAAAAAAATGACATGGGAACTTTCTTACAGACAGACATGCTTTACTGGTCCTCATCACTTGTCAATCAATCCATGAATCAATCAAATTGTACTTTCAATATGGATTAAATTTAATCTGTTCTTGGTTACTGCCTAACCCTTGAAATGACAGCACAAACCTTTTGTTGTTACCTAAGGCTGTAAGTAGGGATTTGGGTCGAGGCCTTCAGCAACAACTTGGGGAAAACAACTGGATTTTCCACAGTCAAGGGAAGGGTAATAAATAATAGCAAAGCCCATTAATCCTCTTTTCCATTAGTGGCAATGTCAGATAAAGCTGCTTAGTGACTCTTGAGGAATGTTACATGCATGATTTATTGCATGTGTAGTTTTAGATGTAAGTGTATTTTTGAAACGTGGTACCTCTACAGACTCACCAAGAGATAGAGTAGAAAAGCAGATGAATTACAGCACCATATAATGGGCAATTTCTCTATGTCCCTTCAGCTGATTTCCCAGCCTTTTCAGTTAGTCCTGGCTCCTTTGTGTGAATATCAGCCTCATTTGCTACAGAGGCTGACAGGACACTTTGCAGTAACTGGTGAAATTAAAAAAAAATCTTTCTTTGATGATGCACTTGGAGAATGGGTTTCATTTGGTTACTTTTCTCCTGCCTGTTTGCTTTTTGACACATGGCTATTTATAAGAATGAGCTACTAATACATGAATTTGTCTACTCCACAGCACAGATGCAAAGAGTAGTTATGGTTTTATAAACATTTTTAATATTGGGGATTCATTAATAGCATATAAGGAGGAATATTTACCCTGTATTGAAAAGTGGGCTAATAATGAATGAACTCTAAGCTTCCAGCTCTATCACAAATTTAATATCCCTATTGATTTAAAGATGCAAACTGCTTTATGCCAGGAGACAACTGTTCCTCAAGTTCTCCTTAAGAGCATTGCTGTTCCTGACCCCAGCTGTGTTTGCTTCTGGGAGAGGACTCAGCTACTTTTTCATTCTGCTGGAAATTCACTGCGCAAAAGGAGAACGTGATGGAGCAAGGAGCGTGGTGCACCTGCAGGCTGGGTGCAGGCACTCGGCAGCAGCATGACTCAACCCTCCATCCTCCCAGCCTGGCATTCAGCTGGATTTGCCTGATGCTTGACTAAGAAATAATCTGCTAAATTCTAGGCAAATGCATCTTCCCAACACTTATTTACTACATGTTTTATTTAAAGCTTTAAGGTACATTTATGCATCGTTCTGGTTTGCTTAGATCTGCACTGTGATTGTGCTTTGGTAATGACTTTAAAACTCTGCAATGCAAGGCAATTGAGGAAGAACACGCAGAAATGATTTCAAAACCGGTTCCTTTTAAAAAGAGAGCTGTTAAACAGGTTAGTCAGAAGCATGAATCACCCCAGTTGAGTCATGCTTACTTTCTGGTGGCTATAGATTATCTGGTTTTCCTGTTTCTCCACACAGCTGTGAGTAATGCTCTGGTAAGAACTGTACAGCTTTGGAGAATGGCTTTTCCCTGCTCTGCCTGAACACACTTATGCATTGGGCACTTTATAAAGTCATTCTTCGGTCCATTCTCTCAAAACACTTGAGGGGCTGGTTGCCTGACACAAGTGATGAGAAAGTGTTGCATTGAGGAGAGAGAAAAGAGAGCAAGGGACCTTGCTACCAATCCACGGTTGGTACCACTTGTGTGAGGTTAGTAGGAAATACTAATCGTTGTCCTGGTTGGCATTATCCCTTCTGTGCCCAGAACTTTGGGGTAGTTAATCAGAGCAGAGAATATCTGTGAGGAACAGAAAAAACGAGGGGGTGGGAGAGAAGAACAAATACGCCCTGAGATGGTAACTGGGTTGGTGCCTTAATAACTGTTGGAGCTCAGTTTGGGTGTGTTGGAGGATTTTTTTTCTATATTTGTAGTGAGCATGCATCAACACAGCTGTAGTGTTAGGCATAATCTCAGAGCCTTTACAACCATCATCCCAGACACTGAATTAGCAGTGTATGTATTGGCCAAGTGCTTTCGGCTTGGTGGCTACCTAAAATTAGTCTGAAACTGTGTAGGTGCTTAAATGTGGGTTTGAGAGCCTGGATTTGGGTTAGAAAGTGTAGGCTGTTGTTCTTCAAGCTTCAGCAAAGAGAGGGAAGATAGCTCTGAATATTCCTGAATATGCCTACATTTAGACTACAGTATTCATTGCTCTTTTTTAATAAGTGTCCTGGGTTATAATG
>VZTN01034746.1:1952-29594 GCA_013400515.1 Erpornis zantholeuca | reverse complement strand
GAAAATTGTAATTAACTTTACTGAAGCACAAAGTTTTAAAGGTACATGGTGTTGAACCAGATTTTTTTTGAAAAGAGCTGGAGCTCAGTTTCGTCCACCATTAGGAAAGCTTTTACTGCAGTCTTATCCAAAGATTTTACCCTTTTGCTGTCAAAGCAATTTAGCTACATCTCTATTTCATGAGGCCAGGGATCCTGAAGCAATCTCTAACCTGCAGTAACAAATAAATAAAGTCTTACAATTTTACCAACTTAGGAGTATAAATAATGAAGTTAAATCACACATTTGTTGGTGTCATGACAAATGAAGTATCTTTTGGGTTTTTTATTAACTACTGCATACATGTGAAAGCTTGATTTTTTCTTTTTCAGCTTCTTTACTGACAATGCACTTCTGACATCTGCATCCCCAGACTTTACATCATATTCAAACTCCTTTAATTATTACTATTAATTTATAACAGATCAGTTAAAACATGAAGCTTAGAAAATTTAAAATGTATGTATATTGTTAAGATGTTAAAGATATTTTTCTATCTTTTAGCTTTTCTATCTTTTAACTGCTAAAGATCACCAGATTGTTAAAGATTGTTAAGTTTGGGGCAGTTTTTTTCTTAAATGGATGCAACGAAACCCACCTAGACCTTTGATGCAAGTGTCATACAGATATTAAAACTTTGTACTTTGAATCTATTCTGGGATGTATGTGAATGACCATCTACTTACCCTAATAGATTTCCTTTCTTTTACAGAAGATGTGTTAGTTAAAGCTAAAGAAGACAGTCATATTTTAATTTATTTACTGTTAATTTCTGCTACTTAGACTAAGTATTAAAGACTAGGACTGAAGTGGTTATACAAACTGGAGTCTGTCAATCAATAAATTGCTGTGAGCACTCCAAATTTTTATAGTTCCTAACTAAAGTTTTAACACCAATTGGTTGCCACAATTTAGATTTTATATGGTTTTTATGGGAAAGGCAGGAAGTAACATGGCTGCTTATTGATGACCACACTTTGAGAACTGATAATTAGATTCTTGTGAATCTTTTGAGTCTAACACCAATGCATTCTTCAGCAAGATGGATGACATGAACCTCTTAGATGGCTTCTATGCACACAGTTATCATACCTTTAGAAAGAGTACCATTTTGAAGCCCAGCTTTACCTGTGAAGGACTTTAAAAGAGGTATAAAATAACCTCTACCTCACTCAGTATTTAAATGCACAAAATTTAAGCTTTGCTTTTTAGGAATACTTCATTTCAATAAGATTGTCTGTTTATTTTTTCCCCTTTACATGAAATGTGGAGTGGTTGAGATTTTTTTCTTTTTCAATGACTTTTTTTTTTTAGTTACAGTGTTATCAAATAGTATTATGACTGCAACCTTACCAAAATTCAGCTTTTTAGCTTTACATCCTGTACCTTACCTTACCTTACCTTACCTTACCTTACCTTTCCTTACCTTACCTTACCTTACCTTACCTTACCTTAATCTGTTTTACAACCAGCTATGCTTACCTATTTGTTGGTGCAAAAGATGCAGAATGTCACTGCAAAGAGAATTATTTATGAAACTTCAAAAGCTATTTCCTACAAAATGTGTATTCAAATGCACAATGCAAAAAAATAGGTAAGTGGTGGAGGCAGTGCTGTTATTCAGAGACATAAAATGACATAGGGTAAGTAAAATCTTGGAAACTCAGAACACTTTCAGACAAATTTCTTCTGCATTTAGCTGGAGCACTTAAGTGTCTTGACGTTGCCTGCAAAATGGTATCAGTCATTCCACCATCATTGCTGGTAGAACATACCGTGTGGTTATTTTCTTTTTTTTCCCTTTGTTTGAATCTTGTTTTTGTTTGTTTGTTTGTTTTGTTGTTTGGAGGGTTTTATGTACACAGATTAGAAGCTAGATGAGTAAAAACAACTCAGTCTTTCTGGGTAATGGTGGAAGGTTGTAGCTTCAATTGCTTATATTGACATAAATATCTTTGCATTCTCACAGGCTTCCTGCTTCTGTCATGGTTCCAGATTCTATTAAAAATTCCTACGAAATATTTTGCATCTGCTTGAAAGGTTCACCATCTCTCACTCTGCAGAATCCTTTGCAAATGCAGATATTGTTAACATGTAGATATTTTTTCCCTTTTTTTCTTTTCACATTTCATTGCACCGTGGCAATAATTCAAATTATACAGCAGTAGCTTGATAAATGTGGTATTTTAAAATACTGGGCACTATTTTTGACAATCACTGACCAGTTGGTTACCTAGTTTCCTTACTGTCCTGGAGGTGAATTTAGAGAGGTAGCTGAGCATGTGGAGACATATTCCTCACCTTTAGTTGTAACAGTTTTTTATTCTTGACAAGATACAGGTAAACCATTTTATCTCCCGGATGAAAATCAGAGGGAATTATTGGTAGGAGAAAAGGAGAGGCATAAATGATAGAAAACAATGGGAACCTTCAGCTAAGAAGCTTTTGAATAGATTCATGTAGAGCCTTTGAACACTTTTTTTTTCAACTACTGCTCAAGTATTTTAAGGTGATTGCATATTATATGATTTTAATGAGGGGAATAAGATTTGTTACTTCAGTGCAAGTAGTACTGAATTGTAAAGAGTGTATTGTAACTCAAGTGTCTGATGTCAGCAAAGCCTAAAATTCTTACATCCCGAAAGAAAATGTATTAACTTTGTAGGCGGTAGACAACAGTAAGAGTTTTTGAAGAGGAAATACAAAAAATCACCTTTTCATCTCCAAAAACCTCACAGCTTAGTCCTCTGAACTTCATAAATACACCAGCCAATACAGAATGCAAAAAAAGCCCTATCCAAAATGTTCTGATTCCGTATTTGTTAATTATTCTCAGATAATGTACTTTTTACTATCTTCTACTTAAAATGTGGATATAAGTGAAAAAAAAAAATACATGACAGTTTATAAGTCAAACTGACAGAACGAATGTGTTACACAAGTCATCTCTATCAGCAATTCTAATGCTGATGTTAAGGCAAATACAATGGCAATGAAGTTCAGCAACAATGTCATTCAGATAATTTAGTGAGACTCGATTAAAAAGTTAAAATAAAACCCACCAGTAACCACATTAAGTTTTTTTATGCCAGAATAAATCAAAATTCAAAGTCAAGTTAATTTTTCCCCATGTTTGCATAGACTGAACTACAGAATGACAGGCCTCCAAGAGCAGTGCTAACTGTATTTCTAGTTTATCTGAAGCACAAAGGATTCCCTGGCCTGAAATTCACCATTAATCCTTAATGTAGCCAGATCAATATATTTTTATTTTTCCAAGGGTGAAAAACTGGCTTTATCCAACAGATTACATTTAGACATTTTTACAAATAGTAACAATAGAGACAAAATAAGAACCAATAGCTCAGGGAAAAAAAGCTATTTAAGATTCGGGCAAACAGGATAATGCACAATCTGAAATATTTGTTGAAAAATTCATAATCCTGAAGACTGTTAGTGCCTTCTCATTGTGGAGGTTTTATTTTGGCTTTTGGGATGATGAACTGTGTGTTGTTCAATTTTACTTAGGTTTATGGCTTAGTGACCTCAACTTTCATTTTCACTGTCCATATCTTCACACTTTAAGCTCTGGGTTCTATTTTTAAAGGGATTAAATTTCTGTGAAACATTACTCTGCTTCCAACATTTTATCAAGACTAGAAAATGGATTGGAACCAAGACATTCCTGAGTTCCCTCTTGTCCATCCTCCTCCTCCTCCTCCCCGAAGCTTTTTTTGTATTCCAACTAATGATGCAACTAAAACTTTTTGTGAAATCCTAAAATGGTGATTCACCCATTGTCACTAGGGCTCTCAGTGGTCAAATTACAGGGATAGCCTATTTTCTTTAATATCAAAGTATTTCAAAGCCTTGGAATGATGAAAGGAGAAAAGTGAAGAATCTATCTATCTATCTATCTATCTATCTATCTATCTATCTATCTACCTACCTACCTACCTACCTACCTACCTACCTACCTATCTACCTATATATCTATCAACAAAGAACCCTCACAAAAATAGAAAATTTATCAGCAATTAATATTTTAAGGTCCTATAATTAATATTTTAAGATTCTGTAGGTTAATTGGAGATGCTTGTTCTATTGTATGTAGCTTACGTTTGATAAATTCTATTGTGCTAAGTATAATTTAGTGGTTTATTAAGAACTATTACTACGAATTTCTACTATAAACTAGGGGTTCTTAAAAATAAAATGTCAGAAGGGAAAGACAACATAGCTAGATTAGGGTGTGTCATAGGATGTTTAAGAGTCATAGGATGTTTAAGAGCTGACTATACAATATGACAGAAAAGAAAAACAAGAAATCTGATTTTTGGATGTGCAGAGTAGTGTCTCCAGAAGAAATGGGTAAGTAATAAGTAATTGTGCAAGACCTCAGCTGGCATATTTCCTCAATAATGAAGAAATAAGTCAGGAAATATTAACACAGAATTCACAGCTGTGATCAAGGACACAGGAAATTGAACCATGACTGTAAAATCAAGGTTAGTTTGTTAGTTTTAACTTAGGAAAATAAAAGCTGAAAGGGATATGATAGATGTTTATAGGCATGACGGTATTAGGCAAGATAAAGCTAATGTTGGAAATAGATATACATGTACTATAAAAATATTGAAGCAAAATTTAAAAAAAAATATTAAGAGGATTAAGAGGACAGCCTTACCAGCACAACAGAAGAAAACTCAACAGGTGTACGATGCAGCTGACATCATTAGATTAGAACAGGCAGAGAGATGAGGTTTCTCCTGGTTTTATATTTCTCAGTATTTTTATCCCATTTTCAAGTTCCATTAGGAAACCGGCATTACATCCTATACAACTTCTCATTAATGTTGGAGCTGTATCAGAGGTATAAAAAAAGAAAACAGGATGATCTTGTCTTTAGCCCTCAGTTTCTGATACATAAGAAGTGCTCCCAACATGGTCTTTTAGGTCACTTTGTATACAGTTTGTTTTAGAGATAAAAATTATATCATATTCAGATTTCAATAATGCATCATCTTTATTAAGAAGTTTTGAAGGAATCTTACCTAGTCTCTTGTATTTGACAGTTTGAATTGATATTTCCTGTAAATACAGAGTTTGCTAAGCATTCTCTAGGAAATATGTCAATTCATCAGACTAGGGAAATATTTATGATAATTTCAACATTAAAGCTTTAGATTAGACTCTAAAAAAAAGTGGAAATTTTGCCAGTTTTCTATATGCAGTAATTGACGCCATTATTTTCTTTATAATTCAGTGGAATTTCTTTCTATGCATTTATCCAAAAACCTATTTAAAAATCTATTGTCTAGGTGGATCTTTTCTGAGTTTCATATTGACCATAAACTTTGAAACTATGCACAGTACCAAACCCACAACGAAAAAGAAAAAGAATTTTTTCAAGAAAATTAACCCAAGGGTGAATAACGAAAGTCTGAAAAAGGAAAAGATACAATGGAGGACTGCATTGCAGATGATATTAAAAATATTAAAAAATATCTTAGCGCAACTGTAATGTGCTAAACTGTCTTCAAACTAAACCAATCATTAATACATCATTTAAAGAGTCAGGAAAATGAATCTAGCTTCTGGAAGGAGAGATTTTGGAATCAGAAAGAAGGTGGATAATGGTGCAACAGTCATGAGCTCTAATTATGTTTCAGAGAAGTGAAGTAAGTTTTGTCCATCCCTAAACTTAAAAAATCCTGTCACAGGTCCAATAAAACCTTTTGCTTCAGGTGGACTGGTTTTATTTCCATTAATTTGGGATCTTCTCTCTATAGAGAACTGCATTTTTAAAATTAATTATCACTTGGAATGAATAATTATTTCAAAAGGAAACTGTCAGATGTTCATTGAAAACTTGCATCTCCTGTCTGGTATTCACATTAGCTCTTTTAAGACAAGTTCAAATTTCTGAAAGAACAGAAATGTCATGTGGGGGTGGGGCAAGGGGGGGAGAAAGAGGAAGAGATATTTGGAGTGATGATGTTTGTCTTCCCAAGTGAGTGTTAGAAGTGATGGAGCCCTGCTTCTCTGAGGATGACTGAACACTCGCCTGCCACCTGGAAGTGGTGAATGAATTCCTTCCATTGCTTTGCTTGTGTGCATGGCTTTTGCTTTCCTTATAAAACTGCCTTCATCTCAACTCAGGAATTTTCTCACTTTTACCCTTTCCAGTCTGTTCCCCTTTCCAGCCTCTTCACCATCACCCTGGAGCTAGTTAACAAGCAGCATCTGAGATGCCTACTGGGGTTAAACAATGAGTCAGGCGAATGTAGTGTTAGACATTACAATCAGCCTGAACCTATTCATAACTACTCATCCCTTAGGCTACACAGAAAGTATGTACTTCTAGTCTAAAAGACATAATTTACATTTAATTTTATATACAATATAAAGGATGAGCAGTAACGTTGCAGGAAGTAAATTAAAGATGCCTGTAACTAGTGTGGCAGAAGAAAGTTTGAATGTCCTATTAAATTTAATTTAATTTCAAAGGGTATCTGAAACATAACTGAGCAAGTTAACAAATACATAAAATGATGACTGTTTATACTTCTAGAATATTTACATAATATCAAAAATAGGAGTGAATAAAGTATTTTTAAATGACACAATTCAGATATATGTTTGGACTGACTTCTTCAAGTCGGTTTGAAGGTGCTTCAAAACCCAAAATACAGTGCTAGGAAAATGCATGAATTAGAAGCAGTCAGAAGTCTCATAGTGTCAGTAGTTCTGATATCCCATTACTTTTATGAAAACCAAAAACAGACAGGTAACTGAACATGATACCTAGACAAAGAAATATTAAAAGTTCTTTGTATTTGATCAAAATGAAACATAATTTCAAAGATGAAAAGCATAGATTTATTTTACTGTATCCAGTTTATGTTTGAAAAATATATCTATTGTATAAAAGAAATGTGCTGTGGAAAATATGTTGATTGGATTTTTTTTTTTTTCACTGAAATATACTTCCCAGACAAGTTATTTTGAACTGTAGGCTATATAGGAAGGAATTAATATTTCAGCAAATGTTCATTAAAATACCTTTTTATGAGGCTCGTGACGGTAAGACAATATGACACAAGGGAAACCTATCAAGTTGTGTGAATTATTTCTTGCTATTGTCACACGAATTTTAAAGGAAGAATGTTAAATCAACTTCAAATGGAAACTCAAGGAATGAAGTAATTAAAGTCTATGTACATGGAAAAGGATATGATTAGTAACAAAATATTTGCCCTTTTTGTGCCAAAGAAAGTTATTTTAAAAATCTGTGGCTCTGTGAGGTACTTTTCAGGTCTATCTTGACATATTTTAATGCCTTAGAGTTGTGACTTAAAGGGTTTTCGTCATAAGCAACTATAGTCTACAGTTACATGTATGTATATTTAACTGTAATTAGATTCTGTGTAGTCAGTGCTATGTACAGATGTATAATATTTTATAACTTTAAGCTTTTGCCACACCTTGCTCAATAAGGATGCATGTAGTTTTCAAATAACAAAGCAGAACCCATAATATAGGTTGATAGGTGACTAGGGATTTCCATATACAAATTTCCTAAGTGATGGTTTCCTAATCCTGCCAATGTGTTACTATTTCCTTTGCACTGTAAAGTTTAGGTTTTTGTCTTCCATAAACTTTTAATCATTGGCACCTTTAAAAATAATGTACTCTCTGGATTCTTAAAATACTTAGAGAACATCAGATTACATGGGTTTAATACGGAGCAACTGAAGACTGACCAAAAGTTCATTATTGCAAAAATAAAGACATCAAATCTTTATGTTTCATTTTGAAAAAAAAAAAAACCAGACAAAACGGACAGAATTCTGCATAAGTGTTGAAGTACAGCTAAGCATGTAAAAGTTTGAAGGCTTGCTTAAAATTTTATCATCACAAAAATAGTAGAGTTAGGAGAATTGGGAAAAATGTTCTTTATTTGGATTAGATAGGCAACTTCTTGAATAAGAAAGTAGAATATTTACACTTGAATTGTGATGACTACCTAATATTAGTCATCAAAATTATACCAATGTGAAACGAAATAGATCACAAACAACAGATTTACAAATAAATAAATGAAACTATTAAGTCTTTCAGAGCTTACATGTCTAATATGTCAGAATTGAAAAAAATTTCAATTATATATATTCAGTTAAGATACTCAAATACTAAAATATTAACAACAGAATTTAGTTTGGAGGTGTATTGGGTCTGGCTGAGAAGGAGTTCATTTTTCCCACAGCAGCCCTCACAGTGCAGTGCTCTGCACTGGTGGCTGGAAAGGTGTTGATGCCACACCAGTGTGTTGGGTACTGCTGAGCAGCCCTAGCACAGCACCAGCACTGCCTCTCCATCATTCCACCACCATCAGCAGCCTGGGGGTGGGCAAGATCTTGGGAGGGGACAGGGCTAGGACCACTGACCCAAACTGACCAAAAAGGTATTCCCATATGATGTCTGCTCACATATAAAATCTAAGAAAAGGAGAAGGAAAGGGTGTCATTCATTATTTATAACTTTTGCTTTCCAGAGGAACTGCTATACATGCTGAAGCCTTGGTTTTTGGAAAGCAGCAGAACACTGCTTGCTGATGGGAAGTAGAGAATAAAGTCTTTAGCTTTTTTCTTTGCTTTTGCATGTTAAATCTTTCACTTTTGGTTTATTAAACTGCCTTGTCTCGACCCACAAGTTGTTTTCCATTTTATTTTTCTCTCCCCTGTCGAGCTAAGAAGGTGAAGTGATAGAGTGGCTTTGTTGGGCATCTGACATCCAGCCAAGGTCAACCCAGTACAGAAGATTATTTTAATTTGAACCTTTTTTAAATGATGTAATGTGTATTCACAATTTATGGGACTTAAGTATTGTTTCATTTCATTATGAATCAGGAAAAAAAAAAGAAAAGAAGGCCATTGCCAAAGAAATTTCAGGGAACATTGTTTTTATTAAAACTAGCATTTTACTGCAATCAGGATCATTGTGGAGAACATCTAGATTTTATCCTGTCATTGGAAGTGACATATTCATATTAATATTTTTTATAATGGCTCAACAAGTTGGAATTACCTCTACATGTTTCTTTATGTTACTAATATTTTTTCAGTATTATAATATTGCTTAGTCTATGTGTAAACTTAACTGAGAATGTAAAATAATTCTATTATAAATCTCTAGAAAAAATAATTACTAGCACAAACTGCTTGCAATGCAATAAAATAAGACACTATATCCTTAATTGTGCATACCCATATCAACTGACTTATTGAATTTATCAAATTTTACAGATTAGATAATTTTTATTTGGTCATCAAGTCTCAGATAATTCCTTGGGTATTTACCTTCTTAATTTTGTTTCTATTTATTTTCCATTACAAAATGGCAGCTCGAGGGTTGAAGTGCCACAACCTTTAGTATTTACAAAGAGAACACAGCAGTTTAAAAAAAATACTAATAAACTCACATAAACACAAACCTCAACCACACAGCCCTATACAAGATTAACAACATCAGCCTCTGCTCACATCAGTGACCCATACATGTCTCCTTAAACATCTGAGAAAATAGATAGAATTTGTACAATGCAAAATCAATACACCATTAGTTCCTTATCCTGACCCACTGTCACACCATCAGGACTGATATACCTTGGCCATGAAGAGAAAATCCTAGCCTCTGGACTCTATGTCCAAAACAAAATAGCTTTTATTTTCAACTTTTCTGAAACCCATTAGATACAACAAGCACTTAAACGAACAAAACTCTCAGGGCAATTGTATACATTAATTTCTGCCCAAATTAAAATCTTCTTTCCACCATGCCAATGTGTTACTTGCTCACAAAAAGAGGAAAGCTGTTTTCTGCTTCTGCCTACCAGCTCAGCTTTGTTGATGAATGACATTCAATTTTTCTCCCTTCCAGACAAGATTAAACCTGTTTTATACAGTGCAGTGGAGCAGGTTCCACTTTTGCTGATATGTGCATATTTCTGGATAAAGTGAGTTTTTAGTCTCTGTTGAATATATTTAGAATACCCTCTGTACAGTCCATTAACTAAAAAGTTGCATCCATACAAATATTTTAAATGGTGATGTTTCATAGACTGACTTCAAATGCAATGGAAAATTTTGCTAATATACATTAAATGGTGACATGATAATGTGGAAGATGAAGCTTCTCTTAAACTACATAACAGCATGCAGGAATTAAGACATTGACCTCTGGGAAATTTTTAATAGCATATGGCTGTGTTTTATGCCATGTATTCTCCACTGCTCAAAACAACTGGAATAAACACATGGAACAATAAATTTCTGCCTATGGAGACTGAAGGTTTTTCCACTTTCTCCCTTTGTTTTTCTCCAAGATGGATTTCAGATGTAATTACATGTGAAACTAGAAAGTGTGTTATATTTTCTCACAAAATGTAATTCTTACTTTATTTGAGACGTTCAGTGAGTAAGCTGGTATAATAGGTAAATGATACCATAAACAGTAAGCCTATACTATGCAAAATAAATGTATTCAATTAAACACTGTGGATAAAATGTATACATCATGAAAAAGCTGTTGGAATTTAAAAGAATTAGAAGGATAGATGAATTATGAAGTGTCTATTAGCTAGTGCCAATTAAACAGAAAGCTAAATAAAATAAGTATGCTTCAGAATAAGAAATTAAGATGATATTTACAAACATTGCATTTATAAAATGTATTGGCTTTGGAAGTCAAGTCAGAATACAGAAACAAATCAGAATAATTTTATACAAAATAGAATGGACAGAGAGAGAAGTGATTTTCCACTTTCCAGTTTTCACTAACTTTTTATGACTACATTTTTCAGATAAAAAAATTCAGGAAAGATTGCAAGTAGAAGCAAAAAACATATACAAGTAATGAAGAAAACATAAATCAAAAGACTTAAAGGAATTCAACTATTTCACTAAGAAAAACATCCAAATTAATCATAGTTTTTAATACATTTCACCTGAAAAAACTAAATAAAACCAAACAAATTATAAAGACCTTCCTACTTTAGAGAAAGGTACAAAAAGAATCAATAACTTTAACTAAATTCAGATATATTTACTGAAGGAAACTAATGGCTAACTGATCCTTTATTTAAAACGAAAGTAGTTAGACTTCAATGTGTAAAAAATCCATTTACCACATTAATAATTTTCCAGCAACTTGAAACTTCACCTCTCACCTTTTCAGAAACATATGCATACATACCTATATACATACATACATACATATATGTAGTCAGCACTTCAAACACTATCTAGGTCATAATATCAATAGCAACATATTGATTATGATATACTGCTATCCAACATAAAGATTAATAGGGGGTGCCAGAAATACACACTTTTGTCACTGGAGGCTTAAATTCAAATCCTCATATATACCTATATTGAATTCTATTTCTTGAGCTTGTCTTAGTCCCTGTATGTCAATATCTTTTAAACAATATCTCTCCCTGAAAAATTGGTTTTGGAGAAAGGAATTTGAAATAATTAAAGTGACAGTGTACTTGTCAAGCTACCTATTCTCTATTGAATAGGGTAAAATAGAATAAACCAGAGCAAACCTGAAATGTTTCAGGTAATATTTTGCATAGAAAGAGAGATGGGAACTTTGAACTACACTGTCATGTACATCCAGACATTCTCTTGTTACAGCAAGGCTTTGGCATTTCTTTTAAAAAGTTGTAGTCAAAGTTCTGGGGATTTTTTTTATTTTATATATGTGTGGTCTTTTTTAATAGTATGATATGACAAAGTCAGTTCCCATTTTTACCTAAAATTATCGTGTCAATTCTTGTTGTAGTAAGTATCCTGCTGTCAAGGAAAACAAAATTAAATTTAATGTGACAGGTGTTTGAAAAGCAGTAGTTTAGTATAGACTAGAAAACAGACATGGGATTGAGCAATAAGAGTTAGAATCCTAGTGGTAAGGATCTAATAATAATGTATAAATTAAATTAATAGGGGAAGATAGATTAAAATAGTGGGTAAATTGCTGATCATTTGTAATATCTATTAAAAGGTAATCACTAAATCAGAGAATCAGTTCGTTTAGAAAAGACCTCTGAGATCATCAAGTCCAATCCATGACTGAACACCACCATGTCAATTAGACCGTGGCACTAAGTGCCACATCCAGTCTTTCCTTAACACACCTAGGGACAATGACTCTACCACCTCCCTGGGCATTCCATTCCAATGTCTAATCACCCTTTCTGTGAGGAAATTCTTCCTAATGAATATCCAACATAAATGTCCTCTGGTGCAGCTTAAGACTGTGTCCTCTTGTCCTGTCACTGGTTGCCTGGGAGAAGAAGCCAACCCCCAGCCAGCTACACCCCTTCAGGCAGTTGAAGCCAGGAGTAAGGTCACCCCTGAGCCTCCTTTTCTCCAGGCTGAGCAACCCCAACTCCCTCACCTGCTCCTCAGAGGACTTGTGCTCCATACCCTTCCCCATTGTCCTCTTCTGGATACACTCCAGGCCCTCAATGTCCTTCCTGCAGTGAAAGGCCCAGAACAGGACACAGCACTCAAGGTGTGGCCACATCAGTGACAAGTAAAGAGGGACAATCACTTCCCTAGTTCTCTGGCCACACAATTCCTGATACTATCAGGATGTTTGGGAAGGGAATCTGCTAAGTCAAGAAATCCACATCACTGACTGAAAGGTAAGTACTGTCAAGGAACTTAAACTTGATATTAAAACTGCAAGAGAAATATAAATAGATTATATTCTATGGGCAAAATGTTAGTGTCTAAGTCCTGGAGATCCTGAAAGAAGACCCTGGGACTGGGATGAATTTGAAAGTGGCTTAATTTTCAAACTCTTAATAAAAAGAAATGATCCTCCTATTTGTGTTACAAGAGCACTTAACAGTTGTGTCTGCTTTCAGTGATCCTGAATATGGAACCACTGTGTCCCTACAGACAGAACCAAGCTATAAGAACCTAAATAATCAATGGAAAATTTTATGGGAAAGCTGTCTCACGTATAAAATATTAACATGATTGAACAAGTTTTAATTATTAGATGTGCCAGAGTTCTCACTCAAAATTTTAGGAATGTCTCGAGATACTATCAAAGTCATAAGGATTCCAGTTGTTGCTTGATAATGTCATAATAATCAACAAACTGTCTACCAGGTTTAAAATAAATGTTTACACACTAAACTTCAACTCTTCCTTTCAGCATTGGGTGTCAATTAGTTTCTATCAGTAAAATGCTTGAATAATGATATAATTTATTTTAAAATGCTGTCTAGCTATTTAGAGGAACTTATATGTGGTGTTCACATTATTCTATAGGTTTGTGAGAAATTTAATTTTTTCCTATTCAATGCACCAATCAACTAAAGTGAAAACTGAGAATGTTACACAATTTAGTGATTTGAAGATGCCAGTTAGCTTTATCAATTTTATTACTATTAAAATAAAAAAATTCTTGAAAGCACAAACCTTAGGAAAATACTAATATTTTCATATCTCTTCCAAGAAATTCTTGGAAATAAGAAATATTTTCTATATACTCAAATATATGTATATATATGCTTTGAGAAACTAGATTTTTTTTTTAATTTGGAAAATACAGATTACTGCCGCTGGTCTAAAACATATCTCTAACTGAAACATAAAAGTAACTAATTTTAAAATAGTCTATTATGAACATGTTAAAATTTAAGAAAATGCAAGACAAAGATTTCTCACTGCATTTCACTAAAGTTTTCTGAAAGTTAGCTTTCCACGTAAAGCTAGTCCTGCTGGATCTCCATCATTAATGTACATAAATAAATGAATATCCATCTCAAGATGGTGACTAAATTTTAACTTGGATATTTGCATCAGAATGGATTGCTCACTAGAGGTGTCTCCTAGCTAGACAACTTCACCACAAACTTACTGACTGAAAGCAGCTGAGGACAAGAAGAGCCTGAGTATACAAACTGATAGTGTAATTATAATGAGCTATCAGTGTGGATCAGTGGACACAAAATAAATTCCAAGGTACTTCAGCTAAAACTTCCTCCATGAAAAACCCCAGTGATTCAGCTTTCATTATATTCCGAAATGCTGAATATGATTCTCCTTCCTCATGCTCAAGACTGATAGCATCAAACTACAAAAGCTGCTGACAAAAGCAATGACGATGATAAAGTGAGTAGGGAGCTAATCTCAGAAGAGGAAATGGAAAAAACATGGCTTGTTCAGTCTAGCATAGTATTTCTAATATACTGCCAGGAGTCAGAATTTCAGTGTTAGAAGCAGCTTGCTATACATATGAAATATATGGGCTTCCCATAAATATTTACATTAGGCAAAGAACTACTATTTTGCTAGAAGCTAGACAGTGAAGTTCTTTGTATCAGAAGCAATCTAGCAAAAAGACAGAGAAAGAGTATGATACCTCTTTAAAAACAGATCGAGGTTAGAAGCATCAGCAAAGAAAAAAATACGGTTTAAGCCACAAGTCAATACTGACAGGATAGTAGAGATTTCATCTTGCCTGTAGAAACATTCGAATCACAAATTAGAAAAAATGTCTACTAGTCATTAAATATGTCTAAGCAGTGCTCTAATAGAAATAGGGTTGGCAACAATAAGAAAGAAGGGAAAAAATCAATATAAAGGAAAACCCAACTATTTTAAATCTGGGAGGTGTGAACACTGTAATCACACAGGCTTTAGCTCTGAAGCCCAGAAGCTCCTTTGGAGAACTATGTTTCTAAATGCTTGCTGAAAACACTATCTTCCTGTAGCAGGGCTTCTATTTTCTTGAACAAAAACCCTAAACCAAATCATTTTTTAGTTATGCTGTAAATTTTATTCTTGTACTTCAATTGTGTGATGCAAATTAATTCTCAATCTTCTTAGTAGCAATCTTCTACACTTCAACTATATATGGAGACAAAAAATGAGAACAAATGTAGACAAGAAAAGAAAGAAATAGTCTTATAAATGAAAGCTATGCAACACATCTCCAGCTGCTATAAGGGACATTCTTAGTGTACAAATTCAGTGACAAGACAGTGCAGAAAACACTGGGGTTTTGAATTAAATAGTATAATATATTGTCATTTCTTTATTATCAATTATTGTCATTCATGCCAAGTAACAGTTAAGAACTCAGTTTTTACTGTAATATTAGCCTTATAGTCACAGGTAAAAAAAGTGATCATTATGCATAGGCATTATACTGAAGAAAGAGAGGTGAGATAGCTGCAAAACAAGCATTAAAACTATTGAACTTCATCTGCTGTCCATGGATCAATCACTTTTTAGAGTATTTGAATTTCTCCAAATTCAAAGACTTACAAGAATACAATACCATTCATTATGACCATCTCTAATACTGTCTCCATATTACAACTTGTAACTGATTCATTTGATTAGTTTCTGACTCAGATTTTAAGAGAGGGCCTGATGTTATCAAGGTTTCTGTTTCAATTTGCTTTATATATAACAAAACTCTCACCAACCCCAACCCAAGCCCCAAATCCAGCTACATTAGAAACTGACCATGCTGTAATGCCAGTCATTAGAAAGTTAAACCCCAAAAGTTCCCCATGCAACCTTAGCTCATCATATCCACCAGAATACACATTAAGATAGAAATTGTTTACCTAATCAGCCTTATTTTGTTTAGCTGCTATGTCTGTTAGCAAAACCACACAGCATTACTAAAGAAGGCTAAGCTTCGTGGAAATACCCTTTAACACTTCGTGGAAATATCCTTAAATACCCTTTATATTTATGTTACTCTCCTCATTAAAATACAATTACCTGAATAATACAAGTATTGATAAAATGTAACATCAAAAATCTACTCAAAGCAAAATTGTGTGTAAAAGTATTATTATAAGTAATTTACTTTTTCTGTAATTTTTGTGTTTAAGTGAATGAACAGGCAAAACAGGAACTCAGTTATTTGCATGTGAGAGTGGACAAGAGGACTTTAGGATGATGTTATTTGCATTACATATAACCAATTTGAATATATAATGTCAGAAAAACCATAAAGGATACAAATGGGCCTACAATATCTGTGTAACGAACATATATATTATGCTGCTATCTAAACAAATAGCTGAAATATTAATTTAAATGAGGAATGAAATATAGACGAAGCCTTTTCATCATTCATTTGAAATTAATTCTGCACAACTGATCTTTAATGTATTTTATACATAACTTGAACTGCAAGTATGTAACAGCCCTTATTGTCCTATGTTCTAAACTCTATCATAACTATAGTACAAGTCACACATGCTATAAAACATATATTTGAACCCAGTTCTGCTTATGGACAGAATTAATCAGAAATTTTCTGAAAAAAATTGTACTGTTAAAAAATTCTAATTGCCTGATTCTTGAACATTAAGTTGGAAATATGTTGTATCTAATCACTTTTGGTCACTTGAAAATAGGACTTCAAGAAGCAGAACAGAATGTAGCCCATACAGATCAAAAGTTTTACTTGCTGAAATGCTTTTGAGAGCTGTAGCCCAGAACATTCAATTCTGCTAGGATTTCGATGTCTGTTACCAGCTTCAGTGATGATGTCCTTTGGGAGAAAGAGTGAGATAATGTTTCTGAAATAACTTTTCCCACAATTTCCAGGGTTTTTAAAGTGGGGTTTTTGGTTTTGGGAGGGATTTTTTGCACTGTAATTTAAATTCAGTGTTCTTGAGATGATATTTCAAAATAATTAAAGCCAATTAAATTTTTTTCTTCAGATTTCCAGGTTTTCTTGACACTGTATTTCATAATGACTGATTACCATTTCATGTGCAAGTTAAAAAACATAGGTTTTATAACCAAAAATAATTATGACCTTAGTATTTTAGTCTGCGCCATCAGAACAGTTACTATCTGCTGATATACTGATAGGGATACATGTAGGGAAGTGAAATTCAAACCTTTCTGATGATAAAGAATTACTTAGCAGATAACACCTTTTCAGCAAAGAAGACTATTCAGACTAATAGATTCTGAAAAAGAAAAGGAACAAAATTTACTAAGCCTGTAAGAAAATGGCTAAGAGTCAGACTCCAAGATATGTGTTTTAGTATAGTACAAATTATTTACTCTTGATCATCTTTCTTCCTCTCTGAATTCTACAAAACCTCTTACAACTAAATTCTGCAGAGGGATAGGTGAAAAGGCAACAAAACAACCCTATTTAAATATCTATTAAATATTTTCATTGTTTGCACTTAAAGATTGTCAGAGGTTCTTCATTGTTTTGCACTATGCTGCAGGTGCATTTGACTGCTAGAGAGAAACAACTTACTTCAAAGCTGAACTCAGAGGGGCTTACATTTCTGACTGGTTACATCTGCTGTGGTCAATGCCATAGAAATACTAAGTGCTGCCTAAGACTTTGCTACGTGCCTGCCCTATCTAAGTCATTCTAAATTAGCAGATTAGAGCTGGTCCCAACATTTCTGGAGGAAAAGTTTATTTTCCTGCTATCAGCATGAAATACGGAGAAAAAGTATCTCAAATAATTTTCTCTGTAGCAATCTCACTAGCCTGCTGAAGAATGAAGAGCAGGACCTATGGTATCTGGCTTTTCAAGGCTCTCCTGTGGATTCCTGGACAACAGATGCACCCAGAGGGGTCCTTTTGGTATTCATGAGTTCTGTCTTCTGCTTGAATCTGAGAGTCCAGGGATTGGAGGAAATCCACCTAAGGAGAATCATTGGTGCCAGTATGGTATTCAGATAGGATTTCTCATGCAAGGATCTTCAGATACAGTGCATTAGCTCAACTCATCCTCTTTGCTCCAGAACAAATATAGGGCTTGAATGTGTTGCTCAGTAAACGTTCTGCACCAAAGTCTTACGTTACTATGGGCAATTGTAAAAATCACCTTTATCTAATTAGTTAGTAGATGCTGGTGTTGTTTTGGGAGTATTTTAGGTTAATTTGCTTGTTGGTTCTTGGTTTGTAGGCCTTTTTTTTCTTTTTCTTCATGGCTAATAATTTTTCATTTCTGCAAGGCTTCAATATGCAATTTTCCCTGGTCTTTGTCTAGCCAAGACTTTAATGTTCTATTACTCGGTAAGTACAATTTGCACATTAGGTCAAGTATTCAGTAATTTGCAAAGATGTTCTTCTTCCTTCTTAATTAACTGTTTGACAATTCCATGGAATTGTAGAATCATTTAGGTTGAAGGACAACTTTCATTTAGTACAGCCCCCACTGGCCAGGGCAAGGCCAACATTATAAAGCAGAAATATATAACTGAATTTCAGAAAAACCTTTTGTGACAAGGTAATGGGTGGGAACAGTGGCAGGAAAAGACTAAAGATCACTTTTCAATTATCTGGGAAGGAAAATGCTGTGAAATAGACAAGCCTAAATTTAAAATATACAGTCTAGTGTAAATCTAGCTGTTTAAAGACTAGACATAAAAGATCTCTGTGCTATAAAGCAAATAAGGTTTGCATCATAGAAATAAAGATAGTGATACATGTGTTTTTTGCATTGTCACTTCACAACCACATCACTTTACTTTTACCTTACCTTGAGCTCTTAAACAAGATTTTAATCCTGATACAATCCTGTTTAAGAGCTCAAGGTAAGGTAAAAGTAAAGTGATATAGCTGTGATGATGCAAAAAGCATGTAGCAGATTCATAATGAAAATTATCTGGAATTCTTATGATTTACATATAGCTGGAAAAATTTGCTAATATTCTAAAAGAAAAAAAATACATTAATAACAATATTATGATATGCAGATGGTTCCAGTTGTAGTTACATTGAAATAAATGAGTTTTTGATGAGAAGGGTTGTGGTCTGTCTGAAACATCTATGCCATTTTATTTTTTTATTAATCATCCTATATTCTAGTTTGCTTTGAAAAAAACCCAACAAAATAGAATTTGATGAGAAAAAATATAGAGATATTACTACTATCCTTTTATAATTTCGGATGAACTCCTAACAGCTATATAGCTGAGTAACAACTTTTAAATATACTATAAAAGAAGAAAATTTAAATATTTCCTGGTCTAAGATATTTGTGGTGTTAAAGTAAGGCTGTTAATATTTCCTGAGTTATGCATAGCAAGAGATTCTGCAAATAACCAGAGAAAATGAAAGTACTGAAGAAAGTCTAATATGCATGTTAATTCTCATGGGGTTTAAATTGTTTGTTTTTCTCATTATTAATTACTTCACAGAATAAATAAAAAACTTCATGAAAAAGTAAGAAAATAATATTCAGCTGAACAGAAAAGCTGAAATATTTGAAGATAAGTTATACATGTTATACATGCTGAATTAATTTAATAAAGGATGCCTAGTGCTTTCCTCCTTTGAAAATCTAAGCAAAACCTTTTTAGAATACCTTATTTAATACAGTCCAATTTATGAGTAAAAGAGTAAAATTTTTGTATGTACATATGTATACTTCCCCTTAAATTGTATTTGAAGATTTTTCTGCTTTATTCTTCCCTCAAGAATAAAGAAAATGTTTAAATGCACAATTTTTGTTGTCTGACTAAAACACTTTAAGACACTGTTTTTTGGATGATAGCAACATTTATAAACATCATTAGAAAGTATGTTTATTTTAGCTTTAAAATACAAAAGAATAAACTATTAGACCCTTTATCTTCAGAAACAGCAGCAATAAGGATAGAATATTACAATAATTTCAAAATAATCTATTCTGAAAAGGAAACCATCAGTATTTTTAATGTTTGGATAATAAATAATTATGTTATTGTATGGGCTTGTAATTCTGTCAGAATAAATTCTTCACCAGAAAAAAGTCTCTTGGGAAAAAGTCTCCATAATTAACTAGTGTTATCTCTTTACAAGGAATTAAGGAAGATGTTTCTAGCTCCTGTCATAGCTTTGGTAGACCATATACCCTTACTTTGGTGGTTTTATTCTTTTTACAGCTAACCTATCCAGGTGTGCAGTATAATCCACAACATGGTGTCTGTTGGTTAACAAATGGAAGTTCCTGAAGAAAACCAGCCTGACTTATTCCTCACAAAAAGAACCAAAATTATAAAATACGTTATATTCTACATTGCTATCTTCTTTCTTATTCTGAAGAAGAGACATTTTTCTAGGTCATCTAAAAATACTTTACAAGCTGGTCTATTATGGGTGCTACGAGCTATGCTAATTAAAACTGTCTTCTTTTTTTGTGTCTTTTTGTTGGGGACAGTGATCTCTTCCTATATTCTTGGAACTTGGGGCAACCAGAAGTTCTGCTGTTTATGAAAGATAAGTGTACTGAACCCCCTAACAGAACTCTGCACAGGTATTTGAAGTTGTTTATACTCCTGAATATAGCTTCTTGACACACTGTACACTACACAAACTGATCAAAATGTTTTATTTTACTCATCGTGTTTAAAAATATTATGTTTCATTCTTTTCTTTCCTGTTAGCAGTATCAAAGAACAGTAATAATGTATGACAGTGACCGCTCACCTACTTATTTTCAGTCAGAAACAAAATCATGATTTGAAGTACTTTAAAACATTATGGAAATAACATATTTTACATGTAGTCATACAATGGACATTTTCATTTTGAATAAATTACAAATGTTGAGGTAATCTTCCTGTTGCATAGTAAACTGCTTTAAATTTATGGTATATGTCTCAGGTAGGAATATAAACTGATTTAAATAAACTCATTTTTTTTACTTATCATTAAAAATATCAAGTTGTTTATCTTTTGTTTGAAAACAACATGCTCTATGGCACTGATGTTGAGCTGAACCTCCTGAAACGTGATCTGTACTCTTAAATATTATGAAGTTTTGCTTTTGCTCCCACATGAATTTCCTCCAAAGAACAGTGTTGAATAGCATGAACTGGTAGATAAAACCATACCACTTGACATTCTAGCTATAAAAAGATAATGTTAATGCCTGCTGGCATGCTTTTTAAAGAAAAATGAATAAAATACCTCCCTTTCTTAATCAAAAATTAGGTGTTTCCTGAAAAGTATTTTCTACTGGTAGAGCTCAGAAGAGGAAAATACATGTAAAACAGTTGTCTCTCAAAAAGAGCAGTGTGAGACTGGAGGAGTTTGCTGGCTTGCAACACTTCAGGTGCATATGTGGGGAAAAAGTGTAGGTTGAGTCTTGGCTGGTGAGGAAATGCCCCACCCTACATACCCCACCCCTTGTGAAGTCTGCATCCCAGCTCCCCAGCGGCCACCAGTCACTGGGAGGCAATGCTGCACACCCTGCCCTTGGAGCCCCTAACCCAGCTACTGAGTGACCAAATGACCAGAAGTCCCACCTGGGGGAAGGGCACAGAAATGCCAAAGGGTACTTAAGCCAGAGCATGAGGCACACACAGGCCTTGACCCTATCTCTCCTTGGACTTTAGATCAACTGGAAACCACTGGAATCAGGAGTGGTAGCTACAGTTGTTATTCTTTTATATCTTTTCTCTCTTTCTCTGTTTTCTTCTTCTAATTCCCTCTTCTCAGAGTTCTGAGTAACTTAAAATCAGTTGGGTTTGGGGTTTGTTAAGTTGAATGGACTAAGTTAATGATTTGTGAAAAGCTTTATGTTGATTGAAGGTTGTTCTAAACTTTTGCTAAAGTTATCTGATTTTCCGAAGTTTGTCAGTAAAGTTTTTGTTGTTTTGACACCATGCATTTAGAATATCTTGTCACAATTTCTCCCTTGCATCTAACTCAGGGTACATCAAAAAGAGAACACAAGACCTTTTTGAGAGACTCATTGAGTGAATTCTGGGGTCTTCTTTCTAATGTTCCTTTACCTTGGTCTCCTGGATCAGAGATTTCTGAGGGCTGGTCTTGTCAGTAAAGATCCACGCAAGCAAAGTGTTTAGTAGTTCTTTCTTCTCTGCATCTTCTTTTGCAGGATCCTCCCTCTATTTAGTAATGAATTTTCTTACATGTGTTCCTTAGTTTTCCTTTGGTTATTGATGCATTTGAAGAAGCCTTTCTTCTTGTCCTTGACATCCTTGACTGGATATAATTCCGGATGGGCCTTAGCCTTCCTTGCCTAATTTCTACCTATTCTGACCACTCTGATTATTTCAAGTGGCCTAGCCCTGCTTCCATCTCCTGCAAATTTCCTGCTTAGGCTTCAGTAATAGCAGTTCTTCATTCATCCACTCTTTCCCTCTTTGCCTGATTTCTTTGTTTATTGGGATGTATAATTCTTGAGCCTGGTAAAAGTGATTCTTGAATATCAACTAATACTCCTGGAGCCCTTGTCCCTGCAGGAGCTGTTCTGATAGGATTCTTTCAAGAACATCCCTGAACGGCACAAAGTTAGCTCTCCTGAAGCCCATGGTTGTAATCTCACTTGCTGCCCTACCTCCTCCTCACCAACACTGAATTTCACAATCTCACTTTCACTGCAGCCAAGCCTGCCCTCAACATCCACATCTCCAAGAAGGCCTTACCTTTTTGTTTCTATGAGGTCCAGCAGCACAACATTCCTTGTGAGATCCTCCACTAACTTTGTCAGAAACCTGTTATCAGTGCTTTCTGGGAACCTCCTACCCTGTTTGTGCTTCCCTGTGTGGATTCTCCAGAAGATGTCAGGGTAGTTAAAATCCCCCACCACAAACCAGTGCCTGTGATTGTGAGGCTGGTTCAAGCTGCCTGTAGAAAGCCATGTACTCTTTCTCCTCTTGAATCCTACAGTGCCTAACCTAGCAGGCTTATGACACTGTTTTAATTGTGTGTGCATACTAACGTATCTATCAGAAGTACAGAAAGGTTTATTGTATTGCTGCCAAGGCTCTTACATTCTAAAACTATACTCTTCATTGTTAGTTAGGAAAAAAAAACCCAAAAGACAATGTCTCTAATTTGACAGAACTTGCCCTTCTCTTTTTGGTGTTCTGCTACTAAAAGGCAAGTAAATCTTGCTTAGTGAAAAAAAAATTAAAATAAATTGTAGTACTAGTTAAGAGCATAGATAGATAGTTATTTCCAGTGCTCTAGTTTCATTAAAAGAGATGAGTAATGACTTTCCTTAAAGTGTAGTCCAACAGAACTATGTCTCTGTTTTAAGCCAGCCACAGATTGAAACTCATGTCTAACTATATATATACAAAGTCAAACACTAAACAGGACTTTTTTATAGATGAGATAAATTCAAGCATTAAAATCTGAAATACAATGAACATTTTTTGTCCATTCTTATATTTCTTTGTCCTGATAACAGTATGGAAATATTCTCTGGTTTAGGAAAGAAAATGTGCTTTGAAAATGAAATAAGAACGGTGAAATGTAGAGGCTGAGTTTAGGAAGAAAAACCTGAATAAGTGTGAATAACATATTATCCTAAGTTAAGTGGGATTTCATTATACAGCCTTAAAAACATTGATGATAAGGATTATGTCCCATTTTGCAAGACAGCTCCCAATTATGGCCTCAGAGCAATTGAAGAAAATTTCAGAAGAAAAGAAGAAAACAATATGAATTTTCTATTATTTATATTTACTTAATGATATTTTTTCTACATTCACTGCCTACAACTGTGGGTGTTCAGTCCATAAACAAAAAATTCATTTCACAAATAGTGCAATATAATGAGAACTTTCCTATAAACTTCCCAGAACTAAGTGTAGTGGCAGGGGTTTTCAGCTAATTAGACTGTGCTAATAGAATGCATATGCACATTTGCAGTATCTCAGCTGGTGGGCAATAGCTTGTTAAACCACCAGCACACAGTTACTTTTGTCCATGTCAGAGCCTTAGGTATAAAAGCATTCCTTTCCACATTTGATATAGAGGATTCTACCATCTGACTCTCATTGAAGCATAGAGGTTGGGGTTGGAAGGGACCTCAAAGATAATCTAGTTTCTGCTCCCCTGCCATGGGCAGCAACACCTTCCATTAGACCAGGTTGCTCAGGGACCCATCAATACTTCCTAGAACACTTCCAGAGAGATTGGGCATCCAGCAGTTTTCTAGGTAAATTGTTCCAGTGCCTCAACATCCTCATAAAGAACAATTTTTTCCTTATACCTAATATAAATTTACATTCTTTCAGTTTGAAGACACTACCCCTTGTCCTATCAGTACAGGCCCTGGTAACAAGTCCTCCTCCAGCTTTCTTTTACAGCCCATCAGGCGCTGGAAGGCTGCTACAGTGTTTTGCTGGAGCCCTCTCTTCTCCAGGCTGAACAGCCCCAACTCTCTGTCTGCACAGGACATGTGCTCCAGCCCTCTAACTATCCTTTTTGGCTCTCATCTGGACTTCCTCCACACTCTCTTATATTTGGAACTCCAGAGCTGAATTTAGTAGTCCAGGTGGGATCTCAGGAGAGTGGAGTAGAGGAGGAGATTTCACCTCCTTTAATCCACTGGCCACATTTCTTTTTAATGAAGCCAAGAATATGGTTGACTTTCTGGACTGCATTTCTGAATTGTGTTGATCTTGTCATCCTTCAAGACTTCCAGGTCTTTGTTCTCAGGGCTGCTCTTAATCCATTCTCTGCCCAGCCTGTACTTGTGCTTGGGATTGCCCTGACCCATGTGCAAGACTTTACACGAACTTGTTGACCTTCATGAGGTTCACATCCCTTCCCTCCAACATGCTGATTACACCAAAGAGCTTTGTGTGGTTTGCAAACTTGCTGAGGGTGCACCTGATCCCTCTGATGATGCTAAGGTAGAAGTTTGCCATTAAATGAGCTTAAGCTATTAAGCAGTGTGACAATATTGATTTGTTTCCTTTAAAGCAGGAAACCTAACTAATTATTTACTGTATATCAATAATAAATAAAGACACATAGATTTTTGAGGAACCCAGGGATACTGGAAGACAGGGAGAGAGGTGACAAACTTTTGGTATTAGATGCAGGACAAAATAGACTTAAAGTGGATGTGGAAGTCTATATACTGCAACATGAGTAATACAGTGAATACTTTTTAAGGTAGGCTAATTAAGCTTTGACATGATGGAGTTATTCTTTATTGGCGATTCATAAATCAAGGGGTTACTTAACAAAATGATGTAATCCAGTGTGCTGGGTGTACCCCAGGTGGGTGCCAGATCACTCACCAATTACTGCCACAGGCAAACTAGACTAAACATGGGGGAAAACTAATTGAATTTATACTAATTAAATCAAAGTAGGATAATGAGAAATAAAAACTAAATCTGAAAAACACCTTCCACACACCAGTCCTTTCTTCCTGGGCTTAACATCATCCCTGAATTCTCTACCTCCTCCACATAAGCAACAAAGGGGAACAGGAAATGATGACTGGGGTCAGTTCATTGCACACTGTTTCTGCCTCACCTTTCTCCTTAGGGAAAGGACTCCTCACACCCTTTCCCTGCTCTAGAAGCCACCACTGTAGGCCCCCCATTACCAAAACCTGGCCATGCAAACCCAACACATCTGCTCAAGACAAAAACTAATTCTATATACTCAAAGTTTTGGGGACATTAAAACAAAATTAATTAGCAATCATTATACAGTAATGAGTGTTTTTCAGTTGTGGTTTCAATAGTTTGTTTGTTTACACACCATTCTGCACCATGCTTTGCAAGCACCTGAGATGGACATCTGTATTAGGAATATCCACAGAGTATGCTTGTACCCTTCTGTGTGCTTATGATGTTGCAGTGTCTCTCTGCTTGAGGAATGTCAGTTCCTCTCAGTGCTCTTGGTATTTCAGAGACCTCGAAAAGCAGAAAGGAGGGCAGAAAGGGGTTGTGCATTTTGAAAACACATCTTGAAATTCTTCAGTTTAGTAGAAAATAACTTTGCATTATTAATCAAAGGTTTTTACATGTTTGCTTGTACTTAATGGTTCACATCAGGTACAGCATGGACACGTTAACCAGTGATTTAAAAGTTCAGAGAAAGAAAAATCTCTAAACAGTAAAACATAATTTCTTAGAAGAAGTCTGAACACTGGATGTCTGAAATTACATCTGCCCTAGCAATGCAGAACACACAGCCAGAAAATTATGAACAATTCTCTTACAATACTTGTGGATTTCTGGAAACCAGCAGGGCTCTAAAATTAAGATTACGTAAGAATCATAAAAAGATGAAAGCAATTTTGAATGCCTTCACAGTCCCTGTGATTTGGAAAGTGGCTTTCTGCAGGGTAATGAAAATGGTAAGGCACATCTGATGGAGATAAGAAGCCAGGCTTGCTACAAAGATCCTCTGGCATAATTAAGCCAATGTAAATTGGATGTCTCTTAAAATAGGTTTGCTCTTCTCTGTTTCAGACATAGAGAAGAAATGAAAACATAACTCATGGAAGAGTGAAGCTATATTTAGAGAGAGGCACTGCCACAGGAAAAAAAAAGTTTAAAATAAAAAGTTATGAAGAGATCATGTAATCAGAACTGATCTGACCTTTCCTTTCCTGCTTCTTAAATTGTGAATGAAAAGGATAATATCCAAAATAAATATAAAATAAAGCAAGTCTCTTGCACCAGTAATCTAAATGAAGATAAACAGGACAAGGAAAAATGTGACCACAGTTTGAAGAGTAGTGAGGCATATACCTAGAAGGCAAACATAGACTTGAAAGAAAAGAGACATTTGCTAAAGGGAAAGTTTCCAAAGCTGTATGTGTCATAATAGCTTTATGCAGCTAAACAGCTTTTCAAATACTTTATTTATAGATTTAAAGTGTGGGGGTTGCAGTCTGTACATTTGCCGTACAGGCTGTCTCCTCATACAATCTAGCAATCCATCACACAACAGTCTGGCAAACACACATCATCTCAGCAGAAACTGGTAGAACAACAGACTGTGATAAAGAAGTAGTTATCAGAAATTAATGTTAAAAGTTAGCCAGTCCTGCTCTAGAAGTCGCATTTTATTGCCTTGAAAATGGCAAAGATTACTTGAAATTACATTTACCATAATGTTAAAAACATGGGAAATAAATGTAACTCTACTTATTTCCTTTGTGTAGTACAAAAGTCCCTTGAAAATTAATATTTAGAAATATGCTACTGCTGATTTTCAGAGCTATACAACATTAATCTGCTTTTATTTAATGCCTCCTTAACATGGTAGATACATTTTCTTTGCTACTACAGATATTAATCTTTGTTCTAACAAATTTTTCCCACCTAATCATTATCTCTTCTTTTAAAACTAAACCAAAGTTCTTAGCCTTATGGTAAGTCTCCAAAAATTTAGATTTTATTTATGACCCTTCTAAACAAAAAGCTGCACTGGAAACTGGTAAATGCATTTTCAGTGCCTCATAGAAAATAATTGTTCTTTCCTTTAGTTATGAAATTTGAGAATTTTAATCTCAATCTATATGAAATTTATTTTTCATTATTAAAGGTTAAAATGCCTATAAGTATATATACAGAAATTATGAACAATTATCTAAATATTTCTATAAAAAAGTTTTAGTCCTAAAAAATCCTTCTTTGACAGCAAATAACTTAGTTACAACAGTAAGACAAGCTTGATATATAGCTAAAAAGAAATCTTTAATATTTGACTATCTTTTTTTAATAATTAGAAGCATAATTTATTTATTAATCACTGTAAGAACATAAAATTGTTGGAACATTTCCAGCAGTGG
>VZTN01034743.1:33186-53969 GCA_013400515.1 Erpornis zantholeuca | reverse complement strand
CGGCGGCTGTTGCTAAGGGCGGGGCGGAGCGGGCGAGGGGCAGCGACGCCCTCGGCTCCCTGGGGAGGCCCAATACGAGCCGGATTTGCCGCTCTTCCCCTTTCCCTCGTACCACGGCTCGCACTCGAAGCTTTGTGTCCGCAGCTCCTTCCCCGATCCTTCTCTCCTCTCACAAACCCCCCCCAGATCCCTCAAGCGGCGGCGTGGCCGCCCCACCCTTCACACTTCTCCCCACACGGAGCCCAGCCAATCAGCGGCGCCTTCTCTGTGATCCTTGCCTCTGATTGGCTGGAGCAGCGTATCGTCCCACCTCCTCGCCTTTGAGGAGCAGCAGCTGGGAGAAAGGCGGGGGCTAATTAAACTCAGCCTTCTGATTGGCTGACGGTGCGGCCTTGGGGCCTTATAGAAGGCGGCTCCCTGGGAGGGGCGGGGTTTATGCAGCTCCGCCTCTCCGTCGCGCTGAGGCAAAGGAAAAAGGCGGGAAAGCGCCGGAGCGCCTGAGGGGCCTTTTTCTGCTTTTCCCTGGTTTGGCATCACAAAGTAAATTCGGCACCTTAAAACTTATTAAAATTTAGGAAAGAAGGGAAAATTAAGTTTTAGAGAAAGCTTTAATTTTATTTTTTCTCCTTGGGAGACCAGAGAATGTTGTCCTCGATTCCTTTTTGGGGCTGGAAGCAGGAATTTCTGCAGCATAACTGGGGCCGAGAGGTACAAGACCGAGTTAAACCTGTGTGCTCACTCTGAGCTTTTGGGAATTAAACGCTTGTTCTGCTTTTGGGGGGATTTAAGGCTTTTTAGGCAACGAGATGGGTTGGGATTGGGGGCTTTTGGGGTCACCTGAAGCTTTGTGGGGGATAAACGCTTGTTCTGGTTCAGGGGGGGTCTTTGAGCTGCTCCCCCTGTCCCTCAGACACCTCCCCATGACGCCACCGTCCCCCCCATCCCCTCCTGAGGGCGAGAGGCCCCCCCCGGCCAGCCCCCAGAGTTCGGGGGCCTGTGGGGACCCCCCAGCCCTGCCCACCCCCCAGCGCCTGCACCTGCACCGCCATGAGTGTGACGCCTTCTTCAGCCTCCTGGGTAAGGAAAGGCCCCCAGCCCCTCTGAACCAGGCAAAACCCACAGCCCCCATTCCAGAAACTCCATACCAGGGGGGTTTCCCCCTCAAAAAGTTTATTTTTCTGTTGTTTTCCTCTCCCCAAGAGGACACCGTGGTGCAGGCATTCCTCTCCAGCGACGTCTGCTGCAGGGTCTCCGACAAGGTCAGTCCTGTCCAAAACCACCTTTTTATTGTACTTTTTTACAAAACCCATACTTTTTCTGCCTGAATTTAGTTGGTATTTTGCCTAAAGCAGTTGTTTTTCACCCGGTTTTGCAGTACCTGCTGGCCATGGCACTGACGTACTTCAAGCGTGCGGGGCTACCCACGAGTGAATACACCCCCCTCAACCTCTTCGCTGCCCTGTGAGTGCCTTAATTAGGGCCTTAATGAAGCCCTGCCTTAATTAGGGCCTTAACAACGCCCCAATCAAGTGGGGGTCCTAATAATGCCCCTAGTAATTAAGTGGGGGGCCCTAACGAAGTCCCCATAATGAAGTGGGGGGCTCTAATTAAGCAGGGAACCCTAGCGATACCCCTATTAATGAAGACAGAAAACTTAATGAAGTTCTCACTAACAAAGTAAGGAGCCCTAATGATGCCACTGCTAATGAAGTGGGGTCTCTAATGAAGCCTCCCCAAAGAAGCGGGGAGCCCTAAGGATGCCCCTGCTAACGAAGCAGGGCCCTAATTAACCCTAAACTCTCAGAGTCTTCCTCCCCTTCCCGCTCCCAAATTGCCGCAAATCCCGGAAATTCTCCCCATTTCCCCGCGCAGGTACCTGGCCAACGACATGGAGGAGGACGAGGAGGAGCCCAAGCTGCTGCTGCTGCCGGGGGCTCTGGGGCACCGCTGGCGCCGGGAGCGGCTCCTGCCGCGGCTGCTGCGGCGCCGGGACCGCCTCTGGGCCCGCATGAGCTACAGGGCGGCCGTGAGCCGCCACTGCTGCGAGGAGGTGAGAGCCGAAATCCCCTAAATCCCGCCCAAAAACACCCCCGGGCAGCCTGGGATAACCCCGAGAGCTCCAACAGGGCCAGGGCAAAGAAACTGTCAAAATTGGGGATTTTACTGGGAGTTTGGATTGGATTTCCCCTTTTTATGTGTGTGGGAATTGAGCCCTTCTTGGGTTTGACCCCAAACTGAGCCCCTCTTTTCCTTTCTTTTTCTTTGTTAAACTCCTAAATTTGGTCCTTTTTGGTTTTGGCCCAGAACTTTGGCTTTTTAAAAATGTTTGCCTCCCAGTTTGGCCCTTTTTTGGTTCTGTCTCAAAGTGGGCTGCTTTTATTCCTTTTGGCCCAAAATTGGCCTTTTTTCTTTAGCCCCCAAAACTGAAAGTGGTGGGGAGGGAGTTGCCCCAAAGTGCAGGAGGGTTGCTAAAATGCTGGGGGAGGGGGGAGTTAAGCCCCTTAAAAACTCGAGGGGGTGTCTTGACTCTCCCCCTGCCTTTGGGGCTGTGTTCGTCCCAAATCTCGGGTGTTTCACCCCAAATTTCCCCTGCAGGTGATGGCGGCCGAGCCTCTGCACTGGGCCTGGGGGCGGGAGCGCGCCCCCCCCCACACTGGGGCCGCGCGCGCCCCCTCGTGCCCGCGCTGCGCGCGACACCCCTCGGGCGAGGAGGCAGAGGAAAGGACCCCGCGCGACCCCCGGGCCCCGATCTGGGGTAAAAGCCGCCGGAATCGGGGCTGCCCCGCACCTGATTTGTGGGAAAACCCCATGGAAATGGGGCCGCCCCACACCCGCTGATTTGGGGTGAAACCTCCTGGAATTGAGGCTGCCCCACACTTGCTTTTGGGTGAAACCCCCTGGAATTGGGGCTGCTCCACACCTGCTTTGGGGTGGAACTTGCTGGAATTCAGGACCCCTTCCAGAGCTGCTGATTTGGGGTAAATTCTGCTAGAATTGGGGTCCCCCCTGCACATGATTTGGGGTAAAGCCTGCTGGAACTGCGGCTGTGCCACACTCTCAATGCACTATCTTTGGTTTTTACAGGACCAAGTTTGGGGTTTTTTGACCCAACCCAGTTTTGCTCACAAGTCTCTTTCCTGCAGCTCCAACAGCTGGTTTTGGGTGATATCTTCTAAGGTTTTTTTTCTATTGCCGTCTTATTTGTAACCAGCACCCTTAAAAATTGCCCAGAATCTCCCCAAGGCCCCTCCTGTCTCCCCATTTTTGTGTAAAAAATGTAGAAAATGGGCAATGCGTATTAAAAAACAACTAATTTTGAGGTTTTCTGTGTGAAAAATGGTGGAAAACGCATCAATGTGGGGGAGTGGGATGTGATTGGGGGGGTCTGAGTTNGGGGGGGGGCGGGGGCGGCCTCGCCTTCCTGTTCAAGGAAGTTTGGGGTAAGAATTTTGCTTTTGCCTTGTTTTTTCCCCAAAAGCGGCGAGCCCGGGAGCACCGCCCCCGCAGGGAGAGGTAGGGAGCGGGCCCCGGGAGGTGACAGCTGGGACGGGCTGGGGACAGCTGGTGACACCGGCGGTGACACAGCGGGAGCCGCTCCAGAGCCGGCACTCGGGGGCTCCCAGTGCTTACACAACTCCGGAGTGGGGCAAAAACCCGGGGAAATGGGCAAAACCCATCCCTGGGGCCTGTTCCCTTCCCGGAGCTGGGAAAGGGGTGGGAGCTGGGGGGGCTCCCCCACCCCCCGAGCAGTGCTTTAGCCAAAAGGGATTTTGGGGGCTCGGAGCTGCCTCGGGGAGGGGGAATGGGGGTTCTTGATGGTTTTGCTCCAACTTCAGTGGTTTTTACTGGGGTTTTAATTATTTTCTGGGGCTTCCTCCCCAGCACCACGGCACAAGTGGCAGCTGAGGTGCAGCCGGGCCCAGCCCTCGCCCCACGGCACCTGCCGGGGCTCCAGGCACCCAAAACGGGGTGAAAAGAGGTGATTTCTGTCCACTTCACCCCAAAAACGTACGTGCGGAAGGGGCAAGGGGGGACTGTCCTGGCACTGTTGGGGAGGTGGGGACACAGGGAACTGGGGGGGACCCCCAGGGCACCCCTGTGGGGAGGGTGGGTTGGACTCCCCCTCAGCCTCATTTTGGGGCTACTTTGTGCTTTTTTTGGGGCACAATCCTCGAGTTTGGTGTGTTCCTCCCCTCAAGGGCCGTGCTGGGGTTTGGGGTGACAGAAACGCCCGTGTTTGGCCTCATTTAGGGGAGACTGCACTGTCCCTACCCCATCACAGCTCGGTCCACTCCTCGATGGCTCTGATTAGCATTTAATTAACATGCTTAGTGCTTAATTAACCACCCCATGCATAATTAACTTCCCCAGGGCTCGAGGAAGGCCCTCAGGGTTGAACCCGGGGCTGCGCCGCGCCCGTGGCCGCACCTCGACCTGCGCAACCAGTTTGGGGCAGTTTCCCCTCGTTTCCTCAGCCTTTGGGGCTGTCCCGTGTTGGAATTGTCAGGTTTTTACTCTGTCAGGGCCGTTTCGAGGTGAAACCCCAGGATTTGGGAGCTGTGTGGGCTTCTCTGCCCCCTGAATTCCCACTTTTTACCCTCAAACAACGTCACTCTCAGCTCACCAAAATCACCCCAATCTCCTCCAACGCAATTCGTGCAGGACTCCGAATCTGGGGGAGAATTTCACATTCCTCCTCAAATTTCCAATTGCCCCCCAAAATTCCTTCTTCCCCCCACATCCTGCCCCAAAATCCCATATTCCTCCAAAGCCTTCTCTATATTCTCCCCCAAAATCCCTTCTTCCTCCCCTACATTCCCCTATCCCCCTTCCCAAACCCCCATCCCCGTGTGAACGCGAGTCTCGGCCCCGCTTTTCCTGGAATTCCTTCCCTCAGGATGGCGGAGCCGCCCGTGGTGCCGGTGTTCTGCACCGGGGTCTCGGCGCAGGTGCAGCGGCAGCGAGCCAAGGAGCTGGGGCTGGGCCGGCACGACAACGCCGTGCGTTACCTGGGCCAGGATTTCGGGCTGCTGGCCGAGGAGTGCCGGCGCTCCGGGGCCCTGTTCCGTGACCCTGCCTTCCCTCCGGCCGCCGCCTCCCTCGGCTTCCGCGAGCTGGGGCCCGGCTCGGCCAAGACCCGCGGTGTGCAGTGGAAGAGGCCCACGGTGAGCCCAGCGCTGGCGCGTCCCCTCCACGCCAAAACCCCACGGGGATGGCCGAGCATCCATCCTGGTTCTGGGGCTTTCCCGCAGGAGCTGTGCCCGCGCCCGCAGTTCATCGTGGACGGAGCCACGCGCACTGACATCTGCCAGGGAGCGCTGGGTGAGCGCTCCTCCTTCCTCGCTCTCCTGAATCCCAGGTTTTTGGGGAAGGGTTTTGCCAGGAATTTGGTGCTTTTGGCCCCGCACAGGTGACTGTTGGCTGCTGGCGGCCATCGCGTCGCTGACGCTCAACGAGACCCTCCTGCACCGCGTGGTGCCACACGGGCAGAGCTTCCAGCAGGGCTACGCTGGCATCTTCCACTTCCAGGTCAGAGGCTGCAGCAAAGCCCCAGCTCGGGGGACCCCTCTGCCATTTTGAGTGGAAATCCCAGTGTTTTGGGGCTCCCACCATCACTTCAGGCCTCCCCTTGTCATTCTGAGAGGCTCCCACACCATTTTGGGGTTTTCTTTGCCTTTTTAGGCCTCCCCTTGACCATTCTGAGAGGATCCCCCACTATTTTGGGCCCTTTCCCTCTCAGTTCCTCGCGTCCCCCTCCCACTGTGGCAGCTCCAGTGGAGCCACCTCTTCCCTGCTGCCCCACCCCCCACCGTGGGACCCCAAACTGGGTGTTTTTCCCTCAAAATCTCCTGTGGATAAATCAGGGTGTTCCTCCTTGTTCCCCCAGATCTGGCAGTTCGGGGAGTGGCTGGACGTGGTGGTGGACGATTTCCTGCCCACCAAGGACGGGAAGCTGCTCTTCGTGCACTCGGCCGAGGGCTCTGAGTTCTGGAGTGCGCTGCTGGAAAAGGCCTACGCCAAGTATGGCCCCACCCTGCCCCGCACCCCGTGCCCATTTTGGGGCAGAACAGCCCCAAAAACGCCCTCGGTGCCACGCAGGGTGAACGGGAGCTACGAGGCGCTCTCAGGCGGCAGCACCTCCGAGGGCTTCGAGGACTTCACGGGCGGCGTCACCGAGTGGTTTGACCTGCGCCGGCCCCCGGCCGACCTCTACCAGATCATCCTCAAGGCACTGGAGCGCGGCTCCCTGCTCGGCTGCTCCATCGACGTGAGCCGTGGGGATTTTGGGGGGAAACACGGCGGGATTGGCGTCGTTCCCTCGGTAACACTGTGGTGGCTCCTCGTAGATAACAAGCGCCTTCGACATGGAGGCAGTGACTTTCAAGAAGCTGGTGAAAGGCCATGCCTACTCAGTGACCGGCGCCAAGCAGGTGAGGGCTGGCACCGCTTTGGGGCAAAAGGGTGGATTTTGGGTCACACGGCCCTGACAGTGCCGTCTGTAGGTCCAGTACCGCGGGCAGGCCCTGGAGCTCATCCGGATGCGCAATCCCTGGGGAGAGGTGGAGTGGACGGGCGCCTGGAGCGACGGGTGAGGCTTCGTTAGCGCGAGGCTCGTTGGCAGTAATGAGCCAAGGGCCCGGCCCCGGTGACCCTGCTGTTCCCGCAGCTCGGCCGAGTGGCACGCGGTGGAGCCAGCACTGCGCCAGCAGCTCATGGTCAAGATGGAGGATGGGGAATTCTGGTAGGAAAAGTTAAACTAAAAACCTTTTTCCCGGCCATTTTGCACCCGGAAACGAGGAAAAACTCTTTCTGCAGGATGTCCTTCCGGGATTTCCTGCGGGAATTCACCCGCCTGGAGATCTGCAACCTCACCCCGGACGCGCTGCAGTCCCGCAAGTTCCGCAAGTGGAACACGCGGCTCTACGACGGGACGTGGCGGCGCGGCAGCACTGCCGGCGGCTGCAGGAACTACCCCGGTACGCGCCGGGGGAAGGCCCCGCGCCTGCTGCTCCCGGCGCCCGCTGAACCTCTCCTGCCTCTTTTCCAGCCACCTTCTGGATCAACCCCCAGTTCAAGATCCAGCTGGAGGAGGTGGATGATGACCGGGATGAGGATGGTGGGCGGGAGCCCGGCTGCAGCTTCCTGCTGGCGCTGATGCAGAAGCACCGGCGCCGCGAGCGCCGCTACGGCAAGGACATGGAGACCATCGGCTTTGCCGTCTATGAGGTAGTGGCGTCAACTGGCAGCAACTGGGGTCAAGTGGCACCAGTTGGCATCAACTGGCATTAATTGGGGTCAACTGGTGTCAGCTGTCATCAACCAGGGCCAACTGCTGTCCCCACAGGTCCCTCCTGAGGTGGGTACCATGCACCAGCAGTGCCATTCCCGCTGTTCCGGCACCATGCTGGTCGGGCATGACCCCTGTGGGTGTTTTTGGGGTGATTTTGGAGCGTTTCCCACCCGTCCCGCAGTACGTGGGGAAGTCGGGCGTGCACCTGAAGCGGGAGTTCTTCCTGGCCAACGCGTCGCGCGCGCGCTCCGAGCAGTTCATCAACCTGCGCGAGGTGAGCACGCGCTTCCGGCTGCCGCCCGGCGAGTACATCGTGGTGCCCTCCACCTTCGAGCCCAACAAGGAGGGCGACTTCGTGCTCCGCGTCTTCTCGGAGAAGAGAGCTGGCACCGAGTAAGCGTCGCTTCATCAGCGCTAACGAGCCCCTGCCGCGCCCGACGCTGACCCCTGCTCTCCCTCTCTTCGCAGGGAGATGGACGACAAGATCCAGGCCACGCTGCCGGACGAGGTCGGCCAGGGCAAGTGGGGGTGAGCCCATAGGGTGCCAGGGGAGGGCCCGGTTACCAAAACGGCTGCTTTTTCCCCCAGAAAGTGCTCTCGGAAAGTGAAATCGATGAGAATTTCAAGCAGCTCTTCAAGCAGCTGGCGGGGCCGGTAAGGGGGCGGTGGGAGCAGTGACAGTGGCCGGTGGTGATGTTGGTCCTCGTCCGTGACCTCGGTGATTGGTGGCGATGTCACTGACAGGAGGTTGATGGTGACATTGGTGGCTTGCAGTGATGTCATTGGCTGGGGATGACATCATTGGTTGCTGATGATGTCATTGATTTGGGGGTGACATGATTGGTTGCTGATGGCATCTTTGGCTGCCGATGACATCACTGCTCGGCAGTGACACCAAGGCCACCCCATTTCCCCATCCCCAGGACCTGGAGATCAGTGTCACAGAGCTCCAGACCATTCTCAACCGCATCATTGCCAAACGTGAGCCTGGGCTGGGATTTTGGGGGGTTCCACCCCAATTAACCCCTCCCCCCTTATTAACACCCAAAATGTCCAAATCCCAGACAAAGATCTGCGGACCAAGGGCTTCAGCACCGAGTCCTGCCGGAGCATGGTCAACCTGATGGACGTATCCTCTGGCCGTGGGGTGGGGGGAGTTGGGGGGACCCCCCGGAGCCCCCCTTTCCTTAACCCTCCTCCAGAAAGATGGGAATGGGAAACTGGGACTGGTGGAGTTCAACATCCTCTGGAACCGGATCCGCAACTACCTGGTGGGTCTGGGGGAACTGGGGTCTCTCCCACTGTTTTGGGAGGGATTTTGGGGTCTCTCTCCTCATGGGAAACCCCCTCCTTTAATCCCCCCTTTTGGCAGGGGGTGTTGAGGTGCAATGAGTGGGGTTGGGGTGTGGGGTGAAGATTTTGGGGTCTTTCCTTTTGGGGGTCTCTCCTCACAAGTGATCCCTGTTCTTTTGTGGGGCCGTTCCTGCCAGAGCATCTTCCGCAAGTTCGACCTGGACAAGTCGGGCTCCATCAGTGCCTACGAGCTGCGCCTGGCGCTGGAGGCCGCAGGTGACCCTCAGGGACCCCCCCATGGGGCACAGACCCCTCCCCTGCCCAGGGGCCCCCCAGGTAACTCCCAGGGTGTCCCCCCTCCCAGGATACCGGCTCAACAAGAAGCTGCACGAGCTGCTCATCACCCGCTATGCCGAGCCCGACCTGGCCCTGGACTTCGACAGCTTTGTCTGCTGCCTTGTGCGCCTGGAGACCATGTTCCGTGAGCGCCCCCGATCCCGAGCGATCCCAAAGGATCCCATGCAACCCCTCCCACCCGATCCCGAATCCTCCCGCCCCTCCTGACAACACTCTTCCCTCACAAACAGAACTTTACCCCCCCCATATCCCAGCGCCTTTCCCTCCCTGCAGGGTTTTTCCAAGCGATGGATGTGGACCAGGATGGCGTCGTCACCTTCAACCTGCTGCAGGTACTGCTGGGGGGAAGTCCAGGCCTTCCTTCTGCTCCTCTTCTTCCTCCTCCTTTCTCTTCTCTTTCCTCACTTTTTCCTCTTCCTCCTTCNGGGGGGGGGGGGGGGGGGGTCACAGGAGCCCCCCGAGCTTTGCCAAAGCCCTCCCCATCCCACCCCTGCCTCACGCTCAGCCCTTTTGGGGCAAATCCTCCCAATTTTGGTGCCTCTTGTGCTGACGGAGCTCCGGCCGTCACCCTTTGCTTCAGGGATCTGCTGCCCCCGGGTGCCATAAAATGTTTTTTTATTGTATAAATTAAAAATGAGATGAAAACCAAAGAAAAAAAACGTTATTTAAGTCAAAACTCCTTTTTCTGACAGTTCTTTCTCCCCCTCAAGGCAGGGGGTGAGAGCGTCTCAATGTGCTGCAAAATAACGGGCTTAAGACTTGATTTGGGTTTATATTTATATATTTTTGAGGGGGGGCTTGGTGGTTGTGATTTAAAACCCCGGGTGTGTGTCCTAGGTGGGGGGGTGCAGGACGAGGCTGTCAGAGCCCGGGAGGTGAGGGGCTGGGCAGGGAGGGGACCCCGGACTTGGGGCAGGATCTCCCGGGGCAAGTGCGGCCCCTGTGCGCGGGCAGGATCCCCCAGACCCGCTTCGACCCCTGTGCGCAGACAGGACCCCCTAGACCCGGTTCGACCCCTGGGCCCGGGCAAGACCCCTCACCTCAGACCCGGGCCGGGCTCGGGTCCCTCAGCGCTCTGAGGGCGCGAATTTTCCCGCCCTTTTTTCCTCCCGCCCTTTTCCCCTCCCAGCCCCAAAGGGCGGAGCTTAGGGCGCTCCTGTAACGCCCCTTTGCCCGCCCATCGCGCTCCCATTGGCCCGTTGTGTGTAAATTTGAATAATCACGTCCTTCCCCTCACATCCCCCACGCCCCTTACCCTTATACGGCTTGGCCACGCCCCCTCCCTCACGGAGTCACGCCCGCGCTGTTCGAGCGCGGCCATGGCGGAGCCGGGGATGGAGCCGGAGCGGGGCCGGGAGCCGGTGACGGCCGAGGCGGTGCTGAGGGAGCTGCGGCTCTTCGAGCTGCAGTGCCAGGGCGAGGAAGTGCCCGACAAGCGTGAGGGCTCCGGGGGGCGCGGCCTGGGGGGAGAGATGAGGGGGCTGGAGGAGGAGTTTGGAGGGGGCTGGGGAGGGTGTCAGAGGAGATCTGAGGGGATGTTTGGGGCCTGGGGGTGTCAGTGGAGGTGTGGGGGGTGTCAGGTGTACCGGGGGCATTCTCAGAGGGGTTTAGCGGAATCTGGAGGAGTCAGGGGAGGTATTTGGTAAATGGGGGAGTCTCGGTTGGTTTGGGGGCCACGGGGCTGTTATGAGGGTCAGGATCTTGGGAGCTGCCGGGTTTTTGGGGGCACAAGAGACCAGCGGGGTGGTTGGGGGTTACCCGAAGGGGTGACGGGGCGTCTCGGTGGGATTTTGGGCTCCCCTGACCTCTCTTTTCCCTGCAGTGGTGGAGCTGTGCCTGAGCCACAGGCTGGACCCGGTGGCCTTGGCCAACGAGCTGCTGGCCTTCGTCACCAGCAAAGACCTCGACCCCCAGCTCACCCCCGAGCGCCTCGACGCCTTCGAGCACGAGGTGGGGGTCCCCAGTTCCCCCCTGCACCCCAAACCCCCGGGGATGGGAGGGATGCTCATTTTTCCCCTGGTCCTGCTGCCCCAGGTCCTGGCCAAGCGCAGCAGCCGGAGCCGGCGCGGGCGGGATGAGCGCCGGGGGCTCCTCCACGACATCCACTCGCTGCAGGAGCTGTATCCTGATATCCCCACGGGTTTGGGGACCCTGGCAGGACATGGGGGGCCGTGAGCTGTCACACATCCCCCATGGAATGGGATGGATTATTGGATTTTGGGGTCCGGGGGGGGGGCTTCACCCCAAACCAGGAGCGATGGTGCCCCTTAACAAGCATCAGCCTTGATGAGGAAGAGGAGGATGAGCTGCTGGATGCCTACACCACCCCATCCAAGGTGGGCACTCCCCAAATCCACAGGGTTTGCCTTAAAACAAACCTGGAGACATCCTTTTGTCATGAATGTTCCCTTGCAGGGCTCCCAAAAACGCAGCAATTCCACCCCCGAGACGCCCCGGCCCAAGCGGGCGCTGTCATCCCGCAGCCCCTACGCGCTCTTCTCCCCCGGCAGCTTCTCCCCGAGGTGGGTGAGGGGTCCTGGGGGGCTTCCCTTAAATCACAGCTCAAGAAATTGGCTCCTTTTTCTCCCCACCCTTTCTTCCTTCCTTTCCCTTAAAACTACAGCATTATTGAAGTTGAGACAGTGCTTGGGAAGCTCTGTAAATTTAGAGTTCAGTAAAACCCCATTAAACTTACTGAAATAATGAACTGTTGAGACTTAGGAACAATTGTCGTTTTTAAAGACTCACTAACAACACAAACTGTTAAACACTGACAAAATGTCACATTAATGGATCAGGGACTTCATCCCTCTCAGCTCCGTTTATCTTTTCACGCTCAGAACGGTGGTAACGGGAAGGAGGAGAACCTGAAATCCTCGGAGTTCTCAGGGTGAGACAACTCCTGGCAGGATTCACCCTTGGTTTTCTTGTCCCCACAGTGTCACCCCCTCCCAGAAATACTCATCCCGTGGGGGCCGGGGCGAGGTCGTGGCCTCGTTTGGCACCGTCCAGGGCCCGGCCTGGAGCGGCCATGGCGGCTGCAGTGTCCAACTCTTCGGGCACCCTGAGGGGACCCTCACCAAACCCTACAAGTACATGTTCCAGAAGGCGCTGGACATCCGGGAAGGTGCTCGTGGAGCGGGGGAGGTTGGGGACAGCCCTGGTTTGGGGGTCTCAGGGGGTGTTTGGTGACACCGAGGTCCCCCCAGTGCTGGCCGGGCGGGTAGAGGAGCTCGGGGAGGTCCTGCAGAGGCACCATGGCCTGGACGGCTTCACCTCGGCCGCAATCCCGGCTCAGGTGAGATCCCAGCCCCCTTTTTGGGGTGAAACCCCCTGTTTTGGGGTAACCCCCCCCCATTTTGGGGTAAACCCCCCCATTTTGGGGTCCCGCAGGAGCCGGTGACGGTGCTGGGGCAGATCAGCTGTGACGGGAACGGGAAGCTCAACGCCAAATCCGTGCTGCTGGTGGGGGACCGCGAGCACTCGGGGGGGGCCCAGGTCCCGCTGGACCTCTCGGAGCTGCCGGAATATTCGCTGTTCCCGGGCCAGGTGTGCCTTTGGGGGGGTCCCCTTTGCCCTCCATTTCCATGCCTTTTCCCCAGTTCCCACCCTTTTCCCTGTTCCCGGTGTCCCACAGGTGGTGGTGCTGGAAGGCACCAACAGCACGGGCAGGAGCATGGTGGTGTCCAAGCTCTATGAGGTGACTGCACTGCTGGGGGGATTTGGGGTGGAATTGGGGTGGGATTGGGGCATTTGGAGACATTCCTGGCTTTCCCACAGGGGGTCCCGCTGCCCTTCCACACCCCCACGGAGCCGATGGCAGGTGAGCCCCAGTGCCTCTGCTTTTTGTCCCCAAATCCCCATTTTTGTTCTCAAACCCCCATTTTGGATCCCAAATCTCCCATTTTGATTGACCCCAAGCCACTTTTTCTCCCCACCTCCTCCATTTTTTCCTCCCCACATTCCCCTTTCCATTGCCCAAACCCTCCTTTGTGTCCCAAGCCCCCATTTGTGATCCCTAAATTCCCCCTTTTCCCAAAAACCCTTTTTTTTCCCCAAAACTCCTTTTCCCCCCAGAGCAGAGGATGGTGCTGGTGGCCTGTGGCCCCTTCACGCCCTCGGATGGCATCGCCTTTGAGCCCCTGAGTGACCTCCTGGAGGTCGTGGCCCGTGATCACCCTGATGTTTGTATCCTGGTGAGGGGGACCCCAATTATTCCCTCATTAACAGCAAATATTTAATTACCTTCATCATTATTAACCCAGTCCTGCTTCCCTCACTCCGACCCTCCAGCCTCGAAATGCTTGAGAGGCTCCAAACCCTTCAAAATTCACATCAAAATCCCATTTCTGAACCCCAAACCCACCCATTTTTCACCCTAAGAATCCCCAAAATCCATGTTTTTCACCCCAAAGTGACAGAACAGCTCCATTTTAAGAGCAGATGCTGCCCTTGGAGTCAAATCCTGATTCCCTGCCTGTGCACAACGTATCCATTTCAGCAACTTCCCCTTCTTGGGCTCATTTTGCCCTGAAATTTTGGGGGTGTGGGCTAAAATTGGGAGCTCCCTAATGAGAATTATTAAAAATAATTAGAAATGAGCTTTTTTGGAGGGTGATTTAAGGTGGTTCTTTGCTGTTTTTCCCATTTTTCCACAGTTTGGGCCATTCCTGGATGCCAAACACGAGCAGGTGGAGGTGAGGAGGGATCCTCCCCAAATCCCCTCAATCCCTGCAGATTTGGGGCAGCACCAGATCCCCAAAAAAACCCCAAAAACATGGGAATTGTGCCAATCCTGTTGATTTCCCTCAATCCAGAGCTGCCAGCTCCTGGGCTCCTTCTCGGACGTGTTCCGGCTCTGCCTCAGGACGATCATCGAGGGCACGAGGAGGTGGGCACGGGAATTCCTCATTCCCACGGGGAGTTTTTGCCCCAGAACACCACTTTTCACCCCAAACCGCCTCAAATGTCTCGCTTTTTTTCCCTCTTAATCCTGTTTTTCCCTCTTTCTCCCCCAGTGCTGGCTCCCAGCTCATCCTGGTGCCCTCACTCCGGGATGTCTCCCACGATTTCGTGTATCCACAGCCGCCCTTCCCCTTCCCGGACCTGCCCAAGGAGGACAAAGCGGTACCGACCCTGGAATTCTGCTTTTCCCCCCCAAAAATGAGTTCCCAGGAGCTCCCCCCACGTCCTGGCAAAGCCCAGCTGAGATTTGGGGTGAAATTCCCTCTTTTTCCTCAACTGGCAGTGATTCCCTGCTGCAGCTTCCCAGGGGACAAAGGATTTGGGATTGGAATTCCAGAGCTCCCAATACCTCTCCCAGCCCTTTTTGGGTTCAAATCCCCTAATTTAATGATTCTTTATCTCAGGAGCATTCCAGGGTCAATTTGGGGTGGGTTTGGGGCATTTTGGGGCTCTCCAGGGCTGTCCTGGCTGTCCAGCCCCATGTTCGTGTGTCCAGCGCGTGCTCCTGGTGCCCGAGCCCTGCACCCTGGACATCGACGGCGTCGTCTTCGGCCTCACCTCCACCGACCTCCTCTTCCACATGGGGGCTGAGGAGATCAGCAGGTGCCTCTTTTTGACCTTTTCCCCCTATTTTTGACCTTTCTTCCCCCTTTTAACCTTTTTCCCCTTTTGCTTTAATCTTCCCCCTTTTTTTAGCGTTTTCCCCCCTTTTTTTCCCTTTACTCACCATTCTTTTCTCTCTTCCCTTCCCCCCTTTATCCCCTCTTCTGTTTCTCTTTTCCCCCATTTCTTTTTTTCCCATTTCTTCTCTTTTCTCACCCATTTCCCTCCCCTTTCTCCTGCAGCTCCTCCGGGACCTCCGACCGCTTCACGCGGATCCTGCGGCACATCCTGACCCAGCGGAGGTGAGGCCAGGGCCCAAACTGGGCTGGTTTGGGGCCAAACGAGGAAAATCCTGTTCCCTCCTCACCACCTCCCCCTTTAGAGTCACTTTTTAACCTTCAGAACGCCCATTTTGGGGTCAGGAACTCTCTGATCCCCGAGCGTTTCTGCGCCATCCATCCCAGGGTGGGTCCATGGCGGATTCCCCGGAAATCTGGCCCAGCCACACCCCCCAAAAACGGCTCTTTTCTCCCCAAAACGCTGCCCCTGCAGTTTCTACCCCCTGTACCCACCCTCCGAGGAGCTCAACGTGGACTATGAGAACTTGGCAGCCTTTGCGGCGCTGCCGGTGACCCCCGACGTCCTCGTCACCCCCTCCGAGCTCCGCTACTTCATCAAGGTCAGCCCCAAACCCCCGGGCGGGCACCGCCTGGAATTCCAGCGGGAACAGAGCATGGGAAGGGCCAGGAGTGGGGCTGGGGGCTTTTGGGGTGGGCTCTGCATGGGCTGTGGGGTCCCCTCTGTCCCTCTGACCGCTGTCCCCTCTGTCCCCGCAGGATGTCCTGGGCTGCGTCTGCATCAACCCTGGGCGTCTGACCAAGGGCCAGGCCGGGGGCACCTATGGGCGGCTGCTGCTCCGGAGGGACAATCCTGGGGACACCCCCAGGGACACCCCCAGACCCCCCCGGAGCAGCCCCTGCGTGGCTGCCCAGGTTGTGAGGATCTGAGCCCCTGCATGTTCCCCACCCATGGCTGTGGGATTGGGGTGAAAACTCCCAGAATTGGGGTTAAAACACCTGGAATTCTGGTTTAAAAATCCCAAAATCATTTGGCACACAGAGGAATTTCCCCAGTGGGATTCACCCACAGAAAAGGGAATTCCGGGTGTGGGGATCCTCCCTTGTCCTGGAGTCACCCCTCACCTTCAGTGGCCTCATTAGAGGACTTGGAGCTTAATTAGGCCGAAACCAATTAATTACGGATCCCTGGCAGGGCTGTGCTGCTGCTTCCTGGGAAAACCCAACTCTGGGTCTGGCTTGGACCCTTTTCCCTTCCTTTTTGCCTCAAATTTATGGTGATGAAGCTGAAAATTAATTAAAGTTTCTGCCTCTCCTGATCTCATTTTCCAAAGGAAAAAGGTAAATCCAAGGTGGGGATTTTGAGGTAAAACCAGGGAACATCGGGGCTGGGGAGGGAGATTCCCCTCTCAACTCTGGTGCGTGGCTGGGATTTTCCAAACAATCCCCATTTTTCTCCCCATGGAGCAGCCAGGAAGTGCCATGGTCACCTCCTACAGTCACATGCAGGTTCCTCCTCTGTCCTTTGCCCACTTCCAGCACTTTTCACCCCAAATACAATACAGTTTTTCCAACATGCATAAAATCTTCCCGGTTTCATTTTCCCTCCTATTTCCAGCTTTATTTCCATTTTGCACCTGCAGTGGAGGAGACCAAACTCCCATTTTCTTCCAGTTTTCCCCTTGGATTCTCCTCCGCCAGCCTCAGTTTCTGTTGGAAAAACTCCGATTTTGGTTACAACAGCAGCGGGAGGAGCCAGGGCCGCAGCCTGGGGGGATTTGGGGAATTCCAACTCCTCCACCCCGCTTACACCACCTCCCTAATTTGGGGTTTAATTCGGGAATCCCGACGTTTTTAAGGCGGGGGCAGGGACTCCCATCCCCACCCCGATCCCGCTGGGATTTTTCCGGTTTCATTCCCTCCCTCTCGGGGCTCTTTTCCCGCGGCCCATCCCGGGGAGAGGCCGGAGAAGCTCCCGGGAAGGGAAGCGAGGCCTGGGTGGGGCCCGGAGCGGCCGCGGGAGCGCCGAGACCCCGATTCCCGATCCCGGGGAGCACCCGGGCCCGCAGGTGACAGCGCTGGGAATGCGGCGGGGGCAGGGGGAGCTCGGAATCCCGGGATGCTGCGGGGAGAGGGAGCTCGGAATCCCGGGATGCTGCGGGGAGGGTGGGCAGAGCTTTTCCTGCGCTCCCGGCCGTGCTCGCGTCGCCGTCGCATCCCCGATTTAAAGGGAAAGGTGGCGATTCCTTCCTTTTATCCAGGAAAAAAGAGCGGATCCTTCCCCCACAGCTTCCTCCCCCGCCCCTCTCCGTTTTCCTGCTTAATTAAAGCAGCGCTTAATTGGAGCCGCCCGGCTCCGCCCGCTCCCGGCTTAAATCAGCGGCGGAGCCCCGGAATGGTCCCGGAATAGCCCCCGGAGCCTTGGAATTGCCCCTAGAACAGCCCCGGAGCTCTGGAATCGCTCCTGGATCCCCGGACCAGCCCCGGGATAGCCCCCGGAGCCCCGGAGGGGAGAGGCCGGATCCCGGCCCGGCGCTTTCCGGGCGGTTTTTCCTGCGGTCGGGAGGATCCCTTGATTTCCGAGTGCCAGGTTTAAGGAGCGTCCCGGGAGTCCGAGCGGACTCCGGCCCCGTCCCCGACCTGTGCCCGCTCCCGCCGCGGCTCCTGCGCCACATCCCGGGAACTCCCGGGCGAGGCCCAGCCCGGAGGAGCCGCTGTTGTTTTTCCTGGGATTTTTTGGCTTTTCCGTGGATTTTCTGGCCGCCCCTCGGGCCGGGTTTGTCACCGGCGACACCGGGAGGGGTCGGGGAGTGGCCGAGGCCGAGATTTCCCTGCCCTGAGCCGGCGCTTCCTCATCTTCCAGCTTCCCTCCGGATCCTCTCGATCGCCTTTCCCCGAAATCGGCGTTTTCCTGGCAAAAAGGGGACGGTCCCGGGGTCCCCTGGCATGGAATTGTCTCCGAGCCGCTGCCCCCGGTCCGGATTCGCCGCTGGATTCTCGAGGTGGGACGGGACGAGGGGAACTTGTTCCCTGTTTTAACCAATTTTAACCAATTCCAGCTTTTCCCGGCCCCAGGACGGTGTCGGACCCCGCGGGCGCCACTCCCCAAATCCCCATTCCTTAAAAAACCCCGCGACCTTCCATCCCAAAGAGTTGTTCTTCCTCCTCCCCGCTCCTGCAGCTCCGGGACCGCAGGGAAATGGGCTCCTTTCCATCCTTTTTGGGAAAATCCACGCTCCGGGGCGATCCCGGGGCAGATTTTGAGATTTTGGGCACCAAAGGAAGGCTCAGAACGGGTCGGGAAGGGAAAAATGGGAGGAACTGGGTGAGTTCCTGGTGGCTGCTCCTCCCTCGGGCCGTTCCCATGGGAAAAGGAGTTTTAATTCCATCCCCGAATCCCTGCTTTTGGAAAATGTGGATGGAATTAAATGTCGTGGAGACACCAGGATGGGGAAGGACTGCTCGGATGGAGCCGGAATTCCTGAAAATTGGCCAAATCCCCAAAATTTTTGTGTGGCAAAGCCCAAAATTCTGGAAACGAGCAGAAAAGGAGGAATTTTTTATGGAAAATTTTCCCTGTTTCTCTCCATTTTCCTCGTTCCCGACTCATCCTTCTGGTGTCACCTGGATTCTCCTGGGGTTTTGGGGATGCCCAGAGCTGCCGGATGCTGGAAACTTCCAGAAATGAGTGATTTATTGGAGCTTTCCTTGTGGTTTTCCTCCTTTTCCAGCCCATTTTCCACCTGTTCCGCATCTTCCCCGCAGGGAATGGGGAGTGCCGTGGAAAAAAAAAATCCCCTAAAGTGCCAAGAAAAGGAGGTTTGGGGACAGAATCCTCCATTCCCAGTGTTTCAAATCCCTTTTCCCAGGGATTTCATTCTCCCGAGCACAAAGGGAACGAAGCTCCTGGAACATTCCCAGCCTTTGTCCCAGCCCAGCCGAGTGGGGCCAGGGGGAGGAATTGGGGTCAGGGAGGGCGATTTTGGGTGGGAAAAGGGATGTCCAGGAGGGGAACAATCCACAGCACCGACAGCTCCAGGATGCTCATCCCCATTCTCATCCTCAGCCTCACCTGGGAATTCACATTTCAGAGGTTTTTTTTCTTACCAATCCATCTTTTTTCCTACAAACCCATATTTTTTCCTACAAATCCATCTTTTTTTCCTACAAACTCACCTTTTTTCTTGCATCCTCATCTTTGATCCTTAAAAAAAAATCCACCTTTTTTCCTACAAACCCACTCTTTCCCCCTAAATTCCACTTTTTCCCCTACACCCCCACGTTTTCCCCTACAAATTCCCCTTTCCCAAGGACCCCGGTGGTTTCCCACGGCCGAGGGCCCCGTGCCGATCCCAATTCCAAAGGAAGATCCTTCCCTGGCTCCTCTCTGCGCCGTCAGCCCGGGGCCGCCCCCCGCCCAGCCTGTCCCGCGCTAATCCCGGGATTAGCGGCGCTGGATTCTGCACCGTCAGGATTTTCCTGCCCGGAGCCGCCGGGACGGGGCCGAGCGCCGGCTGGGCCCTGCCGGGGCCGCGCTCCCGGGGCTGATTCCTGGGATCGCCCCGGGATCCTCTTCCCTCCCTTCCCTCTCGGCCTCGGGAGCGGCGCCGGCGCGGGTCTGTAATGGGGATCTGGGGGAAACGGGGACTGGGAGGGGAGCATTCCCTGAGAACAGGGGATAACAACAGGGGAGTATTCCCTGAGAACAGGGGATAACAACAGGGGAGTATTCCCTGAAATCAGGGAACAAGGGAGCGCTAGATGGGATTAGGGGGCAGAGGTAGTTTCAGCCTCGGGAGCGGCTCCAGTGGTAGCGGGGCCAGGGCAGGGTTGGTGGCACTGGGAAGGGGGAATTGGGGAAAAACAGGGAATTATCAGGGAATATTCCCTAAAAACAGAGAATTGTCAGGGAATATTCCCTAAGAGCAGGGAATTATAATGGAATATTCCCTAAGAGCAGGGAATAAGCAGGCGGCAGTCAGGATCAGAGGAGGTTTGGGCAGTGCTGAGGTGACACTGAGTGTTGAAGGGGAAATGGGATTTTCCATCCCTCAGGGCGCTGCTGTTGTTGTGTTTTTAAGGACAAATCCTCCCCGCTCCCCCGGGATTTTTCTGGGTCGAATTCCGGCCGGGAAAGGCCCCTCAGGGTGTCCCAGCCCAGGACAAACCCATCCCCAAATCCCTCCGTTCTTGCCGGCGGCGCTGGGTCAGATCCACGTTTACGAAAACAGGGATGGATGGAATTTTTTTCCCCGAAAATTCACGATAAGGGTAGAAACCTCCAGAACTTCCCACTTGCTGATTTAACAGGGAGCATTCCAGTGGCCCCAAACCTGTTCCATCCCTTTTTCTGTCCCACTGCGGCGTCTCCCAAGGTTGGACGTGTTAACGGCACCAAAAATTCCCAGTTTTGCCTCATTTCTCCCTGCAGAAAATACAGCCAAGATCTGATTTCAGAACTCAGAGTTCACACGAAAACAGGGGAAACCCCAACTTCCTTCCCCCTCCGGCTGAAATCTCCGTTGGTTTTTACTCCAGCTGGGCTGGGTGGGGCCGAGGGGAGACGGGGTCGGAATGAGAAAATCCCTTTTGGGCTGAGAACGCCTCTTGCCAACGCTCCACACCCCGATTCCTCCCTACAAACACAAATCCTTTGGATTTCCCTGTTCTCCTCCCTCTGGCCGCCGAGGCCCCGAGCGCCTGGATTTCATTACCTGCTCGTTCGGGTATCGATAACGCGGAGAGCAGGGGGAGCGTCTGGAATTCATTCCCGGGACGTGCCGAGAGCGAGGGTGCCCCACTGACGTGTCAGAGCTCGGCCGCGAGCGCTTCTCCCTCTCTCTGTTCGCTTGCAGGTTGTCCTGAGGCCGGGAAGGTGCCGCGCCGGGCAGGCTGGCGTTGGCCGAGATGTCCACCAAGGTGCCGATCTACCTGAAGAGGGGCAGCCGCAAGGGCAAGAAGGAGAAGCTGCGGGACATCCTCTCCTCGGACATGATCAGCCCGCCGCTGGGCGACTTCCGCCACACGATCCACATCGGCAGCGGCGGCGAGAGCGACATGTTCGGGGACATCTCCTTCCTGCAGGGCAAGTTCCACCTGCTGCCCCGCAGCGAGAGCGGCGGCCCCGAGGCGGCGGCGGCGCCGTTCGAGTTCTCGCGCACGGCCACCATCTCTGGAGGGGAGCAGGAGGCGCCCGC
>VZTN01034743.1:21305-33176 GCA_013400515.1 Erpornis zantholeuca | reverse complement strand
CCTCCGTGTCCCCGGCTCGCCGCGCCCGCCAACGGCTTCGGCGGCGCCGAGGGCGAGGCTGAGCCCTTCCTGTCGCACGCGGGCTCCCTGCTGTCCCTGCACGTGGACCTGGGGCCGTCCATCCTGGAGGACGTGCTGCAGGTCATGGACAGGCACCAGGCCGAGCGGGGCGGCGGCGCCCCGCCCGAGAGCCCGACGNNNNGGCTCCGGGGAGAGGCGCCGAGGAGCGGATGGCGACCGTGAGGATGGTGAGGATGATTTGGGGTGTTTTTGCCATGTGGCTCTCGAATCCCAGCTGGGACTCCTGCGTGGTGGATGCCAGGCGAGGGTTGGGTCCTGGGAGAGAACCGAAGTGACCCCCCAAGCTGGCACAGCCTCTCCCGCCCTCCTCCAGCACTGAGCGTGGGCAACGTGACCCTGCCACCTTCTCCACGTCCGCTGGACCCCACGGGATGAATTCCCAAAGATTCCTGTCAGGAGGATTTTGGGGTCCGGTGGAGTTTGCTCTCCCATGGCTCTGACCCCCCCCCAGAACCGTCACGGCGGTGTCACCTCAACTTCTGCTCCATTGAATCCTTCGAAAATCCCACAAGTCTGGAAATCTCCACCGGGAAATCTCCGTCGGGCTTTGTGTCTCTGTGGAGAGGCCAACACTCCCCGTGGAGGAGCTCAAATATCCCGATGGGATGTTGAGTTTTAGGAACTCAATCCACGGGGGGACCAAAAATCCCCTCTGGGGCCGAACTGGAGCAACAGAATCAGGGCGGGGCTGGAAATCGTCAGAGAGATGCAAAAAGAACCAAAAACCCCAACGTGAGGTGGATCCTGGCTCCGGGGGGGATTCGTCGCCATCGGTCGAGGATTGTTTGGGAGGAGTAGGGAATGCCGAGGGGAATTCCAGCTGGATTTTGGGGAGTGTGGCCAGAAACCCGCGGGGAACGCTGCTGCTGCTGCTGCTGCTGCTGGTGCCAGCTCCGGGACAGGAGGGGACAGGGTGGGACCACGCGGGGCCTCGTTTGCCAGACTCTGCTCATTAATTAATTCCATCGTTTCACTGATTTCTGGGAGTTTGAGGCCAGAACGATGCTGGGATCCCCCCGGCGTGGAGCTGCGGCCTCTCCTGACCCCGAGTTCTGCTCTCGGTCCCAGTCCCTCCTCGGTCTCGAAGGGATCGTGGCCTAACGAGTCTAATTTAGATTATCTGACTAATGAGTCATTAGATTCTCGAGCTAGTGGCTCGTTAACGAACTCTTGTCCCGCCTCTTCCTTCCCCTCCCCCTCTGCGTTCGTAAACTTGAACCACTTTTGGTGAAAACACCAAGAATTTTCCAAGGTTTTCATCTGCAAAATAATTAAGAAATTAAGAAATAATTAAGGAGGTTAATTAGGCTCGATCAGCCCCAGGTTTAATTTCTATTAGGTCCAACTTCTCCCTGCTCTAAACTCTTTCCCTCTGCACTCCTGCACTTTTTATTTATTTAGGAATTTTTCCTCCCAAAACCGATTCCAGCACCGGGACGGAGCCATTTCAGGGCCTCGTTAGTGATTAATTAACCCCAGGGACGAGAGATTTTGATGGGAACGTGGCTCCGTGTCCCCTCCTGTCCCACGAACGCGCCACAGCTGCTGTTCGGACAAACAACTTGAAGGGAAAACAGCTGGGAATGGATCATTTTGGGCGGGTTTCAGAGTGGTTTGGGGGTTTTCCAACATGGCCTGGGTTGGGACAACGTGGAGACACTTGTTTTCCTGGATTTCACCCCAAATTTCTTGGGTTTCACCTTAATTAGTGATTTAAAAATGGAGCTGTTTGTCCCCACCTCGGACCAGGAATTGCGAGACAGTTTCAAAATAACCAAAAGCAGCCAAAATCCCCTTTTTTCCTCAGTTTTGTCCCTTTTCTTCCCTAGTTTTATCCCTTCCACAACCCAGGGCTGGATTTTGGGGCATTCCAGCTGTTTCTATTATCCCCCCAACTCATCCCCCTTTATTCCAGTCCTGGAAAAGCTCCTTTAATTTGCTGGAATTTGGGGGTTTTTTACCATGAAAAGGTGATTTTCCTTTTCTCACCCCTCTCCTCCTTCCCCTCTTCCCTCCCTCCCTCCCTCCCCCATATTTCAGATAATAAACCTCTGAAAAGCATCCCCAAAATTATTATTATTATTATTATTATTATTATTATTATTATCCCCAAAATTATCCCGGATGTTGCTTTTATCCCCGAAATGATTTTTTCCCACATTTTTATCTCCCTAGCTGCAAAAAACCAAATTCCTTAATTAATTTTTAACCATTAATAAATCATTTGGGATCCCTTTCCACAGGACTGGAGCCTCCTTCACCGGTCCCCTAATTAATCACTCCCCGAACTAACGATTTATGCAAACGGCTGTTGCCAAAGCTGTTCCTTTACTCCCAATTCCAAGAATTTGAGTCATCCGGAGCGGCCGTGAGTCAGCGCCCACTCCCCTCCTTCCCCCTCCCTTTCTGGGGACGTTTATTCCGGAATCAATCAAGGATGGAATCATTAATTAACCCCAGCAGGGGCACGGGGCTGGCAGCACTCCTGCCTCCCTCCCAACTTCCTCGTTATCCCGGGATTTCCGGGCAGTGGATTAACGCCGCCCACGCCAGCGGTCAGTGTCCGACCCCCCCGGAGTGGCCGCAGCCGGGAACGGAGCCGTGGGATGAGCGCCAGGAACAGCCGGCGCAGGATTACGAGGAGGAGGAGGAGGAAGGGCGGGAGGAAGGTTTGACCAGGGGGTGACCTTGGGGAAAAAAAAGGCAAATTCACAGCAAAGAGAGGAAAAAAACCACAGGTGGAATGTGGAAGTAAAGAGGAAAAAGAGAGGAACTCGCCTGGAAGTGAGGAACTCGCCTGGCAGCTGATGTCAAACCACGCTCACTGTGGGATCTGTGGGCAACCTCTGTCCTGATGAATGAATTTTGGGATACTTGGTTAATTTAGGTTTGATGAAAAGGGAAAAGAGCTCCAAAATGGGAATTTTTTTGGCAGGAATTTTTTGGGGATGAAGAGGCTGGGGGTAAGAAGAGGGTTTGGTTGAAATCATAAACAGCCATATGGAATCAGGGGAGATTTGGGATCTGAGCGATCCAACCTCACTTATCCCTAATTTTGTCTTCTCCTGATCCTCCTTTATCCCTCGTTTAATTCCCCCCCAATTTGCCCCTCATTTCCCCCCCAACCCTCACCCCTCTTTCCATCCCCTTTTCCATCCCTCCCCACTGCCCTCACCCCCTTCTCCCGCCTCCCATTCTCCCTCTTTCCTTTCTCACCCTTTTCCTTTGGATGGCTGAGGTTGGAAAAGACCTTTGGGATCGCCGAATCCAACTAGGTCACCCTTGAACAGCATCCCCATGTGCCACATCCAGGCGTTTCTTTGGGATAATTCCAGGACAGCGACTTCACCACATCCCTGGGAAGCCCGTGCCAGGGCGGGACAACCCTTTCCATGAAGGAATTTTCCTGAATAAACCTCCCCTGATGCAACTCGAGGCTGTTTCCTCTTGTTTTATCCATCGGGAGAAGGGATCTCACCCCCAACCTCGCTCCAACCTCCTTCCAGCGAATTGTAGGAACCTCCTTTTTACCTTCCATAATTTTCCTCCTCACTTTCCCTTCATTTCCCCCTCACTCTCCCACCTTGATCTCCTCCCATTTTGTCCCCCATCTTGTCACTCGTTCTCCCATCATTTCCCTCCTCAGTCTCCCCTTTATTCTCCCCCCATATCCCTCACACTGCCTCTCCCCTTCATCCCCATCCCCTCCATTTCTCCCCGCACCCTCGTCTGCCTCTTTCTCTCAGATTTCCCCCTTTTCCCTCCATTTTTCCCCTCAGATCCTTTTCCCGCCATTTCTCCCCTCAGACCTTCGCCCCCCCACTCCCCGTTTTCCCGCCTTTTATCCGCGCACGGCGCCGCCCAGCGGCCTGGAGGACTCCACTCTCCCCTTCTCCTCCCTCTCCCCCGCTCCTCCTCCTCCCTCCATCCCTNCAAGCGGGCGGGGAGGGGGGGGGAGCGGCGCGCGCGCATTGTTCGGGGTGAACTTTGTTGAGGTGGGGGGGGGGTTAAGGACACCCCAAAATCGCCCCCAGCGCCGGGAGGGCCTCAGGGGTTTGAGGGGGAGCGGAGCCTGCGAGGGTCCCGTGGCTCCGGGAGGGTCCCCCGGGTCTGCCCCTCAGAGGGTCCTGGAGAGGGCAAGGGGAGCGGGGGTCATCCCTGTGAAGCGTTAAAATTCCCTGCGTCGTGTCCCTGAATTTCCCTGTGCCTCCCAATATATCCCTAAAGTCCCGTGTGCTGTGTCCTGTGGAGGCCAAGGACGGGGGAGTCCTCCTGACACATCCCTGAGCATCCCGACAGATCCCTGAGCATCCCGACACATCCCTGAGCATCCTGACACATCCCTGAGCATCCCGACACATCCATGAGCATCCCAACAGATCCCTGAGCATCCCGACACATCCCTGAGCATCCTGACACATCCCTGACCATCCCGACACATCCATGAGCATCCCGATACATCCTTGAGCATCCCGACAGATCCCTGAGCATCCCGATACATCCCCGATACATCCCCTGTCCTTCCCTGGGCATTCCTGCACTGCTTCCCTGTGCGTCCCAGCGAGAGGGTCCTGCAGAGGCCAAGCTGGGGGGGAGTCATCCCTCTGCTTCCGAGTGTATTGCTGTATTTCCCTCTGAATACCTGTATTTCCCTCTAAAACCCTGTATTTTCTTCTGTACTTCCCTGTGCTCCACCTCTCCCATCCCTGCCCTTCCCTGCTCACCCCCGTGAGGGTGTCCTTGGGAAGCCGAGGATTGGGAAGTTGTTCCCTTTATCCCCACTATCCTTCACTCGTGCCTCTGAGCGTCTCCAGTTTTATCCCTGACGCTCTCTGCTTCTGTTCCTGGGAATTGGGTTTGTTCCTGGTGTTCTCCAGTTTGTACCCCTGATATTCTCCAGGATTTTATCCCTGATGTTCTCCAGTTGTATCCCTGATCCCTCCTGGCCGTGATCCTTGTTGGGCCCCCATTCCCAGTTCTGTCTGTGCCCTTCCCAGTGCCATCCCTGCCATTCCCAGTTCTGTCTGTGCCCTTCCCAGTGCCATCCCTGCCATTCCCAGTGCCATCCCTGCCCTTCCCGGTGCTGATCCATGCCATTCCCAGGCTGGGCGAGCAGTACTACCGGGATGCCATGGAGCAGTGCCACAGCTACAACGCCCGGCTCTGCGCCGAGCGCAGTGTCCGCCTGCCCTTCCTGGACTCCCAGACCGGCGTGGCCCAGAGCAACTGCTACATCTGGATGGAGAAACGGCACCGTGGGCCCGGTACGGCCAGAGCGCTGGGAATGCCACGGGAATGATGGGGGAGTGACGGGAGAACGGGAGGGAAACAATGGGAGGAAGCTGGGAAACGGTTGGAGAACGACAGGAAAAGAGCGAGGAAACGCTGGGGGAAGGATAGGAGACGGGAGGAAACAACAGGAGAAAGCTGGAAACAGCGTGGAAATGGGGGAACAACGGTTGGGAAACCGCGGGAGAGCAACAGGGAAATAGCAGGAGAATAAGAGGAAAACAACAGGAAAACAGCGGGAAAACAGCAGGAAGGGAAAGGGGTCAAGCTCACTTTGGGCTCTTCCAGCCACTCCTTGGGAATGTTTGGAGCATGTTGTCACAACCTGGGGCAATTCCGAGGAGTTTGGTGTCCCCCTCCCCGGCCTGATTTTGGGGAGTTTCCCGGGATTTCCCTGCAGGTTTGGCGGCTGGGCAGCTCTACTCGTACCCGGCGCGGCGCTGGCGCAAGAAACGCCGCGCCCACCCCCCGGAGGACCCCCGGCTCTCCTTCCCTTCCATCAAACCCGGTAATCCCACCCATTCCCTGCTGCATTTCTGGGAATTCCACTCCGGATCTGCCGGGATCCAACACCCACCCTCATTTTTCCCGTTTTTTTTCCCCGTTTTTCCCCTGTTTTTCTGCAGACACGGAGCAGACGCTGAAGAAGGAGGGGCTGATCTCCCAGGACGGGAGCAGCCTGGAAGCGCTGCTGAGGACAGATCCTTTGGAAAAACGTTCCCTGCCGGACCCCAGGATGGACGACGACAGCCTGGGAGAGTTCCCGGTCACCAACAGCCGCGCCCGGAAGGTGCCCCCGGGAATTCCGGGATGGGAACCGGGGATTCCCACCGGGAACTGGGAATTTCCCGGCACGAACTCAGATTTTCCACCCCCTGTCCCTGCTCCAGATGTGGCTTTTGGGGTTTGGGATGGGAAAGGGAGAATTCCAGCCCTGGGGTTTGTGGGAAGGAGATTCCGGAGCCAAAATGAGGGAATTTTTGACCCGAGGAGAAATTTAGGAAAAGGGAGTTTCTAGGCTGAAAAAAAAATCAAGGAAAAGAGAGAGAGTCTGGTCCCAAAATCTTGGGAAAGGGAAATTCCAGCCCAGAAATTCAGGGAAAGGGGAGTTTGGATGTCATTTTCCCAGAATTCCGCATTTTTCCCCTTCCAAGGCATTCCCACAGCGTTCTTTAGCATGGAAATATTTTTCTTTTGACTTTTCCTTAATTCCTCCTCCCCTGAGCATTTTTCCACCAGGCCCTTCCAGGATTCTTTTTTTTGGGGATAAAGCATCCTAAATTCCCTGTGCATCCCCAAAAACCCTTCCCTGCCTTCTTTGGGATGGATTCAGCTGCAACCCCTCCCGTGTCCCTTCCCATTTTTCCCTGGGGTTTCCCTGACCCCCCTCCCGTTCCCAGCGGATCCTGGAGCCGGACGATTTCCTGGACGATTTGGATGATGAGGATTACGAGGAGGACACGCCCAAGCGGAGAGGGAAGGGCAAGGCCAAGGTGAGGGAGCTCCTGGGAATTCCTGGATTCCCTCCCGTAGCGAGGGAATTCGGGATTCGCTCCGGGATCCCTCATTTTTCCCGAGTTCCCGAGGATTCCTGTTGTCCCTCGGCCATTCCAGGCCGTTCCCACCACGTGGCACTGTTGGGTCACTCTCGTCCTGGCCTCGTCCCTTCCCTGCCCTTTCAGCTCCTGATTTTCCCCCTAAATCCCCATTTTTCCACAGGGAAAAGGCGTCGGAGGGGCTCGGAAGAAGCTGGATGCGGCGATCCTGGAGGACCGGGACAAACCCTACGCCTGCGACAGTGAGTGCTGGGAAAATCCCGGGGTGGGGATCGCCGGGATCGGGGGATTCCAGCCCAAAAAGGAGATTCCCGTGTCCAGGGAGGGCAGGGCTGGCCTCTCCCCTTCCTCCCGTGGAGGTGGCCGGAGTTTTCCCACCAGGAACGCCGGGAAGCGGCCCCGGGGCCGAGGGTGGTGCCACCGCTGGCAGCGTGAAAATCAGGATGGAAACGAGGACGAAAGGATAAAAACGAGGATAAACTTCCCAAAGAACCCCCAAAGGCCAGGAAGGCCCCTCCCCCTCATCCCAGTGGTTTTCCAGTCGGATCCGTGTCCCTGGGAGCCATTCCCAGCCCTCCTTAGAGCCCCCGGGGAGCTGGGAGCTGTGAAATCCTGCAGGACCCTCAGAGCAGGGATTGCATCCCGAGGCCAAAGCCCCCAGTCCGTGAATTCCGCGGGATAAGGGGATGGGAAAGCTCTGCCCGCTCCTTCTTCTCTCTTCTTCCTCCTGTCCTGCCACTTCCCAGCACTAATTCTCCCCCTGGCTCCCTGAGGTTGTGTTTTTCCTGCCCTTTTTTTCCTGGTTTTCCGTGTGTCCGTGTCCTCTCACGACTTCTCTTTCTGTGTTTCAGACAGTTACAAACAAAAGCATTCCTTGAAACCTCCCGACCGAGGTAGTTCCGCTCTCTCTCTGCTCGTTTTTCCTGCTTTTCCTCCTTTTTTTTTTCCTTTTTTTCCACGGGGTTTTCCCACCCCCCATAAAAATCCCCCCTTTCCGGAGCCCCGGGATCGGCGGGAGGAGGGGAGGGAGAAGCCAAAGGCCACGGGAGCGACGTCAGCGCCGGCCCCGGCCCCGCTCCGGCCCCCTGACCCTTTTCCAGCAGGGAACGAGGCCGGGAAAACAAAGATTAACCCCCCCTGTGGAGCCAGCAGTGGGAAAAACACGGAGTTTCCACCCAAATCCGCCCCCGGCTCCCGAAGCCCGGGATGTGCTGCTGCCTTTAAAGCTCCCTGGTGTTGTTTTCCCGCTCCGAATCCGTGGGGTTTTGCCTAAAAAAGCCCCAAAAAATCGGGATCGGGGCGGGGAATTCGGGATGTTCCCGAGGCTCCTCTTCCTCACCCCGGGAGGAGGAACCCGGAGTTGTGCTTGGAGATTGTCCCATAGGTTTTTGGGGGAAAAAAAGGTCACTTTGGAACCCCATGAGTCAGGGGGGAGTTGGGAATTTCATGGGAATTGCATTGGAATTGCTGCCCTTGGGGCCGTTCTTGGTGCTGCTCTGACCCCTCAGATCCCAGGGCAATTCCCGTGGTTTTTATCCCAAAAAAGCAGTGTGGGCTGCTGGAGTCGACCTCCCTGTGGAAGTTCAGCCCCTTTTTCCCTGATCCAGCTGTTTTTTCCCCAATTTATCCACGGTCCGGGGGGATCCCGGCGGATCCGGAGGCGGAAGCAGATCCAGAAACTTCTGTGTTGTTCCAGAAAGGCTCCAAACTCAGGAAATCTCATCCCAAAGTGGCTTTTTCCCAATTTATGGAAAAACATGGGGGAAACACCCTGGGAAACCTCTCCACCGAGCCCTGGAATTGCCCCTCTGGCACCGTTTTTTGGGATTTTGTCCCAGTTCCTCGTGCTGGGAGGGAGTCAGATCCGTGCTCATCCTTCCCACACCAAAACGGGGCTGGAAAGGGATTTTGGGGCATCCTTGGATGAGGGAAAACCCCAAAAACCCCTGGAAAAGCAGCGATGGGGAACTGGAGCCGATCCCCTGATCCACAGGGTGCCGGATCAAGGGAGAAACCTCACAAATTTCGGGGTGGGAAAGGGGAAAACTGATGGATTTTGGGGTTTGGAGGAGCCAGGATGGATCCGTGGACACCCCAAATCCCTCCTTGGAACCCCAGAATTCCCGAGTTTCCCCTTCCCTTGGTTTTTACCTCGGGATGGGATTTTTTGGGATGGGATGGGAATTTCTTTTCCCCAATACTTTCCCAGTGGGGATTTTGCCATTGGATTGATCCTGGGGTGGTGACCTGGAATTCCTTTGGGATCCCGGGTTGGTAACCTGGAAATCTTTGAGGATCTCAGGGAATTTACCTGGAATTCTTTGGGATCCCAGGGAATTTACCTGGAATTCCTTAGGAATCCCAGGTTGCCTTACCCAATTCCAGCCGATTTGGGGTCAGCCGGGAGCACCCCCTGCTCTCCCAGCCCGGAGCTGGGATCAGGGCAGCTCCGGAGGGTTTGGGATCTGGGATTGCCCTCCCCTGCCGGAGCCCAAGTGGGATTTTTCCCGTTTTTCCTGGGCAGTCTGCGGGAAGCGCTACAAGAACCGCCCGGGGCTGAGTTACCACTACGCCCATTCCCACCTGGCCGAGGAGGAGGGCGACGACAAGGACGATTCCCAGCCCCCCACTCCTGTCTCCCAGCGCTCCGAGGAGCAGAAATGTGAGGAAAAACCCCGGAATTTCCCCCTGGGAAAGCTGGGAAATCCTTGGGAATGAGCAACCCCCTCATCCCTGAGGGGTCCCGGAGCCGTCCCGGCTGGGGAGCGGCTCAGGGGGGGAGTTCTGTCACCAATCCTGGTGTCCTGCTCTGCTTTTCCAGCCAAGAAGGGTCCTGACGGATTGGCCCTTCCCAACAATTACTGCGACTTCTGCCTGGGAGACTCCAAGATCAACAAGAAAACTGGGCAGCCCGAGGAGCTCGTGTCCTGCTCCGACTGCGGCCGCTCCGGTGAGGCACGGAGGGAGCTGCCCTGCCCGGGATTCCTGGGGAGCTGGGCCGGGGCTGCTGGGGAATGGAGAATCAGGGAATGGGGAATGGGGAATCAGGGAATGGAGATGGGGAAATAGGGAATGGGGATGGGGAATCAGGGAATGGGGAATGGAGATGGGGAATCAGGGAATGGAGATGGGGAATCAGGGAATGGAGATGGGGAATCAGGGAATGGGTTGGGTTTGGGCTTGGAGAGGACATTTGGGATCGTTGATCCAGCACTGTCACAGTGGAGACGTGCCATGCTGTGTCCCTGGAGTATCCCTGTGTCTCCAATCCCTGTATCCCCAATCCCAAATCCTGTATGCCAGGCCACCTGTCGTGCCTGCAGTTCCCTGGGGTGTCCCTGTATCCCCAATCCCTGTATCCCAATCCCTGTATCCCAATCCCTGTATCCCAATCCCTGTATCCCAACCCCTGTATCCCAATCCATGTCCCCATCCCAGGCCACCTGTCGTGCCTGCAGTTCCCTGGGGTGTCCCTGTATCCCAATCCTGTATCCCAATCCTGTATCCCAATCCTGTATCCCAATCCTGTATCCCAATCCTGTATCCCAATCCTGTATCCCAATCCTGTATCCCAATCCTGTATCCCAATCCTGTATCCCAATCCTGTATCCCAATCCTGTATCCCAATCCTGTATCCCAATCCTGTATCCCAATCCATGTCCCCATCCCAGGCCACCCGTCGTGCCTGCAGTTCACGCCGGTGATGATGGCGGCGGTGAAGACTTATCGCTGGCAGTGCATCGAGTGCAAGTGCTGCAACATCTGCGGCACCTCCGAGAACGACGTGAGTGCCCCAAAAATCCCCTGGGAGTGCCCCAAAAATCCCCTGGGAGTGCCCCAAAACTTCCCTGGGAGTGCCCCAAAAATCCCCTGGGAGTGCCCCAAAACTTCCCTGGGAGTGCCCCAAAAATCCCCTGGGAGTGCCCCAAGTTCCCTGGGAGTGCCCCAAAAATCCCTGGGAGTGCCCCAAAAATCCCCTGGGAGTGCCCCAAAAATTCCCTGGGAGTGCCCCAAGTTCCCTGGGAGTGCCCCAGATTCCCTGGGAGTGCCTCAAATTCCCAGAGAGTGCCCGAAAACTCCCCTGGGAGTGCCCCAAAAATCCCTGGGAGTGCCCCAGATTCCCTGGGAGTGCCTCAAATTCTCAGAGAGTGCCCCAAAACTTCCCTGGGAGTGCCCCAAACATCCCTGGGAGTGCCCCAAAAATTCCCTGGGAGTGCCCAAAGTTACCTGGGAGTGCCCAAAGTTACCTGGGAGTGCCCAAAACCACCTGGGAATGCCCCAAAATTCCCACTGGAGGCTCAGGAGAAATCTCCAGGGTTTGATGCCTCTTAAGAACACCCTTTAGACCCTGGAAAGGCTTTTTGGGGAAAAAGCTTTGGATTTGGATAACCCACAGGATCCCGGAGCCTTTTTGGGAGAACTCCTCGGCTTTGAACCATCCCTGAGAATCTTCCCTGAGAAACTTTGGCTTTTCCAGAGCCTTTTGGGGACCCCGGGGAGGAAAATTTTGGGGAGGGTTAAAANATCCCCATATGCAAACAAATATACACATAAAAAAAAAAAAAAAAAAAAAAAAAAAATCATTTTGGGGGCCTGGGGGGTGATGGGAGAGGGTTTTTTTTTTTGGGGGGGAAAAGGGGAATTTTGGGCTGGGAGCAATGGGAATGTGCCCGGCCCAGGACCAGCTGCTGTTCTGTGACGACTGCGACCGCGGGTACCACATGTACTGCCTGACCCCGCCCATGGCCGAGCCCCCCGAGGGTGAGTGGGGAACGCTCCCAATCCTGCAGGATTTCACCCCAAAACCTCCCCTCGGCCTCCTCCTGCCTGCCTTGGCATCTGGGGAGTCCTCCTCTTCCTCCCCTTCTTCCTCCCCTTCTTCCTCCCCTTCTTCCTCCCCTTCTTCCTCTTCCTCCCCTTCTTCCTTCTTTCCTTCCTCTTCCTC
>VZTN01034742.1:89386-179668 GCA_013400515.1 Erpornis zantholeuca | reverse complement strand
CCTTTCAGTTTAAAGCCATTCCCAAATGTCCTATCACTATGTGGCTCTCTAAGAAGTCCCCCTCCATCTCTCTTTTAGCTCCCTGTAGGTACTGGAAAGCATCTCCCCAGAGCCTTCCCTTCTTCAGGTTGAACAGCCCCAACTCTCTCAGCCTTTCTTCATAGGAGAGGTGCTTCAGCCCTCTGATCATTTTCATGGCTGCCTTCTGGACTTGCTCCACCAGCTCCATGTCCTTCTTATGTTGGGGGGGCCCAGACCCAGACGGAGGTCTCTGGGTGGATTTTTATGAGAGCAGAGTGGAATGGGAGAATCATGTCCATATTCTGCTGGCCATTCAGCTTTGGATGCAGCTGAGGATCCTATAGTATTGAAGGTTATTCTTGAAAATAAACAAAATCGTATAGTATTTATCAATGGTTATTCCACAATCAAACCATCCAAAAATGTGACCAGAAATACTGTGGCAGTACAGACTGAAGGTGATGCACCTGTTGTTCCACTTTTTCATTTCTATAACTCAGCCACAGATTTTGACTTAGTGGGCCTTAGCTGTTTTTTGAATCGATCTAAAATAACCCTTTGGAGTCAAATCAGTTCCTGGGAGCTAATTAAGGCCCCTCTATCTGAAGGCATATTCACCTTCCATCTGGAAGGAGATGGTCTGTCTGAGTAAGGACTACAGGCATTTCTTCATAGGTATCATCAGCTCTTGCTGATAACATCCGAGGTCTTTCACCACCCTTTCCCACTAGCTTGACTTGGGCTGTTTGCAGTCCTGCAGCTTAGCCAGGGCAATGAGATCAGGATCTGGCCCATGACATCTGCAGTGGTCCTCAGAGCCTCATTGTTGCTAGAGAGCATGAAATGAGCACACGTACACACAGGTGGAAGTGGTAGAAAAAAATGTTTTTTATTTCACAGCTTTTATACCAAACTTTGAAACCCGGTGGATTGGATAGGGAGATTTTCTCTTATCCATCTCCATTGGTTTGGGCAGAAGTCCATTAAAAACTTTTTTCATTATGAATAAAATGAAAACAAGAAAAACAGTTACAAAAACAGAGCTTGTTTTCTGAAGAATTTCGTGAGAACTCAAGAGCGACTTTTCAAAACAATCAGAACAATCCGAAGGCTGAAAACCCGGGGTGACACCTCACATAGCCCCAAGATCCTGCCTTCTTTATTTTGGTGCTTTCCAAGCTCTGAAAGAGTTTGCACTTCCTTTTCTGAGGAAAAAACAGAATTAAGGAATAATTATATTATTCCTTCAGGCTTGTGTTGCAAGGATAATCAAAGCTACAGTCTAGTTAAACAAAATCAGGAAAAAGAACTACTAGCTTTGTGTCTTCTGACAGAACTTCCTTCTCACAACGAGTTCCCCCACCAATCCGCTCTGGATCTATGGATGTGATTCCATGATTCCATCTTCAATCTTCCTGTTAGGTGATTTACACTTATATTTTTTAAAAGCCGGAGTCCACTCCCATGCCCAAGGTTATGGAACCATCAATATGATAATAGATGAATCAAATATTTTAGGAAGGAAGTTGTTGTGAGTGTACTCGAAGACTGATGAAAAAGGCACTTGTACATAACTAGTGATAACTAACTCCAAACAATGATTCTGTCCAGTTCAATTTCCACTTTTTCTCTTGTCACTAAGAACTGGAGGTGTTCGGATACATCTTGTGTAAATGTACCTGCAGTGCAGAAACAGAGAAGGGTGCATTTTGCTAACACATTTCCAATGGTGGCAGAAATAGAATGGACTGAACTTCTCTAGGGAAATGAGTAATCTGTTAAAATAATGCACTTTCATGTTGCATAGAACAGCTTGTGGGTTCAGCCTCAATTCATTACATAATTTCAGCCCTTGCCAAATATTTGGATTTTTTGTAAATTTAATATAAAATAGTTTTATGCTACTGATGATATTTCAAAGCTACAGTACCTAAAATTTTAAAAGAAGCAAATAAAATATTTCAGGTCAAAGAAAATATTTAATTTGACACCAGGAGACTTACAAAAGCGTTTTGTGGTCTATTGAAGAAAACCAGTTTATTTGTAATCTGATGTCCAAATACAAATTTCTATTACTGAGAGACTTTAGTGGGACATATTGTTCCAAACACTTAGTGCTGATCACCCTATCTGGTAATCTTACTACTAATGCAGCTACCCTGATTGTAAATATTTGTAGGATTTGATTCTTGGGCATTTGGATATTTTTCTTGGAATAAAGAGGTACCTTCAAATATGTTCTTTATGTTTTGAGAAGGAAGGTACACAGTTTTTCTAAAGGGATCTGACTGGGACAATGGGTGTTTTGACTGGGAAATTGAGGTCTGTATAACCAGTTCCTTGTCTTTGAAATGAGATAAGGTGAATGTCAAAACTTTAAAAGGCTACGTCAAAACATGACTTGAATGCTGAACTCCTTGTAGTCTTACAAGGTCATCCCTGTGCATTAACAGGAGGTACCTCTGGCATTGTCTTAAACCGGTAGGGAGGATAGTAAATGCAAGACTAACATCACACAAAAGGGAAATTTTAAGTTGTACCTGGACAGTCAGCCCTAACTTGTATTCTCTGTAGTTTGGTGTATCAGATGTGCTGACATCCTTTCTCTTCTATAGCAATTAATTTTTGCAATATTTGCATTGACCATTTGTACTGGATGTACTTACTGTGTTCCATGGCAAACATGTGTTTTTGTTTGAATGTTCCAATCTTATTCTCCACTTTTTGAAGTGTTGCCAGGAGAATGTAATCTACAGGAATTAGGACACATCAATTTAGTGGGTTTAAATAGAAATTCAGTGGAAGAAGAATAACAGTCCTTTAATCTTCTACTCTTCCTAAAAGCCTAGCTAGGAGTAAACAAAAAAGAAATGATATGCTGAAGAGTTGTTCATTAAAATCCAGTCCAGAAAATTCAATAGATGTCCAGCTGTGTTACGTGAAACATTGAAGCAATCACTTCATCCAATTAGGACCTAATCATGCAAAACCCTGTTCCTTCCTGGGAAGTCCCAGGACTTCTTAAGTTAACCAGCATTTAGTGAGGATGCCAGCCTTCTGTAGTTGAAAGAATAGATTTTTGGGTTGCATTTCCCACTGTGAATCTCTTCACATTCTCAAATCAAATTTTCCAGCCCAGTTCCTCAACTCTAGGTTTGACAAAAGTTACACAAACATGAGACTACTGAGTTCTAAATGACCTTGTTATGGAAATTATCTCTATACAGACCTGCAGTGTACTTAGGCTTGACCATTAGATTGCTAATGAATACATTCATTCTTCACAGCTTGTTGAAGACTTCAAATTACGTTTGCTTCAAAACTGTTTACTTTGACTAATCTGGGTTTGTCAAGTGTGATTTGTCACACCACTCATAGTGCAGGAGCTGTGCTTCCTGGCTTGGCAGCAAAACTTTTGTATAACACAGGGACCCAATTATGTTGAGTTTTGAATGCAGAAGCATAATAATGTGCAGTGTCTGATAAGGACTTTGCTGAACTGAAAGACAATGAGAGATACTTTCCTGTTCTCTGATTCTCAGGAGAGTTAATTAAAAATCACATTATTTTACTCTTCAGGTGTGCATCCTTTTTTGTGTGGGATGAACTTTTGCACAATGGACAGCAATTAGTCTTTGAGCAATTACTGATTTACATTAAGCAAAAAGAAAGATCAAGTAACTATTTAGAAATGCTAATTATAATGAAAACCTATACCTTTTGACAAATTTAGAACAAATTTAGAGAGATTACCATTTTCTCTCTAGACCTGCAGTTTCTCATTTATGGCAAATTACCATGACCTCATCTCAGATCTACAGGGTCACTGATGCTCACATCCTCTGTCTTGTTGAACCTACTTATGAAACAACACGGAAATGTTTTTCTCCCCACTCTTTATACTATTCAATAAAATGAGCCATTGAGTGTTGCCCCTCAGTCCTGTTGCCCTCAGTTCTGTGTAGTTGTGTCGTATCTCTATTCCTAGCAGCCTGTCTTCAGTCTCTTCTCCTAGAACTTTTATTCAGTTGTTCATGGGCCGTGCCAAGACACAAACCCAAAAATTTCTAGACTGCTAAAGCTTTCTCAGTGGTCCCTCTCGGTTATTGTAGTATCCCTCCATATTTATTCTTCAAAATACATTTTTATTCTTCTCTACATCCTCCACCAGGCATTCAGCTTTATGCCAGTTAAATTTGCATACCTTAATATTTTGTTTTGTTTTCTTTTCTTTTGTGGATACAATGGAGGATGAGTGGGCAGACGAGTACGAATCAGTTGGATGGGGAACTTCTCCCCATCTGATTGCTACATCAGTGTCTACAAGTTCATGATCAAGGTAGCCCTCTAATATTAGCTGGTCATGTGTGCTTTTCCTACTGTAAAGAATAGCAAACAAGCAACACTAGGAAATGATTTATTCTGTCCTAAAACAGGCAATAGAAAATGCTTCAATCAGCTAAGACAAAATAGAGAAAATAATAAGTCACAGGTCCTATCTTTCTCCATAATGGGGATTATATAATCTATTTCTGATCTTTAGCTCAGAACTTTTTACAAGACTGTGACACCTCTCAACTTCTACTACTGAAGCCAAACTTTGAGAGAGCCAAGTGTTTAATAACTACATTACTTTTTTGTAAAAGAAAAAAGTTGCTTATTTTCTAGGGACTTCCTTGACTATTTAGGATCGTTTAGGTTGGAAAAGGTCATAAAGTACAACCATTAATGCAGCACTGCTGTGTTCACCACTAAACCATGTCCTTAAGGACTACATCTATATGTCTTTTAGCTGCCTCCAGGCCTGGTGACTCTACCACTTCCCTGGGCACCCTATTCCAATGATCCACTATCCTTTCTGTGAAAAAATTCTTCTTAATATCCAGACCTCCCTTGGTGCAACTTAAAGCCATTTCCTCCTGTCCTATTCCTTGTTACCTGGGAGAAGAGAGTGACCCCCACCTGCCCACCAGGCAGTTGTAGAGAGTGATAAAGCCCCCCTGAGCCTCCTTTTCTCCAGGAGCTCTCTCTTTAGAGAGCACCCCCAGCTCCCTCAGCTGCTCCTCACAGGACTTGTGCTCCAGAGCCTTCCCCAGCTCCGCTGCCCTTCTCTGGACACTCTCCAGCCTCTCAATGTCTTTCTTGTAGTGAGGGGCCCAGAACTGAACACAGGATTCGAGGTGTGGCCTCAGCAGTGCCGAGTACAGGGGGATGGTCACTGCCCTGGTCCTGCTGGCCACACCACTGCTGGTCCAGGCCAGGATGCCATTGGCCTTCTTGGCCACCTGGGCACAGACTGGATCATGTTCAGAAGCTGTTGCCAGCACCCCCAGGTCCTTTTACAATGGGCAGCTTTCCAGCCACTCATCCCCAAGATTCTAGCTTGGGGAAGTTTGAGACTTACTCATCTGGTGGTTTTGATTCCATTCCCTTTCATTGGAATCTATTACCAGATGTCATTTCACCAGCCTTATTTCATCTCACGTCAACCTCTTCCATTTTAAAGCTTACCATCCATTCCTTCTCCCTTTCTCTTCCCACAACTTCTTTAGAAATTGCCACATGCTTGTAAACCAGATATCTCTTAAAAAGCTCTCCTCGTGTTTCCCATATTCTTTACCTGCCTATTCTGATAGCCTGAATATTGACATTGTTGATGGGCAATGAAGTAAATGAGAAGGTATGTCTTAAGGTGCAACATTCTGTTGCGGTTAAAACTTTTCTCCTTAGAAATGAACATTAACACTAGTAACCAAAATGTTAAATTGACCGAGCACTTGAATTTTTACAATTTTGATTCTTTGCTAGTAGTGGATGAAAGCACACGTGAAATACTTAAATTATGTATTTTACTTCAATCACTTTTTATTTTTCTCTAACAGGGTATTTTGGAAACTTCTGCATTGTTTGATAGTTTCTATTCTACAGGGATTATAAAAGGCATGGGAGAATCCTTGTATTAAAAAAAAAATGTACCTTAATATGTTATTAGTATGTAATTAAATTGTAATGTAATTTAATATGTAATTAAATGTAACATGTAATTAAATGCAATATGTAATTAAAATGTACCTTATATATTTGATAAGTTTCTCAAAGCAGCATGCTGAAGGTCACTCTCAACAGACAGTTGTCTATGATTCAAACAATAGACAGATTATATTTGTTTATTTAAAGTCTCAGATAAGAAGAAACAAAACTACATCCTTTTCCTTTTGTCTGTTTTGGACACAGACGAATTTGGAAACCTTCAATGGCTGATGAAAGTCACAGAACTTTATGAAGAGCAGAGAAACTTCTTAAAAACCTTCATCAGATACAAATGCACGTAACTTAGCATTGAAGAGGAACCTTGTAGCCTTCTCCTGGGTGTAGGATTCTGTGTTCACGGGAGAGTTCAAACCAGGAGAAGGAAATTAGTCCTCTTACAAAGCATGCTCAGTTAGAGGTTGCATTTTCTTCCTCATTACTGGTAAAAATGAATCAGAATGCTGGAATTAAAGTATTTATTCTTCTCTCTGCTTTCCAGAATGAATGGTGTAACATTTACTGCATCCATTTTGGAAGAAGACAGCACTTTTCCCCCAGACTGCTAACAGGAACAAGGTTATTCTGAGTGATGTAAAATAAATGAAATCTTGAATTTATTTGTCCAAACACTAGAGTTATTTGCCAGGGCAGGGCCTATTGTTTACATGCCAGTGGCTGTCACTGGCTGTAATGGAGACCTTGAATCACATCAACTAGGATATTGTCATTTGTATCTTAGAGTCAGAGTCAGTTTTGCTGGAGATTTTCAGTGGGCCCAGGATTTCGATGGAAGATAGATTTGATTTCTTATGAAACCTATTAAGAATGGGGAAAGAGATTTCTTGATACACATTTCCCATTGACTTTGCACAACAGCCAGAAAGGGTAGGGAGTGTCTGTCATGCTAATGTTAAATAAATTGTGTTATGTTTGTAGCCTAATGTGTTATGCAGAGGATCTGTGGTGGTTGGAATCTTGAGAAGGAACTCTATCTATTGAATTTGACATTTGTGTCCATTTTAGGGCTTGCTTTTATAGTGGATTTTATTCTTTGGTCACTTTCACCTCTTTTATTTCAACTCCAGTGGGTATGCATGAGATTTACAGTGCCATAAGAAAAGGGAGAATTAAGAGAGTGTTTAAAAGAAAGTCTGTGTTCTTCACCTTTTTTGTGCTTGTTTAGCTTTGCTCACTAAAGTACTTTCAGGGTAAACAGCAAGACTGCTGTAAGGAAACCTATTTTCCCTGTGTACGAGCATTTGCAGAACTGAAGTCTGAGAAGGAGCACTCCCCTACTTGAGAGTGCAGGTATAAAGAGGTGTGTATGAGGAGGGATTTGCTGGGTTTGGCACCCTTTATGGCTTCCTCAAGTTTCCCATTTGCTTTCAGAACGAAACCCTTGGGTTCACAAACATTAGCTTTGTATTAGTGTTCCATCCACCCCTTAACGCATCTCCGCGTTTCCGTATTAAGCCAGGTGATGCTGCTGGCAGCAGGCCCTGTTGGGTAACGTGAAACATGCTTTAATGCACGGAGTGCAGGCTGTAAAATGGAACTCGTTCATTCATGCATGTAGAGTCACAGAATCAGAGAATGCTTTGGGCTGGCAGGGACCTTAAGGAACATCTGATTCCAACTCCCTGCCATGGGCAGAGACACCTTTCATTAGACCAGCTCTCACACTCCCAGGGATGGGGCATCCACAACGTCTCTGGGCAGCCTCTTCCAGTGTCTCATCACCCTCACAGTAAAGACTTTCTTCTTAATATCTAATATAAAATGTCTTCCTTTTAGTTCGAAGCCATTGCGCCTTTTTCTATCACTACACACCCCTGTGAAAAGACCCTCTCCAGCTCACTTGCAGGTTCTCTTTAGGTACTGGGAGGCAGCTATAATGTGTTCCTGAAGCCCTCTCCAGGCTGTACAACCCCAAGTCTCACAGCCTGTCTTCACATCCTCAAGAAAAAGTGGTAGCCCAGGAATGCTGTGATTTTGGTTTGTGGACATGTGTTGGTCTAACACAGCCTGGTTTTGGTAGGGGCCAAAGACGTCACAGAGATGGCTTTGTGAGAAGCTCCTGGAAGTATCTACTATGTCCGGCAGAGTCAATTGCTGCCGGATGAGGCACAGGTTGCTGGCCTGATGAGAGAAGTTGGTAACACCTCTCTGATGATGTATTTAAGAATGGCAAAAAACCTGGGCATTCACTTTTTCTTCGGAGGGTTGGGGGGGCCGTGCGGCCGGAGCCCTCCTGGGGCTGGCAGGGGCCATGCGGCTGGGGCCATGCGGTCACTGTCCTTTCGGCACGGCTCGTAGAACTTTGTCTTGTTAGCCACTTCCAGCCGGCTGTGCTGCGAACAGAAAGGCAGAAGCAGCAGCAGCAGCTTCTCTTTTTTGGTGTCCTGCATGAAGAGAGGCACTGAACAGAGCTCTGCCAGTGGGCACAACGTGGCCAGCGCAAAAACATGGTGAGCAATTGCCCGACATGGACTCTAGATGAGCTCAACTTCTCAGTGCTGTAAAATACCTATAGACAACAATTTTATTCCAAGTCAGAGAAAAGGAAAAGTTAGGACATGTGAGGAGAACCAACATGGTGGCACTGAGGTCAGTGAAAAGGAGAGGGAGGAGGTGCTCCAAGCGTCAGAGCTGAGATCTCTCTGCAGGCCCTGGTGAGGACTATAATACAACAAACTCTTTCCCTAGAGTTCATGAGCTGCATGGGGGGATGCAGAGATCCACACACAGCCTGTGAGAAAAAGCGCTCATGCTGGAGCACGTGGATGCTGAAAAGCTGTAATCCAGTGAGGAACTTGGACAGAGAGAAAAGATCCTTGTTTTCAGAGACAGATAAAGAGAGCCCTTGTTTACAAGCTAGAACAGCTCATCCTTAAAAGACTGAACCCCATGAACTAATGGGACCCTCGTAAAACAGTTTTGGGAAGACCATCTCCCAAACTCATTTTATAGGAAGGGAGGGACTCATATTATAGGAAGTTGGGTGGGACTGCTGTTTGTGAAAATTAGAACCATGCTAGAGAAATTCCAGAGAAACTGTCTCCTATGGGAAGGATCCCTCAGCACAACAGAAAAAAAGAACTCCTTTCTCTGAACAAACTGAAGAAAGAGTTTTTAGAAACTGAAAGACTGACTAAAACCCCATGTTTTTTCTCTCTGCATTGTCAGTAGGAAAGATGGAAGTACTAGGAAGAAAAAGGTGTTCTAAAGTTTTAGTTTAGTTCTCATGACCCACTTTTTACTCTGTTAATAATAAATGTTCTTTATACTGTTTAAGTTTTAAACATGTTTTGCCTTAAAGTGTTTTTCCTTTAATCCTTATCTCAACTCGTGAAGCCTTCATTTTGTTTTCCCCTCCTCTGCTCAACTATAGCAGAAGAAACTGAGTGAATGATTTCTTGTGGGTTCCTGGCATTTAGCCAGCATCAAACCATGACAGGGCACTTCAGAGGTACTTGCTTTTGAATGGGGAAATCAGAGTAGTACAACTCATGAACAGCAACAAAGTGCAAGTTCCCAGTTGGATTTATCAGTTTCAAAAGCCAAAGTAAGAGTACATCACAGGGATGTAGAACATGGCTATGATCAGGAAGATCCGCAATGTGTGTTTAGGAATAAATGAATGTAAAATTCAGTAAGTTTACAGAGTGAGGACAAAAATATGCTGTCCCCTTAAATACCTTTGTATCACTTTTCGTTCCAAAGTTTATCACCGTAGCAGCTTGCATGAAAGGCAAGTAGGTATGGCAGAAATATCTGTGGGGTAAAATCACTCAAAACTCTCAAAGCTGAAGAAATGAAGTCTTATACAGTGTATTTATCGATATCGTGCAGAAAATAAGACAAATTCATAGAAGACAAAGAAGTCTAGATGTTTAGATGAAAAAGTAAAAAGTCCGAAAAAAGTTTGACTTAAGGAAGACATGGCACTGATACTAGTGATATCTCCATGACCATTAGTGATAAGTAAAATACACATTGCTGTAATTAAAAACTGCAGCCTACAGGTATTTATATGCCCAAGTTTGTTGAGAGTTAAAGATGATTTGTCTATGATGTGTTGCAAAGTCACCAATAGCTGCATTGTTTTAACACACATGTGGCTTAACTCCACAGTTGTTCATCATATATTAAGCTGGACTTCTAGTTTCCTTCACTGTCATCTTTACTGGTGTCAGAAGACCTAAATCTGCTGAATTTTGATAGAAGGGTTTTTTTTCTTTCTGCTCTGAAACAATTTTATGTGTCTATGTAATGGGAGAGCAGCTGTTAATCTCACAACTGAACTCCAAACTGCTGACAGTTAACAACAGTGATTTACATCTTTTCAAGGAAGAGGAGACATTATTATTTTATTCAAGTACATCTCAGATTAAACTGGAGGAAAGAGAATTTAATTTACAGGATATAGAAATTTTTGTGAAAAAAAAAACCCAGAGAAATGCTAGGCAGGTTTCTAATCACCAGAGGAATGAAATTCTGGATCAGCTGTCTTGTGAAAAGAATTTTTGTGGGGTACTACTCAATGTGTTTTCCAGACAGCTCTGAACTCAGTGTACCAGAATGTAGTTCACATGGGCCTTGTCCTTTAAGTTCTTCCTTGCTAGGTGTGCTCAGATTACATTAGAAATTCTTTATTTCCAGCATTTATCTTTCTCATTCTTGACAAGGTATGACAGCAATAGAAAAATGAGGGTGACAGCAGTGACAGATTCATCTGTCCCAAAATAGACTGGAATGTGGCAACATGAGCTCATTGCCTGATTGTTCCTTGTCTCTCTGGATAGGAATGTGCTGTGTTGCAGCTCAACTAGAGAGGGAGGAAACACTAGGAAGGGAGGGCCAAGTGCCAGTGCTCACCTGGGACAGTGCAGAGCCTTTTTGTGGTACCTGAGCGGAGGTAGATTGCACAGGGCTTTCTTAATTTTCTCTGAGTTACGCAACTTTGTACTGTGCACAAATAACAGAGGAGCTATTATTGTAAACCACAGGTAATGAGAAACTTCAAAACAAGGAAAATACATGCATAATAGATTTATTGTGCAGTATTTCGGTTACATGAGCGCAATACAACACATTTCAAATTACTATAATTTACATGTGGGATCAAGGTTTTTTGGATCCTGGATTCCATAAGTCTTAAGTCTCAGGGGAAACCTTGAGGCCAATGGCAAAAAATTGATTTTTTTTTGCGATTTTGATAGGGCCTGCATTTCCCTTCCGAGCTCTTTACCCCACTCTCTCCAGCTCTCACGCTGTCATAACCCATGAGGAAGAAGGTAAAGAAGGGTTTCATTGTAACCTTTCTGCACATCACCTTTCATTACGGAAAAAATGTAGCTCAAGTAGACTGTCACAGTTTCCTTTTTTACTCTTCAGTAACTAGGACAGCCTAAAAAGAAGACTCTACTTTTCTTCAAAGAGACAATTAGGAGCAGCGCTTTTTTTTTTTTTTTCAATATGAAAGACTCCATTATCTTGCTGAAAACAGTGATGGTAAATCCGAACCTTTGTCAGGCTGAAACTATAAAAAAATTCACCTTTCTTGACATCTTAGCTAATGGCTCAAGAGATTTCTGCTGATGACATAAAATAAGCTTGTTACTATTTTCATAGATCATGCATATTAAGAACCACAACCTTTTCCATGCTCCTCCCAAAACAGTACCAGGGAAAGATGTATTCCTATTGTACAAGTCTGAATGTTTTGCAATCTTTTCCTTGATTCAAAAATTTTAATGTGGAAATAAATGGAGAATCATTGTATCTGTAAGGTTCAGATCTACTACGTTATGTTAAAATTTGCAATGTTGCACTGAAAATCCCAATAAGAAACACTACGTAACAAAAAAGAGATGGCTTCTAATAGCCTGTTTAACTTTTAATTAGAAAATTTCCATTTTTGATGGAACATTAAAATTCAGTTAGCCCTCAAGTTTCTTGGCATATTTACAAGCCCATGCAAAAATATTTAAACACTATGATTTGAATGCTATTATTCTATGAAATACTGGAATTATAGATGTGAACTTATAAGTCCACAAATAAATATGTTTTCTACTGTGATAGTAATGTCACTTAAAAAAGCATCTTGGTAACCTTTAGTTATAACACACATTTTTATATTTATTTTTTTATTTATTTTAGTGCTTAAAATGTTTTATTCAATAACCTAGAATGTGTACAAAACCCAAATCAATTATTTAGTGCATTTGATCACAGAAGTAGTTTTATTTTCCTCCACAGAGTAATTAGTCATCTTCCTTCTCTATCCACGAGGCCAAAATCTGATTAAATGTCCTGTTTTCTTTGTCTGAGGAGATTCTTTTCTGGTGGAGAGATGATGGTATGGCTTCTCCAAATTTTCATCTAAGAGGTGTATTATTGAAAATAATCAGACTCCCAATTGAAGATTTTAATGTCATGGAAAATTCATCAGTTAAAATGACACCTGCTTTCCTTACCTTGGGAAAAGTCTGCCTTTATCTTAGCCAGTCTTTTATGGATGCTGATGCACTGAGGTACTGTATTTTCTCATAGCTTTGTGGCTTTGAACAACTCTCTTAAATTCTTAACAACTGCTTCCTTGTGTGTTTCTCCTGATTTTCAGGATTGCTCACTGGGTTCTGCTAAATTCAATAACAGCAAGAGATGATTCCTTTTATCAGCCTGTTTGACAAGTCTTGTTTTCACTTTTTTGCTCAAAGTTCAAGAGATGAAAAGGATTTTGCTTTTCACTGGTGGAAGGAGAATATAAAGGGATATGTATGCAGGACACTTATTTGGATGTGCAAAACTGGAGGCTATGTGAAGTAGAGACAAATTTGATGCAGTTTTGGATCACAGCTTTTTTCCCCTTGGCTTTGTTCTGAAGTAGATAGAAAAGGAAGATCCATCCACAAGAAGTAGGACAAAAGACTGAAAATCATTCAGGGAACTGCAGATACCAGACATGGAATAAGTTTCTCTTCTGCATAGGTTCCACAGTTCTGTGGGAAGGCATAACAGCTTTGTATCCACTTATACCTAAATCTCAGGCTCTCCTGGGGGTTAAAATGGCTTATTCCATCTATTAAGTAAAAGGAATGGAGGCAGCAAAGGTCTTACTTAAATTGCTTTGGGTGCAGGTGTTTTAAACATTTGCAGTTTCTCTGCAACACTGATCCATTGGCCACACACTGTAGGTTCTTTCAAAATAAAAATGGAGAAGTGGTGAGTGGTTTCTGCTCTGTCATCACCTTCTCCTCTATGAGACTGGATTGTGTTGATGAAAGCACAGACTGAAGATGCTGCAGACTGAACTGAAAAATTAGATACTGTGAATGGGTGTGAATATTTGGTTCTTTGCTCATCTCTCTAGCATAGGACCACTTAAACCACAAGATAGTTCTGCATCCAGAGAGCTGTTCGCTCCAGAATACTTTTCTGGTTCTTTTGGGAAAGGAGAGGGTTAGTCACAGCTTCTTCAGTGGTTTCCCATTATGCCACCCTGTTCCCTGGAAATGCAGTTCTTTGGGAAGAGGCCAGAGGGGGTTTCTCATTGAATTCCACTAGAATAGATTCTACGTAAAAGACACGTGAAAATACTCTGAGTGAGACTAAAACTCTTCAAAATACCAATGCTCATTAAATAAAGATGTATTTATTGGAATAGTGTTATATTGCTAGGCTGAGTCACGGCACCCCTCATGCTCTGTGTTTACGTAAAAGGAAAAGCTTAGAAAAGGATCAGCTCTGTTTCTGGACCTCATGGTCCAGTTTTTACTTTCTTCTTCCTCCATCTGATGTTCTGCTGAGTACTGATATAGCAACCACTCTAGGAACTGGTTTTCATAATATTAATCACATTTTTCATCTGTCTGCATATTTATAGGCTTTCAGACTAGTAAAAAAATAAGTAAATCCTTAAAAATGAGGGAAAGGGAGAAAAGGAAAAAGAAATGGTTCTTTAGAGGAACTGCAAATCTGGATTCTTCTTGGGTTGCTTAGTCTAATCTTAGCCTGTATGTCAATGATATATTTCAAACAGAGCAGACAAATTCACTCTCATGCATCTTTAACTTACTGTCACGAAGGAAAATCTTGGTGAAGAATTTCTGGGGTTGAACCTCATACTTGCCACATCCTGTCTGTATGCCTGAAACACCCCCACTGCTCTCTGGAGGCTGACATGTCTGTTGGCACAGCCACGTGACTGTCATTGAGTCACTGAGAAGAGTTTCATAATCACCTCCAGACAGAGCTCTGAGAAGCAGATCCTCTGTTGAAGGGTGTGAGGTGTGAGTCCCAGTGAGCACCATCGGGCTGGCACCTCAGAGCAGCTACAGAACCTGCCTTGTGCTGAATCTGTCAGTAGCTGTTGCTGCCTCTCACAGGGAAAACTGTTCGCCTGACTGTTACCAGTCTCTTTTCAGCTTTCCTGTTTCCTGGAGAAGTTACTTATATTTTGAATAAAAGATGATTAACTGTTAGATAATTAACTATTTAATCCCCAAATTACTTTTTTTGGAAAAAAAGAGTTACTATTTTAAAAAAAAAAAGTTTTTTGTATTTTATAGGGAGTTGGAAAACACCTTTAAGATCATCAATTCCAGCTGTTAACCCAGCACTGCTGTGTTCACCACTAAAGAGTGTCCTTATGCTCCTCATCTAAACCTCTTTTCAAACACCTTCAGGGATGGTGATTGCATCACTTCCCTAGACAGCCTGCTCCAGTGCTTAATAACCTTTTCCACGAACAAAATTTTCCTACTATCCAATAGAAACCTCCCCTGGCACAACGTGGGGCCGTTTCCTCTTGTCCTATCACCTGTCACTCGGGAGAAGAGACCAAACCCCGCCTTGCTGTGACCTCCTTTATGATTGCAGTGGTGGCTATCCCCTCACCAGGGTGCCTCAGGGACTAAGCTTACACCATGAGCCAGCACTGAAATCTGTGTTACCCCAACTCCAGCTTTAGCAATACCTGAGCTGTGACACAGAGAGCCCAAAGGCAGCACAGGCTTGGCTGGCTGGGCTGCACTATCTATATCACACCCACCCATTCATTGTCAAACAACCCAAATTCACTGTCAAATCAATTCTAAAATACTGATGTTGGTACAAAACTGACATCTCTACTTGCTTTTGATGTTCATGGGGTGAGAATGAACCACTCGCCTCTTTGTTATTGGTAGCTCTTATGTAAAGATAAACATGGAATAAAAGAGAATACAATAGAGTAGTTCAGTTGGAAGGGGCTTACAGGGATCAATCCAGCCCAAGTGCCTGACCAATAGTTAAAACATGTTACTGATGGCATTGTCAGCTGCCTCTGAAACACTGACAGTCTTGCTACATCAATCACCTCTCCAGGAAGCCTGCTCCAATGTTTGACCACACTCTCATAGAGAAACGCTTCCTAATGTCCAGTCCGAACATCTTCTGGTGGAGCTTTGAACCACACCCCTGTGTGCTGTCAGCGGATATTAGGGAGAAGAACAGAAATGTGTCCTGGGAATTTAAATCACCTGATGATTACATGGCTTGGATATGGAAATGATACATTTGGGAGTCTTTGTTATAGCAGCTGTTAAAGGAATCTCATTCAGCCTAATCAAATAAATAAATAAATAAAAGTGCTATTTTTGGAAACAGACAATGTGCTTATATGAACTTCCTTACCTCCACAGAGCACAGACTGACAGGATCAGGCCTGTTCACTGCAAGGACAAATACTGAAACAAATTTTCAGTGCTGCATCTACTTTGCTACTGATTCCCCTGAACTCTTTATGAATACATGTTAGATGGTCCTTTCCCATCTTTCTTTAACTTTTTTTAATCATAGATTTGAAAGTAAAAACACAAGGATTATAAACAGCTAATGCTGTATTTTACATACTTCTGAACATGTATTTGAAATGGCCAGAATTCTTCACTACAATCATATGATCATGGAGTCATATAATGGTTTAGGTTGTAAGGGACCCTAAAAGTCATCTAGTTCCAAGCCCTGTGCCATGGGCTGGGACAAGTGGGATCTAAATAGTGCATTTGATAGAGAACTTTGAATAGAGAACTTTTCCTTGTCCCTCAGGAAAGCATGCAACCCTCACACGTGCACACTCCCAGCAGCCCTGCTAGGGCTGACTAAGCTTGTGTCCTCACCTACACAATTTGGTTCAGATAATTTCACTGTGCTAGTACAGTTTATATAATATAGTCTGCATGGATGCAGCTAGACATTCTCATGCCTTAAAAAATAGAATGAATATGCCAGAAAACAAAATATTTTAAGATTTTGATGTAATATGCTAAGTAGAAAATTGATAGGGAGCCATAGGAAGCTGTTTGGTCTAAAAAGAAAGCTAAGGAAACTGCAAGTGAGCAACATTATAGGAAATTATGGGAAATTTCTAGGACTGGTAGAAAAGGCTCATGAACACCAACCCATGGCTGGTTTTCTCTAATGTTAATATCCACTAACAAGATACAGAAAATCAGATTTAAACCTTTGATGATACTTTTAATGTTAGTCTTCAAGGAAAGTAAGATGTTCTCCCCAGAAATTTTGGTGTTTACTAACTGCAGTAGCACAGACCTTTAGTTTAGTTCTGTACGTGTTTATTTTATTACCCACAACTATGCCAGAAAATACACAAGCTCTCTATTCACCAAATCAAATTAATTCAATACCTCCCATGAAGATTGTATTTCTTTTTCAAATGGGATTTCTTTGGAATGAATCAATGTTTTTGCTCGGTGGTTGGAGCAGCTGTAATAACACTGTGTTCACTGTGCAACCTTATTACATTGGCTTAGGAAGTGTAAACTGATTTTAAGATAGATGGGTCAGATTTTTCCAGAAAAGTTTTCTTGTAAAAGTCATGGAGATTTTTTTAAATAACTTCCTCTTTCTTAAATTTTCAGTTAACATTTATTTTTCCCAGTTTTTTAGGAGAAAAAAAGACAGAAAATTAAAATCAGAAAGTCAGAAAAAAGCAGTATTATAGATAAGAGGTAAATAATCAAAATGGATTAGGAGGGAAAAAATGTGAAAAAAACTCGCTGCTTTTTCACTGTTTCTTTTAAAATTTAACCAGTTTCAAGGTATTTTTATTATTTACTTCCTTAACTTATGTAAATATTTCAATTTTCACTTCTATGTAGATGAAGCTAGAGCATTTTATGGATGATTAATTCTGTTTTAAACACAGGTTTGATTAGACTGGCTTTTGGGCATATTTTTCCCCAGCATTTTCCTGGAGAGAGAATGAGCAGTAGTGATGGTGGAAAATGTGCTCGAGCCAAGAAGGGATCTGCTACATATATTTAATACATTGTCTACTGATTTAGGTCCTCAGACTTAAGATACCTCTTTGACAGCTGTTGTTTTCTTCTGGTGTGGTTTGGGGGATATCTCTGTGTTATCTTTTTCTCCTTCTGTTTTGACAGAAGATTATTATCTGAACAGTTTATTTCAGTACTATTTTGTGCCTTGTACTATGTGAAAGAATATGGAATAAATATTTTGTGGGTCTTCTAGACAATGGTACCTCTAAAGCTGAAGGAATCATGATTTGATGAACTGTGCCTGTGCTTTATATTTAGCCTTGGCTTGAGTGTGTATCTCACCCTGCCTATGAAATTGGCAGCCTTGGGGAGGTTGGAGAGATGGCACAGCAATCTCTTACTGCCTTTAGCTCTGTTCAGAGGAAACATCCTATAAATTACTGTCCAGAGACTGGAGTAAATCACAGGTCCAGACTGAGTATAATGATGTTTTGATGAATGGCACATGGCAGTGACTTCCTTGACAGCCTTGCTTTGCCTTTGTGCTCCCTTTAGGCAAGGACATTAAAAACACCTTGTCAGAATGGTACCACTGGGCTAGCAACAGAGAGAGCACTAAAGCAGGTCATGTAAAAAGAATCTGTCAAAAAGAGCTCATAGAAAATCTGCGCTGAATTTGCTGCAACGACTGCTACCTTGGTCATAGTTAACCCAGAGTTATATAATGGAGGCTGTGTGAGGTGGAAGGAGGAGCAGAAGAGAGTCAAAGCACTACAGATCAACCGAGTTCAGCTTGCCCATGTGCAATACCACTCACAGAGTACCTCTGTAGTATGTTGCCTGAGTTCTCCTCAAAGTTACATAAATGCACACACATGTATACCTACATAATGTGCTTTTGTGCGTGCATCTAAAAAGATTCTGTTCTATTTCACTGGGACAGATCTCCAGCATAGTCTTCTCTCTCTTCATCCTACCACTAGACCAATGTGTTTCACATGTATTCTGAATGAGCAATAGCAGTCTCCATAGGATATCTTACTTTGTAATTTCTTCCCATTTTTTATTTGTGGTGTGGTGGCTGCCTACAAGTCACTCCTGTGTTGCCTCTTGTGAAATGGTTTCAGCAGCTGCAAGTCTGATTCAAAATCTTGCGAAAGTCATCTGAATTATCTTTTCAGGCATAAAATCAAATGGAAACAAACCAAACTGGCATAAAATTGAAATGAAGTAGTCCACAAAATATTTGGTCAGTGAACCTCACTGAAAACTGCAGCACTGGCATTTGCGAGCCTGATGTTCGATGGACTTTGTGAGAGGTGGAATGGTGCTCACGCCATGGCTGGTGTTAGTAGATTTTGTCATACTGAAAAGAATTCCCAGGCCCTAGATGTCAATCCTCTGTCCTGCTAAACTGCTGAAATGGCTCTTGCGTGTCTTCATTTCAGACTAACCCTCTGGATGTTTCCCAGGTGCTATTCAGAACATGTCATGCATCAGGGGCAATTCCCAAATAACCTGTTTGGAAGCAGACAAACTACCTGAGAGATTAAGAAAGTTTAATAGTCTGAGTGTGAGCTGCCTCACGTCTCTTGGGCACCGTGTCAGTGAATGGTCCCAATTGTATTCCATCTCCTGATACAGACATAGCCTTAGGTGTTAGGCTCCACCTGAAATGCCATCTCATATTCTTCCCTCTCGTAGCCTCAGTCCTATGATTTCTCTTTGATCTGGTAATATTGGTTATATCCACCACTGGAGACCAGTCTCCAGCATGGCTTAAAGCTTTAGCTGAGCTACAACCATGTTACCTCTGGTCTGTCAGGTATTTTTGCAGGTGGTATATCTTCTACGAGACTCAGAATGACAGACTGAGTGGTAATAAAATTTGTCTTGTCACAGATCTAGGAGGTGACTCACAGGCCACAAAGAATAAGGCAACTAGTTTATGAAATCTGGGGCATTTTTCAGTACCTCATGAAAAATAAAATTCGTATAAATTGCATATTTTTTCTGGAACTTTTCTTCATTTTCCAAAGGATTTCTCTGACATCAATTATTTTTGGGAAAGTGCCACTAAGGCACAAGTACAGTGAATTCCTGTGTCACTGTCTACAAGTTTGTGGGAGGCTGTGGTGAAGGGTGGCTGCAGTATATGGGATTTCACTGGACTGTTGCTCCAAAATGGTATAAACAGCCTGACTGCTCTAAATCTGGAAAGCCCAGTGGAAACAGTGATTGTCACATCTTTTAGCACAATGCTGATTGATTCTTATCTGAAAGAACTTCATATTTTTCACAGAAGAGATTCTGGTCCCCTTGGTCCCTGGTTTAACAGCAGCTGAAGTGGAGGGCCTGCAAAGCTCAGCAGAAGAATCAGGGTTTGGGATTTCTGCTGTAAACTTCAGCTCAAATGGATCCAAACAATTCTGCCTTCTTCTAAGGGATAATTTGGTTGATGCTCTCACAGAAATGGTGTGTGTCCCTCTTCAGCCTCTCCAGCTGCTGAAGCTTCTGCTTATGGGCCAGCAAATCACCTCGGGCTAGATTTGGGCCTCTCTGGTAAACCAAAGGACTGGAGAAATAGTGTTGGATTTGGCTCCTAAATTATTCAAACAAGACAGTGTATGCAGGTGCTGAAATGAAATGGATGAAAGCTGAGCTCCTGGGCAGATTAGATAAAAGACAGTCCAGAGCTTTGAAGACCCTGAGGTTTGGCAGAGAGATCTGCAGTCAATGGCTTGTCAGGTGCCTTGGACATGCTTAAAGTTGGTTGTTGCTTTGACCAGAGACCAAGTGGCACTGTGGCACATTAGTCTTATGTCTACCTTGTAAAGAAGGATATTGTAGAGGGCACCTGGACAAACAGCAGACATTGAACAAGACCCCCCACAGCATTAGATTTCAGTGGCACCATTAAGACAAGGAACCCGTACATCTCACAGACATTTCAGGATTTTTCTTCTCAATACTGCAACCTGACAAATATTCCAATGCTGATCTTGCAAAGGTCTTCAGGATATGCTCAACACTAAAGCAGCAATCCCTCATATTAGGGTCCTACAGCCTCCTCCCACACAACAGGGAAACTGTAATCTCATGGCTCCTTGGAAAACCAAAACAAAAAGTAACATAATAAGTTAATATGAATATTTGTGATGATTCTTACTGACCAGCAGTAAAAGATGTGACTTGTGGGTTTTGTTAAAATAATTTGTGCAGATAATAATAGATAAAATTTTGTTTTTCCACCTCCTGTTTTACAGTGATTGGTCACTTTCTCACAATTTATTGGGCCAGTCCAATTTTTAAAGAGTAACATTAGACCCATTCCTTTATAATTGTTTCCATGAGATTTTTGGGGTTAAGGTTTATCAGTCTGTTCATTTAGTACTCACTTTCTAAACTGACCTCAGATTTATTCCTTACTGTAGGATTCTGTATTTCACACTTCCAGATTTTAAGTGGTTCGCACATCCCACATTGTTATGCTGTTTCTCCTCAGGTAGCTCAGAAATAGACTGATTTCTGGAAGTAAATTTCAAGGGTTGGTTTTCAGGTAATCCTTGAATTTGCAAAGTTTATAAACTATTTCCATATACCATTTGTTCCCCACAGTCCACTTCTCTGTGCTATCAAAATTATTGTCCCCTTCTAACCCTTTGCTGGGGCAAAAGCCTGTGCCAGGGTCCCACATGGGCTATCAAAGGGATAAGAGTCACAACAATGCAGCAAATAAGAGCAGAAGAAGGAGGAAGAACACCTTCTCACATAGCATTCCAGAAACTCTATTTTTAATGAATAACTGAGGCACTTCTTTCTTGGAAGGAAAGATAACCCAGCATCAGCCTCAGAAGCAGATAACAGGCAGATGCCTTTTCACAGCTGCGACCATGAACAGTGATGGAAAGGCTGCATGGAAATAAATCATTTAGACACTATAGGGAAGGAAATCAGACCTAAAAAAAAAGTTATGTCTCCACTTGTGCAAATAGAATGCTTTGTGTTCACTTTGAGGGTTAAGGTTGTGCAGTGCTATGAAATAGTGCTACAACACCATTCTGAGGAAATTGAAATTCATCCCAAGTAATTAAATTCAACACTCTGTGCATTATGTCCCACGGCTTTCACCCTCTAGTTGGGAAGGCCTAAATCTGACATCAGCTTTAGTTTTAGTGTCATTCACTGTGACCAAAATCCCTTTGCATCATTCCACTTTACTCAAGATCCTAGAAGAGAATGAAGTTCTTTGAATCACATTTTTTCTTATAAACCTGGATAGAGAAACCAGATTAAATTTCTGAAATCACAGAACACAGAACTTGACCTGTATGCTGATGAAAGTGGGAAGTTTTTTTTCTCCTGTTCTACACAGAATGTTGCCTTTTCCCTGTCCCTCTCCTTTCTAGCTCTTGTCCTGGGAAGTTTTAATCAAGATGGAATTCATGGTCCAAGGCTGGTGCTTCTGCTGGGTACCAGGATATGGTCCAGGGCTGTCTTCCTAGCTTTGATCTTTGCAAAAATTCCCTTAACCTCGTATGGAGACTATTCATCAATTCCATGATATGACACAGAAGATGTATGAAGTCTCCTTTCCTTTACAGTAACCAGTCTGAAAACTTCCTTGGATGTAAATATTGTCATGATATTTCACCATCAAACCCTATAGTTATTGTAATTATCTTTGAGTGTGGAGCTGAAGGGCGAGACCATGGAACCAGTTGAGATGTAAATACAGGAAAGTCTATACTGACTGAAGAAATTAGACCTGATAATTTATTTTTCTTCATCTATAAAGTCTATATCTGGACTTTAATTTCCATCTAGTAAGATCTGAGTTTCATTTTTCCATTTCAATTTAGTGTTATCATTGTGGTAATGCTGAAGAGATCCTGTAACACATCAGGGCTCATTTTGAAAGATGCTCTAAAAACAGTGTGACAGCCCAGAGAAAGAAGGTGACTTCAGGAGATTTCCTGTGTTCTTGTGTCACAGCAGTGCAATTCGTCCCAGAAAACTCGTAATTTAGTACAACCAACAGCTAAAGATCAGTAGCTGCCTGTATTTACCTGGCCATTCCTGTTACCCTGTGCAATACTTTTTTTCAGTTCATCTGTTGATTATGCTGGCTTGTGGGGACTGCTGAGGCCCTTTCATCATCTGACATCTAGTGGCAGTGCTGTGCAATAGGGACGAGGTCAAAAACGAAGCTGGAGGTGTCACACCGTGCGAAAATTCTAGTCTTTCATGATATCACATTGTGGGATGATTTCATTTTCTGACAGCCAACCAAGGTTTTTAAATTTGCAGTCTTCTCAATGTAATGCAATGCACTTAGTGGTGCAGTAACAAGTGTGTGTTTCCCACTGAAACACATGCAGCATTTTGCATTTGAACTTGTATTGTGCCCTCTTATAATAGAATCTTCCTTGAATTCTAAGTACCAGGAATTTCTGGAACAAAATCTTAGAGGCTTATTACAAAGTCCTTGCTGAGCTTATAACAGAGGTAAAATGTTTGAAATACGAAATGAAGACATCATTGATAAAAATTAAAATATTAAAATCCTTTTAAAACATCCAGACAATGCCTACTCATTTCCAGATAATCCACAACTCATCACCTTGCATTCATATATTCTTTTCCCATTTGGGCTCTCCAGAAAAGAGCTGGTAGTTTGCTGTGTCAGGAACACCACACACCTGAAAAGCTAGGAATGCATGTGTGTCCTTAGAATTTCTTGTCATGCTACTGCAGCTATCTCCACAGACTGATGCATTCACTTTTGAATATAATACAAGTGAAAGAACTCCTAAAAAAACCAAAAAAAATTCAATCAAATTTTGCTCATTGATAGGTCAATGTTTTGATTGGCAAAATTTAAGTATCTTCCAATTCAAATTTTATAGTGTGTAATGTATGAAATGCTGATTAAAATAATAATATGATGAACATACAATTATTAGAAAAGTCTGGCAATACAAACTGAGTTATTAGTTTATTAGTCTGAAGACAGTATATTTATACTGAAATCTTTTATGCTGAATTGAGGTTTGCTTCAGAATGAAAGGAAATTGTAATTCTGGAATTTTCACTGATATCAGACATTAAAGTTTTGATGATTTTAGGTTATTTCCATCAGCTTTCTCTAAGGCAAATAGAAATTTGGCAAAGAAGTCTAAACAACAACTTTATTCTAGTATGCAGAGTGATTATTATTTTGTGGTTAGTGCCCGGCCTTTCTATTTTGAGTAAACAGATCGTGCTGTAACCAAAGCTGTGACTTGTACAGGCCCTTGTCTAGCAGGACAGGAAAAATACTATTATTTCCACTGTGATCTTTCATCAAAAGAGTGAGATAAACCTACTGCTGTGCATGGAGATAAACTTACTAACTCTCTGTGGTAATGAAACAAGACCTTTTTCCCTTTGTCAGATACCACACGCTGCTGGCAATTCCAGCTGCCAGCCGAGGAGAATGGCACCACTGCTGGGGGAAGACAATTGTATTTTGTCTAAGAGAAACAATAGGAATCCCTCTGCCTCGCACACCAAAGTCTCACAGACAGTTACAGAATATTCAGGCTTTGACTGTTTTCTCCAGTGTGCAAAAAAAAGCCCCAGCAGCCCCACTTTTCTCTTACAGTGTCAGCCTGGCCTGTTAGCCAACATTAGGTGCAGAAACCAGATTTTTGCACAGTCCATGCCCCACTGAGAATGGCTCCTGGCCCTGTGCTGAAGGAGGAAAAGGCTCCCAGAAGAGTTATTTGCAGGAGATCATTATGTGCCTATTTTTGCTTGATGTTGAATAAAAACTTTACCTGAGACCTATATCCATCTTTTTTCTAAGTCTGCTCTCAGACACATACAGGGCAAGTACTCAGTAGCTGACTTGGACTGACTTCTGGTACTAAAACACTTGCCTTTGACCACATTGTTTGAAGGTGTCTGAAGGACCATCCATTGGTCTGAACTTAGATCTCTCCATTAGGCATGGGGGCAGCTCTTACCAGGATTTTGGTTTTTGTGGCCAGAAAGTGCTCCATGACCTAAAAACATGCAAGGCAAGTGAACATAATGAAGAAGCTGGCTTCAAGACCATCCTTGTGTTAAAGTACATAGTTCCTTTTTTCCTTTCTCCAGATAGATGCCCTAAGAGATAAAATCTTTATTCCTGTCTGTTGGCAGTATCAGGATAATTTTTAAGCTCAGGATAATTTTTTTTTCCATGAGTGTTTCATTTTGCCCTCACTTTAAAGCTTTAAGAATAGCATAATAATGGTCAAATTAATCCTGGATTGCAGAGACTTTCCTGATGGTTAAACATCTTTAAAGGCTCAGATCCAGTCAATAGGACACCAAACACAAGGAAGTGGTGGAAATCAGATACTTGGATACCTAGAACTTGGCCTTCACAGTGTAACCAAATTCTTACAGAGATTCTATGTGTGCAAAAATATCTCACGGCATATTCAGAAATTAAAGAAAAATATCTGTATTTACCATTGCACAATTTGCATTTTATTTAGACCTCTGGCTTTTGATAGCACCGATTCCCAAAATTACAGCCTCCGATAATCTGCATCTGAAAATAACCTTTGCAAAACCAGAGGCAGAAAGGTTTGCAAGGCAGGAGGTGAAGCTCTGGGAAGGAGAGTCAAGGGGATGCAAAGGGGAGGAACGTGGTGGGGTCCATTCTCATTTACACACAGATCACTGTGCATGTACTGGTGTGAATGTACATTTCTTCTGCCGAGTGCTTGAGGAATGGTCGTGCTTTGTGGGAACTTTGCTGGGGAAGTACATTTCTATGTATTAATGAGCACAAACGTCACATTAAGGCTGTGACAGTGCAGAAGATTTCCAAAGAAGTGTTACTTAAATATATGTTGGAATTTTGCCATGAGCTTGAAAGCTTTGCTGAATCAGTGGCTTCTTCTCTAATTAAATCCTGTCCTCTGGATCATGATGTACACAGGCTGCACTGTGTTCCTGGAAATGAGGAAAGAGTTGATCACACTTAGAAATCAAAAAGATGTCTTTACTAATAGTCATTCTCCTTCCATACTCTGTACATCTCCATAAGCAAGCACTTGTTGATTGGCAGAATTTTGCTCCAGAACATACCTGTGTCTGTTTGGTCTCCTGAGATCAGTGTAAACTTTCCTTACTTCCTTACACTAAGTGTATTAATCTTACACCAAAAGCATGGTTTGTTCATAGTAATCCTGTTTGCAATAGTATGAAGTGATAAATGCACTGTTCAGCCACTTGGAAACTTATAACCAAAACTAGAAATTTCATCATGATTTAAAGATTATTTATTGCATAAATAATCTATAATAAATCTATAATCTTGGGTGAAAATGAAAAGCAGTAGTTAAAAATATAATGGTGATAGCCTGAAACATAGCTAGAGCTAAATATATGCACACGTATTTTCATTATATGCCTACACACACTTTTGAAAAATGTTTTTCAGTGCTTTTTGTAAACTATATATTTTTCAACTTTATTACCAAGTTGTTCTGTCCAATAATGTCCAACATTTCCCATATGTTTGTAAGTATTTATTTTTTGAAAATACCTGCATTTTTATGTATCAATTTTTCATCCTAAACAGTGCGACCTTTTCAGTCTAGGGCAAAACAGCTTTTACCAATTCCTGTAATAGTTGCTGATAATTTAGGGGACTTAGCCCTTCAGAACATAGTTTCTAGTACTCTCTCAGTGGTTTTCTATATGCTTTCTCTGGTGATTTTGAATTACCACCAACATGGTGAACACACAGATCAGTTTATTCCATTTAAATTATGCTCGTGGTAGATTTAACAAAGCATTTTTCATTTTCAAATCAAAGTGCTTCTCGTTACATACTTTTCTCTCCACAAAATGCCTTTCTGCAAACTCTCATTTAGAAAATAGTGAGCCTTGTAACCTCACATTAAGTTAAAGCATCTGAGGAGCTGAATTTAAGCATCTGAGGAGCTGAGCTGTCAGGAGCCAACCTGGAGCAGATGCTGGGGGGGCTGGGAGCGCGAGGTGCCAGATGTGAGCGTGGAGTTCCAGCTGTGAGCGCTAGGTGGCAGCGGTGACCGCGGGGTGGCAGCTGTGAGCGCGGGGTGGTGACTGTGAGAGCGAGGCGCCAGATGTGAGTGTGGAGTTCCAGCTGTGAGTGCGAGGCGCCAGATGTGAGCGTGGAGTTCCAGCTGTGAGCGCAAGGTGCCAGCTGTGAGTGCGAGGCACCAGATGTGAGTGTGGAGTTCCAGCTGTGAGCGCGGGGTGGCAGCGGTGATGGCAAGGTGGCAGCTATAACCATCCCTGAGTGGTGGTGCCAGCTGTGACATTCCCCTGCCATCTGTAACCACGGGGTGGCTTCCGCAGCCGTCGGGTGCCAGCTGTGACCGCGGGGTTGCAGCTCTGAGCTCTGGGTGACCCTCGTGGCCTTGGGGTGGCAGCTGTGAGCTTCCACTCCCAGCTTGGGGAACCTGACACAGGGTTCCCTTGTGTCCAAGGGAATTGTTAGGCTGTGCTTGGCAAAGTGAAGGTCCTAACTCTGTTGCAAGAAGCAGCATTTTCTTTGGGGGCCTGTGCTAACCTCCTGTATCCACAGTAACTGCTCCAAAAGTAACACCCACCTTCATCAGTCCAAGGCCAAACAGTCACAATATCCACAGTCACAATATCCAAAGGCCGAGTTACCTACCCCAAACCCACATCTAGGCTTCAGGAGGCTATGTTGGATTTTTATCTGATAGTTTGAAACCTTGTGCAGCTCCTTCAAGTGGAGGCTCTATGGCCCTTAATTCCACCAACAGCATTTGTTCCTATCATACAGAGAAGGCATTTCCAAGCATTCCCTGCTCCTTTAGCTCCTGCAGGCTGCAGAGCCCTGCAGAGGCTGCGCAGACCCACACTCACCAGTCAGCAAGGCACTTTAAGGGGCACACAAACACACACACAGATCTATGTCCATTCACTCACCCAAAGTCAGCAAGATACTATGCTTAGAGATCATAAAAACACATGAAGCCCAGGATGCATGAGGAAAAAATCCAACAGACACCCCTTATCCCAAATTGATTTAATCAATGAATGCAGGCAGACCATGAAAAAGTCTGATTGACAGCCAGAACCAGAGAATCCACATGTCAAACCTCTAGATCCTGTCTACAAAGTACATGTGCAGGTAGCTCAGTAAGGTAACTGAGATGGCTGTCATTAAAAGCGTTCACCCTGCAAGGCTCTCTGCCTGTGTGTGTAGACCTCAGAAAAGTGCTCTCCTTGTTTTGGCCAGGCCCCTCATCTGCACTGTGCCCCTCATCTGCAGTTCTTGTTGATGTCCAGTCTCAGCACCTGCAATGTGCTTGTGCACTGGGCTTCACTTCTCTGCCTTGGGTATGGCTCTGAAGGACCAGTGTTCAAAAAGGTTCAAAGCTGTTCAAAGAGCATGCTGGCAATCAGCGCTTAAACACAGCCTTGCACATTCCTTGCCTTTTATCGGGATTTGGGCCATTTGCAGCAAGGGGCATGAAGTTATGAGCTACTGCAGGGAAGAGTGGTTATGTACATCCAGGTTATAGTTAAGTTCTTTCTTTATTGGTTAGCTTCCATGCTTGTCCTTTTTCTTCTTTTAACATACCAAACCCTTAAAAAATTTCTGTATCAGTTTTCTCAAGGCTTTTGTGGTATCTTTCTCTCACCCAAGGGCACAGGGGAGAATTGCTCACCTGAAAGGGTAAGGCACCTAATGTGGCTTTTAAGCTCTGCTCTAGGAAGTATTTGATTATCCACAGCTCCTGTCCCACTCTGATAGCTGAAAGACTCCCATGGCAGTGTCAGGAGATTGGGTTCCCGTAGGCAAGAATTGAGGACTTTTCAGGACAATCTACCAGGAATGCTGTAGTTTGTGTGCCTCAGTAACACATTGCATTAGGATGTATAATTTCCTAATTTTGCTTCAGTCTCATCAGCTTATGATCCTATGATTAATTTGAAAAACAGCTGTTAAAAAACATTAATTGGATGAGAAGCAAATGACCATTTTTCTTAGTGATATGAAAAAATTTGAACGAAAAGTGTGGATTAGCTGTATCCTTAGTTTTATATGTCATTTCTGCCTTGCCTTGTCTGCCCTCCCAAACTCCTCTTGTCATCACTAGGGGGAATATGATATTATAAAAGTGAATGGAAATGTGCAGTGGAAAGCAAGAAGAATGTTTGGTAAAAACACGAAGAAAATTATTTAAGCCTGACCACATACAATCCTATTTTCTGTTTGTGTCCATCTGGTCCCACAGCAACTGGAGGTACTGGCCAATTATTCCAAGCCAAACTGAAATTTCACAGTTCCTACAGGTTCTGTGGAAAACAACAGCTGGTTAGAGGAGAAAAACCCCTGTTAGTGGTAAGACAGATAATTTATCCCTGGGCTAGGCTCTGTGGCCAGTGGCTGGTCACCCCATGGGTAGCTACACAGCATTACTCAGCTAGACACCTAAATATTGTATGAGGGCAGGCATTATGAAGAGCTATAGGAGATATAAGAGAAGGGAAGTGGTATTGGGAGTTCTTTAGGCCTCTGGGAGCATATGGTGAGGAGTAAGATACATCCCATGTTGTCCAGGCTCCTGGCAGAGTTGGAAGGATAGGACCACCAGTAAACATTCTTCTCTTATTGGATTTCTGTTCTGACATTCCTATTCTGGTTCCTGTTCCTCCAACGAAATGACAGTCAAAGAGGGAAAACTTGAGTGACCAAGCTGTTACCACTAAAGTCAAGTCTTTCTGTGCTGGGAATGTCTTTTTAGGCCTTCTTTGCTAATCAAGGGAAAGCAATACTGATTGCTTTATTTATTTTCACAGGGGACCTGTGAACATGAACCACACAGAGGTTTAACAGAATGCCAGAGCTGCCAGTCAGAAAACTTCATTAACTGCATTTCACTGTTATTAACTTGCCTTAAAACAAGAGATTTATATAAATGATGAAACAATGTTTCACCTGAGAAAAGAAGGAGCATAGGCTAACTATGCTGTTTGTTTATATATCCGAAGACAGAGGAACTTGCCTATGTGTTGCAAAGAACTGAATAATCTATGACTCAATGATTAAAGGTTTCTTGAAGTTAAAATTACAATCACATTACACAGACTGTGTGTGAAAGACTAACCTTGCCTCTGAGTATAAACACTTGGGTGTAACTTGGCAGCTTCTGTGACTGTGCTGTTAAACTCTGCTTTCTACTACATAGCCATCAGTTTAATTGAATGCTGGAGAAGAGTTTAAGGAGCCCGAAAATACAAAAATATGTAAGGAACCACCTCCATCCTACCTGTCTCCAGCATGTTCTGCTCTTTTTGTGTGGGATATCACAAACACTCCACAGTGGCAGTGCAAGATGGAGCCTTCAGGGAACTCTGTCACTGGCTTGTGGTGATAATAAAAAGCTGCTATTGTAACCAACTGTCAAAAAGTGAACATGGTAGAGGAGAAAAGTAGGATGTCCTATTCTGAATAAAAACTGAAAGATACCCATCAAAGACACTATGAATTCCACCCAACCGTATCTGTCTGAAAGTTAGCTACTCTGAGATAGTTGGGTATCCTTCCCCTGCAAAGACATGCTTTCTCTGGAGGCTGAAGATACTAGTTTGCCCCAGCAGTTTTCAGTGAGATGAGATGAGATGAGATGAGATGAGATGAGATGAGATGAGATGAGATGAGATGAGATGAGATGAGATGAGATGAGATATGAGTAATGTTGTGGAAAACTTTTTCCTCTCAGTACAGGGATCTTCCCTAACTCATGTAACTAGACAGAAAGCTAAAGTAGTCAGACAAATCTCCCTCAAATATCTACCACTTTAAGCTTAAATTTTGTTAGGAATCTAGTTTGTGATGGTGTTCACAACGATTAGACTTGTAGATCAGCGAAACAGCATATTTGAGCCTTTGATTTCCTGATGAGAACAAAGCCAGTGGGTTTCTGATAGCAATAGCAGCAACACAGTGGTACTGCTGCTGTTTATAGCAAATCAGGTGGGCAAGGTTCAGGCTGGGCTCATTGCATTGCTATAAAAATACACAGCAAAAAGAAATATTACTAAAGCATACAAGAGGTGTGCAAAACAGACAAATATGTGAGAACCAGGGAACAGGAGGACAAACCAATAGTGAGACCAGGTTCTCAGATATCCCCAGCCATGCATGCAGTATGGACAGCCATTTGAGAGTGGGTTCTGGGCCTGTTTCCAGAACTAAATGAAAAAGAAATACCTGGAGAGGTAAATTTTGTCTGATTTTGTGAGGAGTTTCCATGGCCCCATGCAATAAATGTCTGATGTATGTGCACTTAAGGCACAAGGTTTGTGTTAGCAGAGCAAAGGTTGTGCCCCATCACATGGACTCTATTCTTGAATAGGGCAGAGCTGATTTGTGAAGTATTCATAGCTTTAGAAAAAGTGGCCACTGATGAAATGTTAATTGTTATGCTATAAAGAGACATCAGGGGGATTATCAGGTGAGATAATTTATTTAGACGTTGGGACTTCAGGGTGATTTTGGTGGAAAAATACCATGGTGTGAAAGGGATGAGGCTGCAATAGCCAAAGAAGAGCAGGACAAGATGCAGGAAAATGCATCTTCTGCAGAGTGCAGAAAAGCGAGTGACAAATGAAAAGCTTGTATCTTGCAGATGGAGAGAAAAGAAGATTGCTCTTTGGAGAGAAAAGAGGCAAAGTGCAAACATTATATGCTGCAGGGATATTTGCATATTGACCTGCAGCCTTTCACATCTCAGAAATGTAGAATGCCTTCAACAGATGAAGAAGAAAACAGGTGCCATCAACCTAAAACTGTTTATTGCCATAATATTAAAGAACCCCCAAACATTCTGGAGAAGAAAATAATAAATTATTTTGTACATTTTTCACTTATGGGAAAAATGCAATTTTGTTTTAGTCATTGAAGATAATATTTGATCTGACATATTTATTTATTAAAATACATGAAAAGCATTTATGAAAACTAGCCCTGTTGCCTACTGTAGAGCAGTGCACATACAAATAGTTTCTGAGATCTCTGGATTGGTATTTATTGTCTTCTGCTGAATGTAGGAAAGTTTAATGATACTAGCAGTTAAACCAGCTGTTACTCTTCATTTCTCTAATAACTTTTTTAGCAATAGGGTCAAACTCCCACTGTTTTGATCCATGGAAGAAGTAGAATAATCCTGGAAATGAAAAAGTAAGACATTATCTTATGAATACAAGAAATAACTTCATTCTGACAAATCAGGGAACATCACCATTGTACACACATTTCTTTATTTCTGACTTTTGCAGGATGCAGCAATAATGACATTCATCATAATTTCAGAATTTATAATCTTTAGAACTGAACCAATTTTACTTAAAAGCTCATTTCGTTTACCTTTCTGTTGAAAAACAGCATCAACCCTCTGGCTAATTCCTGGAAATTCATCGACTGTCAGTCTAGGATAACCCTTCTCCATGGTCTGGCTGTTTTCATCAAACCTGAATCATATGACATGCAATTTTACAGAATTTAGACATCAATTCTGCACAGAGTTAAGCAGCTGTTAAAAGGTGCCCAGCACCTGCAATTTAGTTGGTTTCACTGGTGTTGCAACAGAAATTTGTATTATTTACTTGCACAAATGGCTGCAGGATGCTGGCCACTGCATTTTCCATGAGGCTGATACTTGTTTGCTGATAAAGGCAGGTACAGCTCCAAAGAAGCATCTTAAGTGAGAAAAATTGAAGGAAAACCCACATTTTTGACACCAGAGATGGGATTTACCTCCTCTATTGACAACGGTGTGACAGAGAGTGCACGGAAACTGGACAGATTGGTTCCTGCTATAGTGACTGCAGGTATTTGTAGCATGAATTTTGACTCCTCCTCTTAGACTTTGATAAGATTTTGTACAGTCCTCTACTAGCTGACAGATTGATGGAGGCAAGGAAGCTGGCTTATGTCTAATACAATCAACTGAGCCAGGGCAATTTTTATGAGATGGGGCTAAATGGTGGGAGCTGAACGGAGAACTTGAAAGTTTCTTCCAGATTTGAGGAACCGTCTCAGGAAAAAAAAAAAAACCCAAGCAAATAAACAAGCCTTTGTTTTACTTCTCCTTGGATACATGAAATATTTTTCACAGGCACATGAGGCTGAGGGAATGAGTTACTAGGTAAGAAATGCGTGTTGTGGTTTTCTTGCATGCTATTGTCTTGTGACTGAGGCAGTAAAATAACAATGCAAGATATTGTAAATACTCTACCCAAATTAATCAAAACCCCAAAACAGGAAACCACAGGAATCTCAAAATGCAGCTGACACTGTATGTCTCGCTGAGGAACCCCACAATTAGTCACAGTAAAGTCTGTGTGACCCACGCTTGCCCTGTTGCCTGAGAAAGACCTTTGCAGCCATCGTCCTTGCACACAGAAGGTATCTTTCAGCTTCCCAAAGCTCACTCCTTTCTTCCACTTACCTGCTCTTTGGCTATCAGGACTCACTCATGCCAGTTTGGGAACAGGATTTAGAGGGAACATGTTGAAAATCCAGTGCTAACCAGTCAAAGACAGCAAAGGAACTCTCACTTTTCTTTTTCTAAAAGGGATAAAATAATCCAGGGCTTTTCAGGAACCAGAGAAATCCTGCATAAGCCATCACAGCCAGCCTTCTGCTGATGTAGATTAGCCTTAAATTTTAGAGACACTTGTGTGTTTGGAAAAGTTCTCTAGGTTTCAGCTTCCAGGCATAATGTATCCAAGCACATCCATATTTTGAATGCCCCATTCAGTAGCCCCTTAAGCTCTCAAAACACAAAGCTATACTCTTCTCTCCATGCAGGAGTCAAAGAAACACTTATATGAAAAGTAGAATTACTAGAATTACCTAGTTAAATACAGTGACCTAAAAGGTCTACTTTCTCTTGTATCACATGGACACTTTAATTTTTGTTCAGATTATATTGGAGTCATTCATAAGAAAACATTTTTCAATTCTTCTTACCTCCAGTACTTGTCACCTATGAAAAAGTCTGTCTTCCCTGTATTTTTATTACAAACAACTGCATCAACTTTCTTGACACCTTTAGGGAAGCCCAGTGTGTTGATATTCTTTGGATAACCAAACAACACCTGATATCCACTGATAACCCAGAATTTGTTGCCTGTTAAAAGAAATTAAAATATTTTAGTTTTATTTTCAGACAGTAAATGGCAAAATGCACTCCTTTATTGTAAGTTGTAGGAAAATCAGATGAAATATTCTGAGTTTTTATTTTAGCTATTTGAAAGGGGAATTTTATGCACACATCCCTTCTTCCCACATAATTTAATTAAGAAAAAAATTAAAGAAAATCTCATACTTCACCTTTGAAAAATAGCATCTGATCTTTTGTGTTCTCATATGCAGCTTCAATACCAGGAGGCAGATTTGGCCAGAAGGCAGAAATTAATTCACGTTCAGCTTCTGAGTTATCAGGATAGACCCGCCATAAGTGCCTGATTTAAATATGAAACACATTTTGTAGTACATAATAACCACAGAAACTTCTATATGTGCAAAAGAATGTGAACAACATTGTAACTTACAAGCTCTTTCTTGTCAGTGGAGCTACCTGGCTTGATGTGTCAGAAAGGAAATAACTCCCTATACTGGGAAGTGGCTTTGTTTGTTTTATTTTATTCTAGCTTTTTCTGGCATTTCATTGGTACTGATTGATAAATGGGATCATTTATAAGCAGCTTAATATTTCAGGTTGTTCCTGTACCATATAGTACGAGGGTTATAGGAGCTCTGGTGGGACTTATTGTAACTTCTTCAGCAGATGAATGCCCCAGATGATTTTGGGCTTGCAAAGGTGATTGGAGGAGAGATTGGCTCAACTGTATTGTCAAACATACTTATTTCTTAGTTAGTTAATTACTTAAAGTAGTAAAATTAATTAAACAATTAAATGTTCAAGGCCAGGTTGGATGGAGCTCTGAGCAACCTGGTCTAGTGGGAAGTGTCCCCAGTTGGAACTAGATGATCTTTGAGGTACTTTCCAAGCCAAACCTTTACATGATTCTCAGGAAATATTTGCATCATTTAGTCAAGTCACTACTCAGTGTAACCATCTATACATTTATGAATAACTGAGGTGTTCTGGAAAAAAATGAAGCATGTTTTTTCAGGGGGTACTGTAAAAATATTAATACAACTAATATCTGCTAAAAGTTTTATTTCCATGAATTGAAATCCACGTGTCTCATTGTAAATCCTGTAAACATGTGAACCACAGAAGTATTTAGTCTCTGCATGAATCAAGAAAATTTAAATCCCATGCAGACAAAAGTCATATCAGTATTTACCTGCCCTTTAGGAAAATGACTTCTCGTCGGAGTGTAGTTATAGCATCGAAAGACATCTGGGAGCCACAGGTTTTTGGTGAGGTAGGAGTGGTTGGCCTTTTATCTGGGACATTTGGTGGAGATCCTAAGGGAGAAAAGAATATTTGTAAAGAAATATTAAGGTTACCACACCTTACTTTTTAAAAATATTATGTGAATATGATTAATTTTATGGTGAAACTTTGTGAAAGAGATTATTTCTCCCCTGCTTACTCTTTTTTTTTTAAAGCCATGAATTTTACTCACCATAAATGGACTGAATGCCACTTATATCATCTGGAGAGAGGGGAAACTCACTGGGGCTGATGTAGGCATAATTGGGGAACATGAGAGCCCTCTGATCATTGGAATGGGAGAGACCCAGGGCATGGCCAAACTCATGAGCAGCAACAAGGAACAAGTTGAACCCTTAAGAAATTGGTAGAGAGAAGAAATCAGTCAAATTTTACTCATGAAATGGCTGATCCAACCACAGCAGGGCTATTGCTCAGTGTCACTTTCCATACAATATATTGACATTCACTAGGGAATGCATATATGCAAACACATTTTTGTATAGGACAAGATTGTGGTCTTCCCCTACTAGAAGGGAGACACTTTTGACCCTCCTTCTTTCTGTTAGCTACTGAAAATGTGTGTGTGGCATGAGTAGATATCTGGGGGTGAGTGTGGGTGCAGTTCTTTGGAATGTCCTGGCAGGGTTTCCTGCCTGAGGTAGAACAGATTAGATAGTGAGTCAGATCAAACTAACAGCTCTCCAGGGCAAGGCAGGACGACACACTGTGTGCTCACTGCAAGTATCAAAGTGTCACTCTGTGTGTCACTCTCCCTCCTACAAACCTGAGAAAGAAAGGTGAGGTCATGAATAGACAAGGAAAAAAAAAAAGTTAGCAGAACAATTTCCTACCATTGGAACTTTAAAGCATATGGTTTCTTTATAGATTTGTCAAACTAAATAAATTTTTAAAATATTATGCTTATGCATGCTTATTCCCAGTGACACATGTTAACGCAATAGTACTGAAAATGGAATTTCATTCAACATGCATACTTCCAAGTAACATGCCTTTCTGAATTAGGGAAGAATCTGCCCTGCAGACCAAGAGCCAGAAACAGATTTAGTGAAGATCACAAGTCTGTGGCAGAGGAGAGGACTGGTCATCGATTGCCCAAGAAAGGCTGGCTGAAGCCAAGACACTCATTTCTCAAAAACCCAAACAAAATAAAGCCTCATTTTTTCCGCACGTATTTCCAGTCTGTCCTCCCTTCTCATGAGTCCTTCAAGTGCTCCGAGTTCTGCAATGTCTGGTTGCTGGAGATGTGCTGCTGAGGAACAGCAGCAAAACTGGGGTTGACCCATTCAGCCCCATCATGAGGAAAACATTACATTTAATCACAACATGTCCATCCCTCATCCCTCTTTTTTTTCCCCACCACAATAAGCCCACCCTCTCCTCTGCTGCCGTGGTTTTACAGCACCTTCCTATTCTTTATCACCTTCTCTTCCTGACCTCGATTTTTCTGTTGCAGCTTTCCATCTTAAAACGGGATGAGAAAATAAAAACTGCAAGAGGGTAATATGTCTGCATACTGATGGACCTGTCAGAGGCAGTATGTGCTGTATGGCCAGCCTGGAGGCTGAGAGGACCAGAGAGTTTGTTGGGCACTTGGTGTTCCCCTCTCTGTGGCATATTGTGGAGCCTACCCAGGAATTTTTACTGAAGACTCTCCATTATCCCTGGTGGTTATAGTGATTTTTAGGTGGTGGGCATGACCTCTAAGGGCTGCTGCAAAGCACAGGCCTGGTGTGCACCAGCAGGGGAAAAGTGAAAGCTTTTATCAAGGGTTGTGAAACTCTGGTGAACAGAGGCCACCACTAGAAACCAAGGCAAGAGTGGCTGTGGCTGTGGCATTCCTACCTGAAAAGGATTGTCCTGTTGGTATTTTTATCAGAGTTAAATGAGAACAAATCAGGGTGACATTACGTCTATGCCATTCTAAGTATCCCAGTTGGAGGATGGCCTGTAATATCCTCAAACAGTGCTTGGGGTTAATGCAGTGTTTCATCTCAGTCTCTTCCATCACTTAAATAAAATCAGAAAGTGCATAACACTTTAGAAACCTTTGTTGAACCTACCAGCTGAGCCTGTGGTCCAGTCTTCATCCTCATCAAAGTGTACATCACCACCTAAACCATTGCCAGGTGGAAAGGCATGAGCAAGGACTCCAAGGGGGCCATCGAAATAGCGAGGGCAATGTCCATGAGCTAAATTATATGGAGTTGAAACAACACTGAGCTTAGATTATGACCATTGAAAATAGTCATAAAACTAATAGGTATTAATAGATTAATAGATATTAATGAATTTGACCATTGAATGCAGCCATCATATTACCTTTGGTCCCAAAAGCAATCATTATATCTGCTATTCCCTTCTGAATGCGAGTGAAAATCAGTGGGGTGACAGCACTCCACACTTTAAAGGCCTTCTCAATTGCTTTGTCCACATCCTCCTTGCTCATATCTGGTGTGTAGTTCATAATTCTACAGTTATGAGAATGCAAGTATAATACTTAGTATTTACAGAAAGAAAAAATTCCTAATACGGTTAAGATGATGAACAGAAAAGTATAACAAGAAATTTAACCTGCAAACAAATAGTTTCCAAGATTCATCTTGGGTTGAGTAAGTTTGAGGAATGTGATAACTGTCCAATATGTCTTTTTCATAATAGTTGTGTACACATTCTTAAAATGGCCCTCAGTTAGGAGGTTGTCACTTGAGCATAAGGAAAGTTATCTTCTCAGGTTTCTGTGGCTGCTACATCGTTGTCTCAGCAAATTTTAAAGATAATGAGGCTTGTATAGGGGGCAATTGATGTTTCCATTTGGCTTACAGAATATGGGGCAATTTATGTTTCTGTTTGGCTTACAGAATATTTGTCAGGAGTGATACATGACAGACACAATAATATGGTTAAACCAGTAAATGCAAAATACCCAGCTTTGATCTCCGAAATTGCTCTCAGGAGCATGCATAGCTAACAGCTGTGGAGAGAGAAACATTTTTGTATTCCCAACAAAAAACAATTGCTACAGAAATTATACTTAAATTTAACAAATGTGGATACCCACAAACCTAAAATTTAAACTCAAAAAGTAATTACTGAAATGCTACCTGTATGTTAGTTTGGTTTTTTTCCATCCAGGCAGAGTGAATCCATAGAGACCCACATCGGGAACGCCACACCTGGGTTTCTTCATCATTTCCAATGTCTCATTATCTGCTTTTCCAGTCACTTTCAAACCAAAAAATTGTTGCATTTTCTGAAGATTTTCAGCTGGGGATTCAGCATTTATTTTCCATCCAAGTTGATTTGGATCTGGCTCAACAGCATAGAATTTTTTCAAATAATTCTAGTGGAAGAAAAAGCAAACACATTTCACATTTTGATCTCTTTCTTAAACAAAACCTGAGTAGTGATGTTGTTTATGTAGGTTGCTGGCAAAATTTGCCTGCAATTTCGGAGCACAACAGATGTTTTCCCGAGGATGACAGCTAAACAGAAACAGACAACATTGTCCAGATGCTTATTTACTTGACATTTCCAGTTTGTACAGACTTATCCTACTTTAGTAAAGTTTGGGCAATAGAGTTCTATGCAGTAGCATTGTCTCAGAAAGGCAGCAAGCTGCTGTGCATCTGGAACACACAGATTATGTCTAAAAACAGAGGGCTCAACAGACCTCAGATATGGACAATGCAGTTACCTGTACAAGCTTTGCATCTTCTTCGTTGTCTTTCTCTGGGCGGATGGGAAGAGCGCCAGAAACAGCTGCGTGTGTTAAAAGCCAGAGTGAAAGAGCTGCCATTTTTACTCTCATCCCTGTCCAGGTAGGAGAGCAGTCTGCTTTCTGCTCCATGTTCCTCCTGTCTGGCATCCCACTTCGTATGGTTATGGGGCTCTTTGGAGAGTCAGCTGCAGACTGACTCAGAGTTCATCACGCTCTGATTCCCTCCACACAAGTTATAACACTGTCCACACCGACACAATAAAACTTAATTGAACCCATCCGAGTTCTCAGTCATCTGAAGGCAGTTGGGATTTGAATATGTCTAAGCTGCTTAGCTACTATTTCAAAACTGACACCCAATTTTAGTTATTTTACACTGAATTTGACACACCTGAGCAATTTCATGCCAGATTGTATTGTGGACTAATGCAAAACCTTGTAAGTTCTCCCAACCCAGCCACGTGAAATGGTACCACCAAATGTGGAAGTACTCTTAACCATTCTCAGGCTAGAAAACAGGAATTGTGCATGAGTTATGAATCCCATTAAAAACAAAACAAAACAAACTTTGGGAGAAATTACTGTAAGCAGAATATTTTCTTTTCAAATTGATTCATGAAGTGAGACTGAATGTTTTGGAAAATGGAAGAAAATGCCAATTCCCCACCCACCTATTCCTGGCAAATCTTTGAAACGGTGTGTTTCTTTTAAATTATTCTGGTGGAATCCAAAATATACATAAATAAGAATGATTTTACTTTATAAATTGAGGCTAAAAAATGTAAAATATCTTATATCCCCGTCTGCACTTATCTATCTATCTATCTATCTATCTATCTATCTATCTATCTATCTTTCCATCTACTATCTGTGATTTCACCACTAAAGGTTTTTTTCTGTTTAACCACATTAGCCACAGGGGATATGATTATTTCCTGTCTTAAGTAATTCAGAATAAGGGAAGTTTCAAGAGTCACACAGGCTGTGACAAATGATGGGATTTCACCCTGTTCCATCCCAGCACCTTCCTCTTCCACTGGCAGCCAAGGCAGCTGAAGGTGTCCAGCACGTCAGTGAAGCTCAAATTGTACAAAACTGTTTAAAGAAATGCCTTCATGCTGGACTGCGCCTTTTTTCAGGAAATACTCGCTTCCGTGTTTTTGGCTTTTTTGCTGTCACTTGCAGCCAACTTTTCTCCAGCTGGAGGCATTAATGATGAATTTTTTTCATCCCAATAGCCTTGTTGTAAAACTTGTTAATGGCATTTCTGAACTACTATTAAAAAAAATTGAATCCCTCCCTTGATTCATTTTAATTATCATTGCATTGTATGGATCCTATTCAGTTCTGTATGTATTTCACCATATTGATTAGATTTCTGTTAATGTAATGCATGCTTAGACAGCTAACTAATAGGCACACATGTTGTGAACAATTAGGAATGCTGAGTCCCTGCTGGTATTGTGTTAAGATCATGACCACATTCCAGCACTGTTTCTGTGTCCTGGGATGCTCTGAGTAACATTACCTGGTACTACTGATATGAAGAGGATAGACAGTGAACTTTCTGGGTTAAAACAGAGGTCACTGTCCTCTAAGAGGAGAAAAGGAGTCACGAGGTAGTTCAACACCGACCAACTATAATAAATGTCAGAGATAATCATTAGGAAACCATAACCAGAAGCTGCTTATACAGCTTCTTCTTTTCCCAGACCCCAAGGCCAGCTATAGACATGTTTGTGAAACATCACTTGTGCAAACACTTTTTCAGGCCTCTCTCCCATGGGCAGTGGGAACTGGCTGCTATGTTGTGTAGGTGGCCAGGTTGCAAAACCCTGGTTGTGCTTTGCATGATGTATATCTCCCTTATTTGTCGCTCAAATGTCTTCTGAGTAAACACTAGTGTTAGCTGAAATTAGAAATGTAGTCTAAATTAGTGGTTTAAACTTCTCTAGATGAAATGAAGATATTTTTAGAGATCAGATGACCCTATTCTAAGATAATTGGTTGAATCACTCTCCAGAAATATGTATTTCTCTGTTTTCTGTAAAAGAAAGCTTAACTAGTAAATGCATAAAGTTAGATGCAGCTGATCTTAACCTAGCTGCTGTTACTGTCTCTCTCCTTCACTGCTACTTGGCAGACAGCTGTGGGGATCTGACAGCCAGCCACAGTGGAAAGCAAGATAACCACTTCTCCCAGTTCATATCAAATCTGCCCATAATCCTTGACTTTTCTATAAAATTAAATTCATATCAGCTGAAACATGTTTTCCAAGAATGTATTCTAGCGCCATGAGAAAGTATGTTTGGTGCAAAAGCCACTGAACAGCGTTTGTCTTTTGTGACATATGCATAAATATAATGAGACTTTAGCACCATGGTAATATCTTCTAGCTTTAAAACCTTTGAGATAAACAAATATATCCATTTAAAAACATAAGACAGGTCTCGAAAAAGTAAGGCACCCTAGTTTGGCTGTGATCCAGAACCTAGAGGAGACGTGGCTTTTAGACTGGTAGTTGGAAACCAACTGAAAACCTTCAGGAACATAAATGGTACTAGAGAACCGTTCAGGCAGATGAGCTGAGCCACCACTCTGCAGGCTCAATCCTTCCACAGAGCCAATAAAATTGAATTGTTACTCAGCTTGAGTGAAAATCATGGGGCAAAGGCAAATGGTCCACATACTATCTTTGAGTCTTGATGAACTTTTACCAGACTGCAGCATGTGAGGTCAGGATTCAACCACCCCAACATAGGTTCCTAGAGACAGTGCAGTCTCTGTGGGCCTTTGGGAAGTGATGGGCTCCCAGGAGTCCTGTTTCATACCTGCATGGGTTACTTGGAGACCCTACAGTAACTCAAACGCATTAAACACATTTAAGGAATTGAATTCCTGTCTGGGCATATCTGTCTTAGTAATGATATGGGCTACAACCACACACCAAACCTGTAGCGAGGCCCTGGGGAGGGGTACAGTACTTTAACATAGTACAGTAATTAACAAATGGAGGTAAACTTATTAAAAGGGAGTAAGAAAATGGCAGGTGATTGTATGGACTGAGCTGGAAAGAACACCCCGATTCCAAATTACTGACGGAATTATTCATGGCTGAAGGAAGACAAGAGCTGCCGGCACCAGAAGTGCCCTCCTCTTGGTGGTGTGGCTGGGATGGAGCAATCGCCACGCTCACGCAGGCAGAGGAAGTGCTCTCTCACATGAGCATGGAGCAGATTTCTCTCAAAGAAATCCCCTCATTTTGAGCTCTCGTCTTCCTGCTCATGGGAAATCCACAAAGTGAGTTTCAAAACTGTGTCTGGCAACTAAAAATTGCAACTTCACAGGATGCCAAAAGGCACAGACTAAAAATATTGCATGAGGAACTTCATCCTATTTTTAACTTCTTCATCTTCCATTGTTTGTAAATTACCCTTTATCTCTCTTTCCTCTAGAACACAACCCTCTTATCCCTCATCTCCCGTTTAACATTTTCTCTGCCCTAGTAGAGTACCCACTACTATTTTCTTCTAGAGAGGGACTAGCACTCTGCTCTAAATGTGAGAAACTCTTTTGGTATTGCCTTGAGATCCTGTGCTTCTGCTTCATTTGTGCAGGAAACCTATGCCCTCAGGTTGTTTTTTTTTTTAAATAATATAAATTGTTCTATTAAGAAATATTATCTTTGCTTGCAAATCTCGTGTTAAATTTGTAAATCATCTCTGCTAAAATAGCCCCAACACAATTGGTTTAGATTTATATACTCCTAAACCAATTTTTGGTTTAATTGTCATTCAATAACAATGGCTTACACAAGAAAACAGGATCCAGTAGCATTGCTACTGAGGTTTGATATTAAAGGACTAGTACCATAACACCTTGTAAGAACAGGATTCACATAAATTAACTTCTTAATTAAATCCTTTGACTTGATGCAATTTATTTTTTTTTATTTTGTAATATTTTCCTAGATTTTATGAAGTATATGATCAAGTTATTATCAATTATGCAACTTCTTATCTTCAAACAGTATTTAGACTAATCTATACTCCTGAATTTAATAAAGAGAACTACCAAGTCTGTTCTTATTTATGAAGGATAAAATTTAATAGCCTTCTAATAGAGACAGATAAGTAATGAAAAAAATGAAAGATGTTTTTATGAGATTACACATTTTCTCAAAATATAGGAGTATGTTGAATAATACAGATATTGTAAAAGATAGTATATTTTATTCTGTTCATAGTGCTTCTACTGTTATCAGCTGAGCTACAAAGACTAAAGAGAAAGTGCATAACCCTTCAGACATGATTTTAGTTGAGGGCATTTGCAAAAAATATAATTAAGGTGGAAATCAAGTTATCTTTTTAAAGAACTTTTGTATCCGAAGTATTTTTGGCCTAGAATTTTAATTTTTAAAGAAAACTTCTAGATTCTTTAACCCACTGGAATTAGGAGGGATTTAGTAACTACTCAAGTAGTGAGCACTCCAAAGAGCCTTGGTTACAGAGGTTCATTTACTATATGATGTGGCTACGTCTGAGAGCAAGTGACTTGTTTCTCATCTCAGGGGTTTTTTCTAATCTACATTTCTGCATTTCTGGGCTTGAAATCAGTTCCAAAGAAAAAAAACCATGAGAATATTCCTTCCCTCCCCACCTCCCTGTCCTCTGCCTGCAGTTGTAGAGACATAGACCCTGGAGAGTAGTTCAAGAGCGGAAGTTGGGGAAAGAGGAATAGAAAGTGGAAGTAGATCTGTAGACTGATGATAGTGAGCCCCAACTAATTAACCATCAGATTTTCACCAGGGTTTGTGTGGGGTGGGGGGTTCAGAAACAGGTGTGTGCTCCTTTCCCTGTCTTCATCACAAAACCTGATATTTCCTGCCAGAATACATTTTTTAGTGTTCAAAAGCTAGACTTGGCTCTTGACCATCAAGGCAAAAAAGACATCAAGACCACATATGAGAAACATAATTTATTAGGAAACTTGATTGAAACAGAAGATGTTGTGATAAATTACATACATTTATTTGGTTTTAAATAAATAATTATTAATACTATACTGCCATAGAATTTGAACAGAAATCTGTTCTGACCTGAGAATCATGAAATGCTGAAAAATGCAGCACATAAAAACATACAGAGGGCACATGGAAAAACGTTGCAATCAACAATTAAACCAGCTGGTGCTCTTCATCTGTTGAACAATCCGTTTGGCACGAGGATCAAACTGGAACTGAGTTGTTCCATGGAAGAAATACACATAGCCTAGAAGTAAAATTTAATCCAATTATATTTCGTACGTGACTTTTTTCAGTGTTTTGGGGATAAAATCCCCATTATAGACAGTCCATGTATAACTTCTCCTTTTCATTGAGGTTAATAACGACTTTTTGAAAAAAATGATTCTATCTATAGAAGCCCAAATATTCACATAAACGCAGATTAAAGGTATGTTTCACTCACCATCTTTCTGGAAAGCAGCATCAACTCTGCCAATATTTCCAAAGTCGGAGACTATTTTCCTGGGATACCCATGATCCATGGCTTTTTTCTTCTCATCATATCTTAGAAGAAGAAATGTCATTACAATTTGTGAGGGTAATATTTTGAAAGTCAAAAGTAAATTCTTACATGCAACTTTATTGTTACTAAGTCTCATAGAGATTAACTAAAGCAGCTTTTTGATTCTTATTATTGAGTTTCTCTGAGAGATTTCTCTGAGATTTGAAAATCCTACCTATGGTAAAGTTTGTCACAATATTCCCAGGAACCCTGAAAACACAGCTCAGAAATTAATAATGTATTTCTGGACAAGCAGAGCCTTGGCCATCACTTGCACATAAAATGAATTTCTATTTCAAGGCACTGAATATCCAATTCAACATAAAAACAGAACATAAAACTTCGGAGAAGAAGACAGCAGTACAATCCTGAACCATAGTTAAATTTGTGTCAATGATGGACTTCTCTAACAAAATTGCTCTCTGAAATTTGTCATTACCTTCAATCAGAAATACAGGCAACTTTAAAATTGGAGAATATTTATAGTTACTTCACAGAGGAATTCAATTACAACACTTTGCATGGATGGGTCATTTGTTTGAAAAGTGAATTAAAAGTAGACACTATCACAACATCGCACAAAAAAGCAGCACTGTTGTGGAGAAAAAGCAAGTAACCTACTAGAAACCCACTCTTTTTTACTGGGTAGCTGTTTCATTCAGGTGAAAGTATTTATATTCATGCTACAGGAATCCAATATTCGGGAAGAAAAAAATACTGAGGTAAAGGTTACATTTTCTAGCAAATGATTTTTTTTTTTTTAAAGTCCAAAGAAACACATTTAAATTTCTGGAATATAGCTGGTTCAAACATCATTCCACTCAAACTGTGTAGTAACACATCAGTCCCCAGGGAAATGAACATTAAATCTTACCTCCAGTATCTGTCAGCTACAAAGAAGTATGTTTTTCCTGTAGTTTCATCATTGTAAGCTGCATTGACTCTTTTGACAGTCTTTGGGAACCCCAAGCGATAGATTGGTTTGGGGTAGCCAGGGACAACGTCGTATCCCCTGACAACCCAATATTTATCCTCTGAAAAATACAACAAGCCTCATTTGGTTTTGCTACTTACAGACAGCATTTACTTGTGTTTCAGGTGTGTAGAAGACAATGTGTCTAGATGTCAGGACTATTCCTTTCAGTTTACTACTTTAGAAAATATTTCTAATTCTTATGCTGGGACTACATAATGAGGACAGGAGAAATGGCTTTTGTTTTAAGAATAAAACATTAGAATTATAAGGCATATTGGGTAGAACTTTTCCCAGAATTTTAAAAAATAAATATAAAAATAAATGTCTGGATAACAACTTGGGGAATGCTGGAGATTGATGAGTTAAACCATTGACCTTGGATTGGGATGTTGAATTTATTACATTTCTGTAATATGTTATCTTATTATAGAGCCATATAATATTTTAAAAATTAGGCAATATACATCAAATTAAACTATTAAGAAAAGCGCATCTAATCAAAATATTTTGGTAATTTTAGATGCAATGGACATATTTATATATGGTAATAAGTCATGTGAACAGGTATGAATGAACAGGTATGTGTATAATGATTTTATTTGAGATATTTAAAGGGTATTTGAGACTTTTAAGAGGAAGGACTGATTGTTAGTTCCGTGAACGATTTTTCTCTCATAGTACAATTTTCCACCAACATGTTTTTCATTTTTTTCAAAATATAACAAATCCTAACAAGAATATCAGTAGCTGTAGCATAAAAATGCCTGTATTTGTCAATTGATTTCAGTAAAAATCCTTCTGCACAAAGTGAAGTGCTGTTACCTGAAGAGAACTAGACCTGAAGAATGGTAGCTGTTTTCATGACTTGTTTTATCAGGGCATTAACTATATCAGAGGGCAAGTTTTCTAGATTATGACCTCTGAAGATCCATTACAGCAATATGATCCTCTGGTTTAATTATTTTCAGAATTATAAGATTATCTGTTCTACTTCCTTAAGAACATTTTAACTTCTGTAACTGCACCTTTTTTAAAGAACCAGAAAGTAACAGGTCAGAAAAAGTGGAGAACTTCTGGTTCAATTACCTTTAAAAATTAAAATTTCATCCCTCTCAATGTTTTCATAAGCAGCTTGAATTCCTGATGGTAGCCTTGGCCAGAACAGTGAGATAAAATTGAGCTCTGTCTCCGTCCTTGCAGGATGCTTGCGCAGCATGTATCTGTTTTAAACAAAATTTATGTCATAAAATAATTCCACTCCTATCAAAACTTCAAAATTATTATAATTATTATAATTATTGTAGTTCCTGGAGTACAACAGAGGGGAGATGGGTACTTGGATGCGAATACCCCACAGCATCTAGAAGAAATCTAGAGCAAAGATATTTGTAATTTTAGCACCTCAATTACATGCTAAAAATCAGGCAAATTGAATAAAAGACCTTCCATTTCTCTGTAGGGCAGTAAGGCTCAGACATCCTCCTCCCTGGCAGTGCTTTCAGTTCCTCCCCTGCTCCTGTACTGAGGATGAATGTGGGATCCATGGACACATTGCTTAGGGATACGTGAATGCCCTTACTTTTCTGTTTAGCTGAATCAAGTTCAGAGCTAACAGTGCTGGCCACAGTGATAGAACACTTGGAAATTAACCTACAAGCCCATGTCACCTTCCCTAATTTTATCAAATAGGGCTCTTTGGGTTGATGATCTCAGAACTCCCTTCTGTAAATACATGGTGGTTTTCTAACGCTTCTCTTTGTATTACATTCCAAAAGGACAGTTTTCCCTCATGGATTTTTTTAAACTTCTGAATACTTTAAAGAAATAATATGGATGGTTTTCATTTTTACCTGCCCTTGAAGAAGAATATTTCTCCACGTAGGGTAGTAATAACATCAAATGTCAAATTTGGGTCACAAGCTTCTGGAGTTATGGGTCCTGTTGGCTGCACAGCAGCATTAGACCGTCCTGTAGGATAAATATTTATGATTTAGTGTGGAAAAATACAAGGAAAATGTTCAGAAGGTCTCTGAGGACCCAGAAAACACTTTTTATAGAGAATAAAAAAGGATATAATTTTAAAGTAAGAGTCTGTCATTAAGTGCAGAATTCTAATGTTTATAAAACCAGTTGTGTTCATCTTTTCCAAAATGACATTTTTGTGGAACTGGACTTCAGCTGAAATTTGCTTCCAGGATTTTTCTCTCTTTCATCATCTATTTTTCAGAAACTGTTAAACTTCTCATTTTGGTGGAATATTAAATACTGTCATTTTACCATTTACCAGATTCCCAGTAGAAATATTAAATAAATACATACTTCCTTACCATTTACCAGCCTCCCAAATAGATACATTAAATAAATATATTATTTCTTACCATAGATGGCCTGAATTCCATCAATATCATCCTGAGGAAGAAGGAACTCATTTGGGTCAGTGTAGGAGTAAGTTGGATACATCAGTGCTCCAGGATCATTTGAGTGAGACAAACCCAGCGAATGGCCAAGCTCATGGGCAAGAACAATGAACAAATTGTAGCCTGTAGGATGAAAACCACATGAAACAAGATAAAATCTGTTTCAATACTCAGTGCAGTTCACTAAATGGGAAACACTTGTGCTAAAATTCACTAGAGGTACAAGAGAGACTGTAAGTGATTCTATTATCATAACAACTCAAAACCATTTAAACTGAAGAGCTATAAGAGTATCTAAAGAATGTCTGGGCTTAGTGGTCTCATTGTCATTTCTGTAGTGTCCTTGTGTCTTAAACACAATCTGTTTCCCCTGCTATCACATAAACTGCTCAGATCAAGGATCATGTCCATGCTGAGGGATTGTTGGCAATAATCCAACAGAAAAAAATCTTCAAAACAAACAATGAGATTACAGTTTTAGTGATACTTGAAACACCCTAACTAGCACCAAACTCTGAACTGCTAGGTTAAGAAAAAGAAAGAATTTGCCTTCAGAAGTCTACCAACTGATTTTCTTGTATCCAAGTTTCAGCTTTCCTCTGAACAAAAAAAGTATTTTAAAGTGCTGACCTTAAAATCATTATACACCCTTATGACCTAATATTTATATGACATTATAAATACCACTACGATCTAAAAAAATCAATTTTCTGCAATTTCATGCCCAAAAGGGGGAGTGAAAAACAACAGCAAAAAAGGGCAAGCAATTATAAATGAAAACTCTGTCCCTTTTTCTCACTTTTCTGCCTGTAGAAGGGCTCATGGAATAGTAAGCATCACATGAGGTAAGGCTGTACGAGGTTAAAACTATACAGATTCAGTTACAAAATGCTTACCTCTTCCATCTTTTGTCCAAGCTTCCTCCTCATCCATATGCACATCTCCACCAATACCTTCACCAGGCTGGAATGCGTGAGCCAGCTGCCCATTGGGACCATCAAAAGGAGAATTGTCGCGATGGTCTAAAGTGAAGGGGTAAAAAATCAGTTAAAATCTTAAATTCCTTCTATGAGTTCAGAAGGGTATTTAATAGCCCATGTTACCACTGTTACCTCTATAGGCAAAAGAGATCATTATATCTGCTTCTTTGTTCTCAACCTTTTGGAATGTCAGTGGTGTCACGTTGCTCCAGACACTGAGAGCTTTTCTGACTGCTTCCTCTACATCGGCTCGTCTCATCTTTGGGGTGTAATTCAAAATCCTTCAAAGAAAACCCAACACATAATATATTGTTTCATAAACAGTTGAAATTTCAGCATTTTAGCTGAAATAGAATTACTCGTGAAAAAGCAAAAAAATCTTAGACGTATATTTCATTAATGAAAATTAATAAAGGCTTTGTTTTAGATACTGCCTTCTAAAGCAACTGTCTTCTTCCAGAAATTACTAATTCCTTCAGATCCCCCATCCCAAAGTTCCTGTGCTAGATTTATATCTTTTTGAAACATATTAGGAAAGATTACCTGTATGTCAGATTATTTCTTTTCCATTTGGGATTCCCTGGTGTGAACACATATCGCTCTACATCAGGTACCCCACATCTGGGTTTTTTCATCACCTCCAATGTGTCAAGATCAGGTTTTCCAGTCACCTGTAGTCCAAAGAATGACTGCATTTCCTTGAGCTTTGCAGTAAGGTGGTTTTCACCATGGCTTCTTAAATGGGGGTGGCGATCCTTTTGAAGGTCGTAGAAATTCTGTAGATAACTCTGAATGAGAGTTAAAAAGAAAAAAAAAAAAAGAGCATTGTAACTTACCAGTACTATCTTTGGTCACACTTAAATTTTCTAAGCAGCCTTTAACTATTCCCATATCGACATGCCCTGTGTTTACCAGAACCAACAACAACCTCTTTTTTTCAGTACATGTTTCCTATAGTTTTGTGACTTTGTTTTTCCACTGATGAAATATATCAAGAAATGTCTTGAAAACTTAATATGTACTATAAATAATTAATTCTACATTATTTACTGTGCTCGATTACTCCAACAGCAAAGCTTACAAGAAAGCTTATAACTGGTATCATCCAAGGAAATTGGGGCTGGCGGTGAGACTCCACACTGCCAGGACTCCCACCGAAACAGGTGACTACTGCTAGGGAGTCAGACTTGGCGAACCATGCCTTTTATTTTTAGCTACAGAATATGATACTGGAAACTCAGGCCTTCTTACTAAATTTCAACAATTTTGTCTACAACAAACAGTGTTGTGTCTATGTGAGTTCCCTTTTTCCAAAATATTCTATAAAAGATCTATTCAGCCAAAACATGGAAAAAACATGCCTGCTTCAAGCAATTTTCCTTCCTTATGTTATTAAGACCAGTAATATCACAAGTTTCAAAGCACATTCTGAATTGTAAATTGCTGCTGAGTTTGACTGCTGCTGCTAGAACTCATGCTTCAGTAGTTTTGTTATTACTTTACTGACAACACCAAAAGTGAAGTATACAATATTCAGATGACTTCTGGGTAAATAAATTTTTCACACACAATTTTTCACACATTTTCTAGGTTGACAGTAAAATCTTTCTGCCATACTCTGTGAATTGCAATTATAATTATCTCTCAGAATACCTTAGGTTTACCTTAGATATGCACTGAAAAAGAAACTTACCTCTACAAGCTGTAGAGTTTTTCCTTCATCTTCTGCTTCTGGAGCCACAGGAACCGCGGATGAGACAGCCACACACAGCGAGAGGAGAATTGCAAAGGTCTTCATCCTCATCTGAGATTGTCTGCCTCAGTGTCACTCTTGAGCTACTGAGCACACTTCTCTGCTGTGTTTATATAGCTGATAGTAAATCAGTGACAGCCTGACTCATGCTGTATAATATCCTCTGATTAGTAAAAATGATGCATAGCAGTTTCATAATCAGGTAGTGATGCAAGGTGTTTAACAAATATCACTATCCTTATTTTGCCCGAGCCTTCTGGTTTGGGCAATTTTATAGCATGCTTAACAAATAAGGAAATGTTTTTCAGGTAAAATGTGGAGCTACATTTCATGTGGCTTTTTTTGAATCATGAATTTAGACCATATTTTGATAAACTGGAGAAATAATAAGAAATAACATGTAAGAGCAACATAATCTATTGTATGATAATTAATCAAATTATGCTATATGTGATACATATGATTTAATCTTAAACAGACTATAGAATATTATGTTACAATATGTAATAGCAAAATACTAATGACAGCACAAAGAACCAATCTTTTTTAGGAATAACCAGCAGCATAACTCCAGGAGGACTATTATCAGTTATCTAAGAGTTCTATCTAAAACAATGTTAGGATGTTAGCAGAAATGAGTGCTAAAATGATTCAACAATTTTTAACTGACATTAACAAATTCGGTCATGCTTACTGGAATGCATAATCTGGGTTCCCATATGTATGGTAGGTAACATTTCTACTCTTGCTAGCATGGATATGGTCTCAGATGCTATAGTGTGTTTGGAATCAATCAGAGAAAGATGAGCTCTGGGAGGAAAGATCAGCTTCTGGAGTCAAAAGACTCCCCAAAATACAACAGGAATTTTCATGAGTGTGAAAAAGGAAGATTAAAATAACCATTTTTTACTCTGTGTTCACTATTTCATGGAAGGAAGAGTGAGAGGAGCTGTGATAAAAGCTGGTAAATATAAGAAAGCTTTTAATAAAAATTTAGCAGTGTCCAGTGCCCAAGACTCTAGAGAAGTCTTAAACAACAGTGATTAAGTTTAGACATGAGGTTTGGTATTCAACTGCCTGAGCATTAGTGTTATTTGAAATTCTTTAGGGAATCACACCTGATCTCCAGCTGCCCTGGAAGGATGCAGGTCTCCATAGGTCCTGTTACGGCAGCCAGCCCTGGGTGGGTGTTTCAAGTACAGGCAAATGAGTAATGACATGGAATCTGCTTTAAGTGTTTTGTTGTGTAGATGTCTGTAAGTTATTTAGGTCTCCAAGTTCCCATTTTGGACAACAAATCCCAGAGACTGATTCAACTGACCACATGACACGGACTTCTAGATGAGATGAACTGCTCTCTATACCACATTGACTGAATTGGCTGAGTCCAACAGTGATAAGTTTGAATATCCTGGACAGTGTAGACTCCTAAACTGAGGAAAACATTTCTAACTGCAAGCTTCAGAGTAATTGGCCTGAAGGGGATGTGTGTTTACTAACTCTGCAGGCTGTCAGGTACAGGCTGGACATCTTTCAGGATGGTTTTGATGTTTCTGTCCTTATAAACCCTAAAAGAGAAACAGTAGATGTTAGTGTGAGAGGGAGAAATACAAATAAATACCATTATTTTAATTATGCTAGGAAATTCTTCACTTACTTTCCCAAACATCATGAAAAATAATGTCGACAGCATGAGATTCTACAATCACTGTAGTATAGCACCCCCTAACTATATCTAGGTTCAGCAGAGCTAACACCACTCCTGGGGAAAGTAAATTACCTTAAACCTTCCAGTGTGAGTCACATAGCTTGCCTGGAGTGATTGACTGAAGCTGATACAGGACCTCTCAAAAGCAGAAGCTGTGATTTGAAACAACTAGGAAACGAATTCCTCAAAGGGTACAGGTGTTATAGGCTAAAGAAATTCAACTTCATGGTTCACAGTCCAAGGAGACTTAATTAGTGGTTGTTGTTAATCCATTTTGATTTAGACATGTACAAAAAGAATTTCATGTGTTGGATACTTCTCCAAAGACTTGGTTACAACTCAAAGAATTCTGGGATTCATGAAATGCTGCTTAACTTCTCCAACACTGTTTATAAACTAGTCTTATTTCCCTGTGTTTCTTTAGGATGTTTTATATATTTCCTGATTCAATACCTTCATTTCTTATTTTTTTTCCATAAGAAGTAGTTAACTTCTTATTTCTTCTATCCTTTTTTTTCCTTTTATTTGCTGAAGGCATCATAGACGTGTTTATGTCTAAACATATGCACACAAAGAAGAGAAGCCCATTAATCAGATACGTCCAGTGGCTGAGACAGGAACATAAGGAAGTCATGTGCTGTGGCTTTCACAGAGAGTTTCTTCTGCCTTGCAGATTTCTGTGAAGGGTCTATGCCTGAATTTTAATGTGATCAAGAGGATACTGAGTTGGGCAGAGGGTCAGAGAAGACATCTGTCTGTTTTCTATGAAACTTTAAATAAATTTCTTTCCAAAGCAGACAGTGGAAGGACTAGAAGGTCTTGGATCCATTATTAGCTGGGGGAACTCTTTGTGCATTTGAAGAGTCACCAAGTGAAAAAACTTAAGCAGCATCAGGAAGAGGAAGCAGAAGCAGAGGCTTCCCCCTGTCTTGGGAATTTCCGTGGTGTTGGGCTACAGAGCTGTGTCCCATTTCACCATCTGCATTGACTTCCTACTGCGTGTTCTTCGGCACAACTCCCTGGAACCCACACACAAGGGAAGGACAGGTTTCAGTCATCTGCTTTCCCATGGTGTGACAGCTAGCACAACACCACCTTCTTCTCAAGCACTTGCCTCCAGACAAAGGCTGAAATCTCAACAGAATGAGACATGAATATGCCAAAATGAAACTGATACCTCCTCAGAGGAGCAGGTCTCATGAGAATTGTTACTGAGTGCCAACTGGTGTCTGCACAGTTCCTCATTGTTCTTGCGGGACCATTGTGTTGCACCTGCATCTGACCAGCACTGTCCTGACCTCTCACTAAACCCCATTTCTAGTTATTTTCCTATGTGAGAGGCTCTATCCTGTCTGGGGGATCTCGGTGAGAGACTCTGGGGTGGGGCCAGGGGCTGGAGGCCCCCATGTCACTGGTGCTGTGACTGGAAAGACGCCAGAGTCTTGCACGCAAGTCCATTGGGTACATATGTGTATGTGCTTTTACCTACTGGGGTACAAGCACAGCCTCACTGCTGGATCTGGGGCCAGGGAGCTGCAGCAGCCTCAGATCCATCAGGGTACCAGATTTGGACAACTCCAAACACACTCTTCCTGCCTGGAGTTTACTTAAAATCATAGAAATGTAGAACAACAGAATGGCTTGGATTGGAGGAAACCTTAAAGGTCATCTTGTTCGCACCCATTTACCGTGGTTAGGGACACCTTCCACTAGACCAGGTTACTCAAAGCTCCATCTAACCTAGTCTTGAACACTTCCAGTGATGGGACATCCACAACTTCTGGCAACTGCTGCAGTGCCTCACTAACCTCCAAGTAAAGAACCTCTTCCCAAGACTTAATCTAAATCTCTTTTATTTTAATTTTAAACCATTTGCCCTTGTCCTATCACTATCTGCCCTTGTAAAATGTTGCTATCCCTCTTTCTTCTAAGTCTCTTTTAAGTACTGGAAGCCCACCATGATGTGTCCCTGGAGCCTTCTCTTCCCACCTCTCTCAGCCTGTCTTCACAGCAGAGGTCTTCCAGAGCTGCTTACATGGAAAATCTCCATGTAATCAGGGGAGAGAAGTAAACTTTACATTTAGCTACCTCCAACAGTTCTTCAGAGGCAGCTCTTGTCTGGACCAAAAGCAGCAGTGTCACTCACCCTGAATCACCCTGCTAGGTCTAGTACCCACCAGCTAAACCACTGCTAAGGAAAAGGAGGTGGCAGTTTTTAAGGCAATGTTTTCAAGGGTTTTTCCAGCATACATCCAAGCAGTACAGTTTTGTGTCTCCCTGTATTAGCACACTTCTTCCTTGGCAAAACTGCACCCTTGGGCCTTGTGTTGAGACAAGAGACCTCAAAATGTCCCTTTTCTAGATTCTCTACTGACTGTTCCTTGTTCACTAGGTCTACACAGGAACGTAAGTGCTGCCAGAGGTGTACCCAGAATTGTTTCCCTTTTCAGCATTAACTGAAAAAGACATTTGGGCAGAGGTGTTAAGAGGAGACATATTTCCCCAGAAGAATTTCCCAGCCTTGAACAATTTTCTGTCTCAGTGATTTTGATTTACTTTGTACCTCACTAACCTAGGGCTTGGATTTGACTCTTGAAGTTATTTCCCTTTTCCACTAGTTTCTCTGGAAACATGTTCTAATGACTTCCACCCACGCCCTTGACTGAATAATGAAAAAATAAATTCACAGTGTGAATCACAGTGGGGTTTCCCTAAATCAAGTATCTCACTACAAAATTACCGTGGAAAAGGGAACTTTGGTTGGTAGTTTTGTAATTTTGTTGCTACAAAAATGAAAAATGGTACCTCATAATTCTAATAATTGTTTACTGTTAACAATTTGTCATAGTGATGTTCACAACTGCTTTGTCAATAGCAGGTGGCACGACAAAGTAGTTATTATTCCTACAGGAAGTACTTTTCTTTCCATTCTGTGGTCTTATGTATATCCTAATCTTCTAATGTCTTTCCAATCTACTTTGAAACAACAAAATAAAAATCTTTCTGCAAACCTAGAATATTATCTTGAAATATGCTATTTTCCTTGGAGGATGTCATTTTTCATGTGAAGTATAATGTGTCAAAGATGTAAGTTATGTCCCTGTGCTGCAAAATATTGCTGATTGCCAGATATTTGCTTGAAGTTAGAGGGTTCATTAGGAGTTTTCCTTTAATGAACCAATTACACTTTAATACTGCAATGAAACAGCCAAAGGCAAGCCTCCAAATCAGCTGTCTTGGAGTTTGCACAAGCTCATGGCTTCACATCACCCGCTGTTAAACATGTTAAACACTGTTAAACTGTTTAACACCCAGTGTTAAACATTTCCTTTATAGAACTGCTGTTGGTACAGCTCCAAGGGTACTGATCAGTCACTTGGTTTACAAACCAGGGCGCTGTGCTGGGCAGTGTTAGGAGCTCAGTTCTATAGTTCAAACCACTCACAAGTCCAAAGGCCACTGCGATAGGGCTCAGGATGACAGGTGCTGAATCAGTTCTAATTAACCTATTGTAGAAAAGCAATTCAGTGTGACCAGTCCCACGCTGGGGCAGTGCCTGCGTTACACCTCAGTGACTTGCAGCGTCTCAGACATGGCATCATCAATGATTTCAGTAAAAGGAGAAGGGAAGGAGTGCCACTTTCCATGCCAAGCACCTGTTTCCTGAACACAGGAATATCAGCTAACATTCTTCATCTTTGCAGTTGGGCTGTTGCCTGGGATGGGAATCTCGTCTGTTGTGTCCAGGTTGTGATTTCCCTGATGGTGGATAAGGCCTTGCAATGCCCTGCAGAACCAACCTCACCAACCTAAAGTCCTTTGCCTCCAAACTTGGTGGTTATTGCACAAGATATGCAGATGAAAAACTGTCCTCTTGTCCTGAAAGAGGCAGCAAGAAGAGATCAATGTCTCCACGCTGATCTACAAAAAAATCTGCATATTTCCTGGGGATGTGCACCATTTGGGACATACTAGAACTCTGATAGATTCACAGTCCTGCATCCAGCTGGATACATGGCACAAATGCCCAAACATCCTGTGAGGCAGCTACTGCTTGTGAACGTGCAAAGGTGGTTTTCTTCCTGGCAGCCAGATGGAAGTTCAGAGGTTGCCAGGGAATTATCTGGAAACGAAGCCTGCTCCTTGGCAGTTTTTCAGTGTTTTGTCTGTAATATCAGTGACACCTAATACATGCATCTTTTCAGTTCTGAGTCATCTCAAACTCTTCTGAACCCACAGATCTGCTGTTTCTGTCACCAAGAAAGGGTTTTTTCCCCATATATTTCATTAAGCAAACATCTCACTAGGAACAAGTTCCTGCAAACAATATTTAAATGGACTCATTTTAATCTTATTCTATTCTGCCAGTATTTATCAGTTACCTTTATCTGGTTTACTGAGGTGATAAACTCTCTGCTCTTAGTCTGAGTGTTTAAATCACTACACAATGTCTTCCAGTTCAGGTCAGCACCCCAGACCTACCTTGTTTGATAATATATTTCTAATGGTGCCAAGAACAGTATCGAAGGTCATTCATCCTCTCTAGGCAGGATGAGTGTGTGAAACCAAGAAAAGCAATAAATAGTAAGAAAAAGAACTTGCAAACCAAACCATTTTTTTTCCTGGGTGAGATAGCATTGGGACTTCCTTGTTGGACCTTCTGTATTGTTTCTGATGGTGGTGCTATGGAGTCCTTGAAAAGGAAAAGGCAAATATATACATTCAGATGCAGCCAAAATGTCCTCCAAGACAAGATGGCGAAAACCACAAAAAATGAGACCATTATATATAAAACACAGAAGAAAACAAAGAAATTCTTGTGATCTGAATTCTAGAGTCATATAATAAGCCTGTTCCTTGTGAAAAGACTGTTCTCTTCATCCAAGTTTCTATGCAAACGGTAGAAATTTGCTAGAACATGGAAAAATCTGATGTGCTTAGAAAACTAAGAAAACTATAACTGAAATGCTTGTACTGAGTGTACCACAGAAAATGAATATATCCAACTCAGAGCCCAGGTCTCAAACTGTCTTAAAAGAGCACAGGACATAGAAGACAGGTCAATCACCTTCAGTGCAAAAACCTGTTTTCACTCAAATGGTAAGGCTGTTATGTTAGTGGTACCAGAGATTTTTACAATAAGAATCGTGAAGCAAAGAACTACACCAACATCCAACACTAAACCAGCCAAACTATACATAGACAGCACTGGAGTCAGCTAAACTCTACTTCTGCCACAGATCTAAGACTTCATATTCACAATTAGTATAACTATGTGTGCACACAGAAATAGGTAAAGAAAGAACTCCACCTAATCAGAAATCATCAAAAAAAAAAAAAAAACCCAAAAAGAACTAGTTGGATAAGTTTGTGACAGCCAGAAAACTATAAAACTATCACAAAAGGTCTAGGACCAGCCAGCTTTGTTCTGAGAATTATGATCTTATCTGTAAGACAATATTTCCAAAAGAAATTTGGATAGACCAGAGCTAGGAGAACTTATCTTATTTAAAATAATATCCCCAATTAAATAATTTTAAAAGTTATCCCCAGTGGAAGTGATGTGCAAGGTACAGACACCATAGAAGAACATCAACAGTAGGAACAACAGAAGAAAACTACTCAAACCAGAACAGTTAGAAACTTCTTTAAGGAAAAAAAAAAAAAAATCAATAAAATGTGAGCCAAGCTGTTCATGCATCTTTTTAACTTTCATTGTTCTAACTGAGACCATGGGCTGATTAAATCTTGCAGCTGTGATACCAATCAAAAAGCCACACAGAAAACATGAAAGAAATACAGAATTAGAAAACAAGAACAGTACACGGAGACTAATAAGAAAGAAATAAAGAGCACAGAATTATTTCCTGCTAAATTTGATAGAAACTTTCAAGTTACAAGTCTTGAACCTGTTTCTCTGACCTTGGCAATATCAGACACTGTCCAGAGCTACTCATTTCCTTTTCTTGAGGTGCTGTGATTAAACTTAATCTTTTGACACTAGTTCTGCTTGGGCAGCAAAGCCTTGTTTGCCATGTCTACAGCAGGTGTGGCAGCAGTATTTGTCTTGCAAGACTGACAATGCCCTTATACATTTTTGACCCTGGTAGAATTCAGATAAAGATTCCTCAGTGACTGGAGTGCCCCATTTGAGTAGCCCTGCTACCACGGGTTTTAAAAATGCATCAGAAAAAAGGTTACATTAAATGTGTTGAAATATCTCACGGCATTTTTGTAGTACAATTTTATGCATAAATAGAACACAATCACCTTGTCCTGACAGGGCTGGGGGCAATGGGCACAACCTGAAACACAGAAGGTTTCTTCTCAACATCAGGAAACACATCTTTTACTGTGAGGGTGACAGAACACTGGCACAGGTTGGCAAGTGAGGTCGTGGAGTCTCCCTCTTCGTGCAAAAGCCACCTAGAGGCCCAGTAGCCCACTCTAGGTGTTCCACCTGAGCAGAGGGGATTGATGGTGATAACCTCCAGAGGACCAACCAACCCCACATTTGGTGATTCTGTGATTCATGCAGAAGCAGAATCAAATAGAAGACAGTTGTCTTTTCTCAGCTTTTTCCCTTTTTGGGGGGGATGTTATTCTATGAGGGGGAGACACTGGGTGCTGGGAGAGACTTTTTTTTACATGCATGAAAGAGAGGATACCTTCTCTAAGACCTCAGATCTTGCTAGCTGTCTATCTGAATACTTGTGGGTCCCAAGTGATGTCCTCCTTCACCATTGTGTAGATTATTGTCAGCAGTATTGGACTGCTGGTTCCTGCCTGTGTCCTGGGTGCAGAGAGCCACGAGGCTGGCTCACAGACCATCGCAGACAGACAACACAGAGCAGTCAGACAAATATGAAAAGGACTGGTGGCCCCACCCCATTGCTTGCCTCCCTCTGATGAGGATTTCTGTCCCATGGTGAAGCACCAACATGGAAATACCAACAGTGTGGAGATGCTCAGGAGCTGCTCTTAGACACACAGCCCTCCCAGTGCAGCAGCTGGCCCTGCACCCTTCCCTGTAGCTTGCAGCTATGCCCCAGCTCCTGCCATTCAGACCTCCTAACCCCCTCAGCAGCCAGTCCAGCTTGAAGCTCACCCAAACACGCATAGAATGAGCTCATCCACACATAAGGCATGATTTACTGAGCAGACAGGATCAAGTGTGCAGGGCAGGGCCAGAGAAGCAGCTGACTGCAGCTTTTCTGCGCAAGCTCTCCATAAACTTATCTCTCTATTTTTCCTTTCCTCCCCAGTCTACCACTTGGAAACCCTTCCATTTCCCTGCCTTTGATCTTTCTAGTAATCAACTCACAAAAAATTTTGAACAGGTACACAGTCCCCTTCGAACATGACATAATAAATTTTATAACATCCCCAAATGCTCTTAGCCAGGATATTGATCCCTATCCCCCCCGACCCCTAAGGTGAGGCGATAGAGGCCTTCTCCCATGGACGCCCATGATGATGGGTGTCCCCCAGCCTATGGGCTGTCCCCAGAGGGGACTGGAGAGGAGCAGAGGCAGGTCAGGGCTGTCTGGGTGTTCCCTACATCGCAGTGTGTCCCTCTGCTCCTATGTTTCCTATGGAGATGAGCCTTTGATCAGAGAATGGGTAAGGTCGGGAGGGACCTCAGTAGGGCCATCTGCTCCAACCTCCCCGAGAGCACATTGCACAGGAAATTACATATATCAATAAATACTTTAGGGTAGAATTCATCACACTTAAATTTAGCCTCCTATTATCAGGTGTTCAACATAAACTGCTTCTCTAACCAGTGAAAAAAGAAACACTTCCCTCTCTCAGCACCCACCTCAGGCTGGGAGGGATTGCTCTCTGGAACTCCTGTATGTTTCACTGTAACTATGAGCACTAGCTAAGTCTTCTTGCTTAGCTTTGAAATACCTAAAACAAGTTGAAAGCAATCCTAGCTTTAGGAAGAGAAATGCTCTTCCTTATGGACTCGTGGCTCCATGGCAGGGCTCTGTGTAGGGTGATGTACAGGAAGAAGAGTGAAAAGAAGATGGCAGAAATAATAAAATCAATCACAAACTTTTTGTATCAAAAGTAAAAACTACATTGTTGTTTGGTAAGCTACCAACCTCATGTTAACTACATGCATATGTACATATCAATATGTTAAATACTGTTCTGTTATTTAAAGAAACACAGATTGTGCAGGGACTGAGGTCTGCTGCCTAGTGCCGAAGTGCCTGCACATTCTATATATTTATAAAAGAAAAAGCTTTTCTGGCACAATAACAGTACATTCTTTCCAACACCATTACAGATTTCATTTTCTTAACATGGAAACCAAAAGTTTGTCTTTAGGAAGCGTGTAACTCTCTTCTTATCAAGGTCAAACTCAAATTGCCTTCTTCCACTGAAGAAATAAAGGAAGTCTAGAAAAAAAAAAGACAAACAAAATACAACCCAGGTGAATTATGATATTGCAGATACAAAGATTTGTGTGCTTTAACAACACCCTCAAAGAGCTCAATGCAACTTTTTGATACAATTATGCCGCCAACAGCACCTAGTCCCAGGTGTAACTTCTGCAAAACACGGCACGGCAGCATGGGGGCAGCTTCCACAGCAAACCAGCCATGCATGTGCTGCATCATGCACTCAATGAACCCCACAAGGTGACACTGCAAAAGATGTATCCTGTGTGTTTCTTCAGTTTGAAGTCCCCCCCAGAAGGGTGCATTTCTAGCCACCTGTGGGTAGGTATTGCACAGTCCCGAGCATGGCACAGAGCACAGAAAGGTGTGAGGAGGTGCTCGCTTGATGGGTGCTGCCAGATACCAGGCAGGGAAGGAGAGGTCCAGCCTGGGCTAGTCATGTCCACACTGCCCTCTGGGAGTGAGGCCTCTCAGCAATATATGTGAGACTCATTTCAGAGGAAGAAGAAAGATTTGCTATGAAACAATTGATATGTATGGGTTTGGATGAGCAGCAGATGAGGAGCAAGGAGGAAACTGGGAAACTGTGACATCTGGCAGTGTGAATATATCCTTGAGTCTAGTCCAGCATGTCCCTGTCTAAGTACCACTCACCCTCAGGCAGGAGAAGCTGTTTTGTGTCAGAGGGCCAGGCTGTGATAGCCTTGCTCACAGCAGGTACACCTTGCGTTGTTGAGATGTCACTGTCTTGAGTGTTGACCTTCGTGGTGTGATGTGCACATCAGCATGAATACTGCTCTATCTGTCCCTTAGAGATGGCCTTTCCAGGTGCACATCTGTTACCAGAGGTGTACCATATGTATGTTTCAAGGGGGTGAAGTGAAGCATGGGAATGTTATGTGACTGCTTCAGGGTCTTGTTGGGCATCCTGTGAGTTCTGAGCAGCATGTAGAAGTGCATCTTTCTGCCCAAGCACTCTCAGCCCTATCACACTGAGCATTTTAATATACACTTTAGTAAGAACAGATACTCACTTTCATGTTGAAAAACAGCATCAATCTTCCCATTAATTCCTGGAAATGCATCTCTTATCAGTAATGACTTCCTATCCATAGACTGACTTCTTTGATCATAACTGAGAAAAATGATAAACAAACAGGTGTCACTGAAAACTGCAAACAACTCATGATTAATTCTTCTCAGCTCATTATCTTCTCCCTATCAACAGATAAGAGAATTCATTGAAGATTTTCAGTATCATTTAGGTAGTGGAGAAAGAGACACATTTTACCATAAATTAATTATTACTCAATTATCTGCACTGGAGGAATTGCTTCTATTTACTCCACCTTAAGATACTTCTAAGAATATCTAATATTGGAACCACCACCATAAATCTGCTTTATATTTTTTCTAAGAGACCATGCCTAAAGGAGCCACAGCGAATAGTTTATAAAAAGATTGCTTTCATGTTATAGCTCTTTAAGAAAGGCTTACCAGGAAAAACCCTGTTTTTTTCTGAAGTTACAGGCTATTTTAAGTCAACTTACATAAGTTACTTACAGTAAGATATTATATTATGGGCGAAGTGCAGTTTATCTATCAGTGCAGGAATAAGAAGTCTTGTGGAAGATTTTCCCTATTGATAATTTTCTTAGCGAGAGATTTAATTATCAAATCCTTCATCATTCAAGTTATGAGAGTTTGACCTAAGATGTGGAAGTCTGATCTTCTGCTTAAGCTAAAAATATGTGTCTGAATAATTATTCTAGGGTGACCTCTCTATATACAATGGTTTGGGCATTGTGGTGGAAGGAAAGAGAAGTTTTGTTTTTCATCTACAATAATTCAGGTTATTTACTGCTTCCATTACAGGAGCACTTCCTTTGGCTGTTAGAAATCTATCTCCTGTAAGACAAACTTGAGCAGTAGGGACTGGATTGAAAACAAAAAAACCATAACCATGAACAGCAGATAATTCTTTGTGGTACATGGCATTTATGAGCAACTTTATGAAACTATCTCTCAGTAACTGGAAAGTGGGTGACATTCTCCTTCTTACTCCATGGAAACATATTTGATATAAACAGTGAGCTTCTTCCTGATTTCCTGAGTTGAGTTGTGAAGCTGTATGATGGCTTTTTAACCAAGGCAGCTAAATGAAAACAAACAAACAAACAAGCAAACAAACAAACTGTTAAATAGTTAAATCAGCTAAGAGGAAAACTAAAAGCACTGTTTCACCTCCTTTCAAATTTTTTTCCACAACCAGTTGTGACACTGAAAGAGATCACCAAAAGAGTCTGACTAATGCCTCCTAAATCATAACAGGATATTGATCATGTGATTATGTTTGCTTCTATTTAGAAAAGTAACACAGGAAATATTACCTCCAAAATTTGTCCGCTATGAAGTAATATGTTTCCCTCTCATTTCCATTATGAAAAGCAGCATCAATTTTGGTTACATCCTTTGAAAAGCCCAGGTTGTAGAGTTTTTGGGGGTATCCAGGAAGTATGGTATCTCCCCTCACCACCCAGAATTCATTCCCTGTAAAGAAAAGTTGATAACAACATGTTATGAGAATTTTCTTCTGGGAATGACACAATCCTTTTCATGAAAGCTAAAGAAAATAATCATTGAACTTGAAAATAACTGAAAATAGTTCTAGGGTCCAAAAAAATGCAATAGTTCTCCACAGAACTATTTTTGAAAACTGAAATTTCAGTCTTACTTCATACTTATATTAGCTTCCCACAAGCTTGGAAGAAGCAGGTGGTATCATTCTTAAATTCAATAGATAACTAACCAGAAAAAAAGAAAAATAATGACACTTATTTTGGGGGGGGTTGGGATTTTTCTATGTGGATATTAAAAAATAAGGTATGTGCTCTTTAACTTGGACAATGTTTTTATTATCTCTGTGATTGAAAAACACTAATTTATTGGACTAAATTAAAGATTGTGGAATCCTACAGAAACAGCTTAAGTGATTTTGAAACCAGACGCAAACTTTCAAGGCTAATTGGAAACATAAGATGAAAAAATAAAAAGACAACACTTTACCTTTAAAAACGACCATTTCATCTTTTTCAGAAATTTCATATGCAGCATCAACACCAGGTGGCAGCCGTGGCCAGAATGAAGATATCAAATCAAAATCGGCTGTTCTGACTGCTGGATGTTTGCGCCAAATATGCCTTGTGTAAATATATACAGGTTTTAAATAAAATCAGATGTTCACACACATTAATGCATGAAACCACATCATGGCAATGAGGGCAGTATTCATCCTACTAAACCCAACCATATACCCTGAGTTAGTCTCACTTACAGTCCCTGCAAAGTTAATGTAAAACAGTTATTTCCATGGTGGGATTGCTCTCTTCTTGATGCAGACATCCAAAATAGGTCAGATGAACCCTTTTGTCAAAACCTTTATTTCCCCTAATGCAAGAATGGAACTTACAGAGACCTGGCTCACATGGCTGGTATGGGGTAAGACTTTGGGAAAAAAGCGCCATTTTCCTTTCCTTTTATTATTATTCTAAATCCTCACTACAGGGGCTCTTCAAGCAGGTATTTGTCAGGGCTGGTAAGCCCTCAGCTCTCTCAAAGCAAGGACAGCAAAGAGGGTGTGAAGTGTCCCAGATGTGTTTTGCCAAAGCTGAGTTCTCCCAGATGCTGAACACTTGGGACTTGATTGCAGCCTAAAGTGAAAAGGAGCCCATGTTTGATGAGGAGCCATCTTTTCCCACCCCATTCACAGCATCCCCTGTTCCAAAGGTCATCCTCCTCCTTAAACTTGTCTCTCTTCATTTCTCCACCACCCATTTTGATTTTGTTTTCCATCTCTTCTCCTGATTCCCTGTCTCGTCTTCCTGTCTAAAATGGCTGATATTCTTATTAAAGTTATTTTTCTATGCTGTGGGGCATAGTTTAAAAAGTGACACCTAGCTATTTTACTTCCAGAAGCAGACTTACTTGTCTCTAAAGAACAATATTTCTCCACGGAAAGTGGTGACAGCATCAAAAGTTAAATTCGAGCTGCAGCTGTTTGGCAGTACAGGATCTTTTGACTCAGTTGGGTCTTTTATCTCAGTAGATTCCCTTTGATCATTGTTTGTGTTAGGAGATGGTCCTAAAAGAAGCAGTTTATGGAAGAAATTATAGTGTGAACTCATTGAGGTATATCCAGTACACAAAAATGTCACTGAAAGGTATCCAAAGTCTTTGAAATTATAAGCAGTAGTTGATGAAAAATTCTGAATTACCATAGAGGTACCGTATGCCAGTAATGTCATCCTGATGAAGAAGGAGTGCTGAAGGGTCAAACTTCCTGTAAACTGGATACATCAGGGCATTGGGGTCTTTGGAATGGTAAAGTCCCAGTGAATGGCCAAACTCATGGGCAGCAACATAAAACAAGTTTGTGCCTGAAAACATCAAATAAAACACATAATAGGAAACCTGCATCTTATTATCTGTCCTGAATAACATGAACAGCGTAATATAGGTCAGAAGCTCTCAGAACTGCCTGCTTAAGCAAATGAAGTTCTTGTGGGAAATTAGCTGGAGATGAAATTCTGGTCAGAAGTAAAAAAAATAGAATTGTTATAGCAGAGTACAAGGAAGTAGTCTGTAGATCCTGCAGGATTCAGAGTGGGAGAAGGAGCCTGGGCCAGTGCAAGCCAGGTAAACGTGTGGGAAGAGGTTGGAGGAGTGGAGAGAAGGAGGGCCCCCTTACAAATAAGTGTCCCTGGTGCATGGCAGAAGCTGAGCTGGGGACTTCTTAAACCAGAGGCTTAGAGGCTTTTTGTAGTTATGGAAACCAGTTGTCCAATGCTCCTTCAACTCGGCATCAATTTAAAGACTTCTTAGGGAATAGAGGAGACAGACACTGCACTCTTGATTCCATGTGCAACTTTCTTCAGGGATGGGTAGAGAACTTAATTACCTACCCTCTGTGCTTTTGGTCCATGTTTCGTCCTCATCAAAGTGAGCATCTCCACCAAAGTCCTTTCCAGGTGCATAGGCATGAGCAAGGGAGCCTCCTGGGCCATCAAAGGGGATGAAGTCATTGTGAGCTGAAGAACAAATCCCATACAAGTTGACTGGGGGTTCATGCACACATTGAGCAGAACACAGCAGGTATTGCTGTGAACTACCAGCAGCTCTCCATAGTTTCTTTCTCTTCATCTGCCTCTATGCCCACTCCCAAAGTCTGTCAAGAAGTATAACCACAGTACCTAGAGCAAGAACTGTGTGTTTCTGTCTACTTTTTCAACTGGACACTGAACTTCACATTTGCTCCCTATGGGGAGAAATCATTCCTGTTCAACTGCTCCATATAGGCAGCAATTTGGCAATAAGTCATAATGGTTGCATAGAGATTTACCTCTGGCTGCAAAGGAGATCATGATGTCTGCATCACCTCTGTCCTTCTTGATGAATCTCAGTGGGGTCACACTGCTCCAAACACTTAGTGCTTTCTTGATTGCTGCATTGACATCTGCTGGACGCAGGTCTGGTGTGTAGTTTACTATCCTTTAAAATATAAAAAGAACCAGTTATGTTCTTACCATGCACCCTGTATGGCACACTGTCTTGACGTGAAGGATTCTGTTGTGATTACCTGTATGTCAGGACTTCTTTAGTCCATTTTGGCTCTCCTGGAAAGGTGGCGAACCCAGCTACATCAGGGAGTCCACAGCGGCGTTTCTGTACCAAGTCCAAAGTGCCAGAATCCACTTTCCCTGTCACCTCCAGCCCAAAGAATTCCTGCATTTCTTTTAGTTTTTGGGTCATGGCGCTGTTACTTTTCCAAACAAAAGGATCCCCATCTTTCTTAAAGCCGTAGTAATTTTCCAGGTACTTCTGATGAAAAAAACAAACCCAACACTTAGAACCATCACTGGTGTTTGCTTTTGAAGCTTATAAGGTATTATACTAACACCAGTCACTCATATGACTTTGATACTTTTCTGTTCTATGGCAGCATGGATAATAGTTTGTTAAAACCTGTAGGAATATTTTTCTCTTAATGGTAGTTTTTTACATTGTATTATCAATATAAGTATTTTGTAATACTTAAAATACACTCAAATACATTTACAAATACTCAAAATACATTTAAAATGAGCATTTGTTTAATAAATTATTTTATGATAATGTGCCCTCCACTTACCCTGCACTCTAGGGTTACCTAGAGTCCTTTAGAGGAAGTAATTTGAAACACACAACTGAATATAAAATTTCAGGAGTTGTATCCAATTTCACCACATTTTAGACAGTAATAATTCAGAAAAAAATACTATACTTACTTCATGAAGAGTTATGTTTCATAATATCACAAGACACATAAATAACCATATTTTCACCTAACTACAAACCAACCCTATACTGACTCAGGAGTTTAATTATTTCTAGAATTAACACAGAGCGAAGGTATCATTGGATTTAATTGATCTCTAAAAAAAAAGTAAAGTAAGATGATTCGGTGCTAAAGTAGCCTTTGTCATCACAGTACCCCCCTCCGTTTTGAGAAATATTCAATGCGTTATTTACTCTACTTGCTCTTTGGCTGCTCTACACTTGTCTCACAGACTGTCGTGGATGCTCAAGAGAAGCTGAACGTCTCCCCAGAGGTCTGCCTTCCTCACCTGGATAAGCTCCATGCCTTCTTCCTTTGTCTGCCTTGTATTTGCAGGAAAAGAACAGGAAAATGCTGCACATAATAATAGGAGAAACGGGCGATTTTCCATTCTCATTTCCACTAGCCTTTAAAGAAGTCTTTTTTGGAGCCTGCCACACACCTGCTTCACCTTTATATAGTATCTGTTTGCTTTATAAAGCTTTCCAGTCCCTGACTCATTGATTCTCACAATGTCTAGTTAGCAACAGAACATGCAAAACAAGGGTTTTGCCATAAAACAGATCAGTGCTGTCTTTCATCCGGTTCCACCCTTGTGCAGGTTTTGCAACATGGAAATATGATTAATGGGAAGATAATAGACCTGTAGTTCTTTTTAATAAGCTTATTAACCTTTTAATTGTTAAAATGTAGTCTAACTCTCCAAACCTTAAAGCGTATCTCTTTAATGCTTTCCATTCAAAGATAACATTGTTTTCAAAAGGGTTGTTGAAGTGCCTAAAGGGATAAATATTCACAGAAGGTTACAGGACTCTAGACTATATAGAGAAATTAGTTTTCTAGGTTTTTTTCTTTGGGGGGGTGGGTAGGGTTATACTTTTTTTTTGGAGACTATTATAGTACCAACATCTTTGCCTTTGATTTTCCTGTCAGTGCTATAACTCTTTTCTTGATGAAGCAATGCCTTGTTTATGCAGGTTTTTTAAAAGAGTTTGCACCTGAATGAAATGTTCTTTTTTTTTGTGCAGGAAAATGTGGAATTAGCACAAATAAATGGAAATTTTCCAGCATATATAAAAATTTTAAAAATTGAGCCAAGATGTTTTCATGCTACTTTTATTCAGCAGTTTTTTTTCACTGTTCACAGAGAATTGCCCAAAGACTTTGTATTTCACAGTCTCCTTCTTTGATACTTACTCTAAGGCTTTAAAAAGCACTGAGATTTTCTGGATCAAATTCTTTGATGTCTGTTCTTATCACAGAGAGGTTCCTCTGTTCTCCATTTCTGCCATTGGTGGTAAGAGCAGCTGAGACTCAACAGCAGGTCCACCCTAGATTGGGTCCACTTTTCCTCCATGCCCAATAACACCCTCCATGCACTACCACAAATGAGGACAAAGCAGTGGATGTGGGAATACTGAGGAGAGATGTCTACTGCTGCTGAAGACAGTCTTACATATCTGAGACATCTGTGTGGGGCTGACAGAGGATTTTGGGTAAGTCTGCAGCACTGCAGTGCAGGTGGGACTTTGAATGTGCAGAGATAAACTCCCTTCCACAGAGATGGCAGGATACTAGAGATGTGAAAGGAGAGGTTATAAATGTACACTTGATGTATTTCCTGAAATTGTTCCCCTCTGAAGAGCACTGTGTTGGTACCAGAAGGATCCCCAGAGCACAGCATGCCAGTGGCCACTCCAGCGATGCCTTAGGTTTTAACTTTTATATTTTTCAAGTCCTATACTGCTAGTGTAACTCTGAAGTTTTCTGTAGCTTGTTAAGTGCTGTTCTCTTATGCTAAGATAGACATAACAAAGCCTCTCCAGCTTGCTCTCCAAGGACACCCAGACCAAGAATGGCAAACCATCATCTTGGGGAGAGGGGGCAAGCTTGGGGAAATTCCATCATTGGCTGGGTTCTGCTTGGGGAATTGATGTTGATATAAAAGTGTGAAGCACTCGTGACCTGTCATTGTCCATTTTGGGATCCACTGAGGCAGGACCCTCTGGAGTCCAGAGTGTACCTCTGAAGGCCTTTTAAATAAATACCTCCTTTATTCTTCTATTCCTGTCTAGTGTCTGTTTCTAGGTAGCCATTTAAGGCATCACAGGACACGAGGGATTGCTAGGTCTGGGCAGCTAAAACAGGGACTGTCACCAGCAAGGCCGGTGGGACTCCGCAAGGGTTATCTGGTCACTGAGGACTGAATTCCTACCCTAAGAGCAGACACCTACCCAAGGCATTTCCATTAGGGAGAAAACCCCTTCCCAGTCCTGGAAGGAGATGGACAGGCTCAGGGAATGACCCAGAAATGGGCTAGCAGAGCTGAGGAGAAGCAATCCCCTGAGGGAGTTTTCAGTAATGGCTCCCCTCACACAGTTATGTGAGGTGTACCTGACTGGGTGAGATGAATCTAAATATTGTGTGCAGAGTTTTCCTGTGCAGCTTAAATACTTCTCTGCAGAAATAGCTTCTGGTAGTTACAGTCCCTGCTATAGCCTTCCAACTCTTTCTTCTTGTCCCCCCATGTCTCCATGTGTACCAGAAGGAAAAAGTAACTTTCCAGCCTGTAGGACTTAAATTTTTGTTGCTCATCTTTCTCTCTAATGAGAGGGCTATTAGTGGCCATCAAAACTATCTAGGAAGGTATTGATCAAATTTTTATAATTTTCTAATTATCAGCCTTCTCGAGGACATACTTTTGCCACCCTGTCGACCTCTTTCTCACTTTTCTTGTTACTATTCCCCATTTCTCTCAAGAGATCAATAACCTAGAGAGCCATCACCTAGAACATGCTTTATGAAGAAAGTTCCATGATAAAAGAGATGTTTGATGTTGTTCTTTGAGGTGACTTTATCCGAAAGTAGCATAATATGTAATGTCAATCTCTTGTTTTGGCTTAAAGAAGTCAGTGTGAAAATTGCTATGTTCTTTTTTCAACCTGTAAAAGTGTCTGAGCAAGCTTCTAAGATTGGCCTTATCTCTCCCTCTTCTGGAATTAATCTTCTGTCTTGGAAGAAGATTCCCATAGCCCCATCCTAAGATAGCTGTACTAGAGAAAGACATATAATTGATGAGAAGTGTTAAAATTTGCTTCTTTCTTTTGGCAATATTATTACTAATTCAGAGTTTATGTATTTTAAAACTAATGAGTAATGTAGTATAGAGAAAAGAAAAAGAACATCTCATAGAGCCTCAATAAGCTTAAACTAAGCTGGCTTGTGCAAAGCCAAAGGTTTAATTACTCAGAGCTTGAAACTGCTCCTCTCTGCTGCCTTAGGTATGCTCAGTGTCCTGGCCAGGCTGAATTCTGGTAGCAGTGTAGGACCCTTGGATAAAACCTGGGAGAGAAGGTCTGTGCATGGGAAGTGTCTGAGCTGTAAAATTGCAGCTTCATCCTGTGCTGCCATGAACATTGCTTAACTCAGGGCCTTTGGCACCTCCTTCCTGGCTGTGCTGCAAACCCTCAGACCTGGCAGCACAAACCTATCCTCAAAAATGTCTTATTGCTGACAAAATGAGTGTGTGACCTACTTCTGGCTTTTATATAACAGCTGTGGGTCTCCATCATGGTAATGCTGATTCACTGGCAGTATTCAGTGTTCAAGTTCCAGTCAGCTTCCACATGGGTAACCCTTCTCTGTCAGTGAAGTCAATGAGGCATTTTTGCCTGAGATTTCATGTACAGGGGATTGGGTCTAGGTCAACTGTTGTGCAGTCAGGAATTTTAGATGTAACAGGTTATTTTTTGTGTTTCTAATTTGCATGCTTGCTCTTGGATTCCAAGGAAAGTTCCTATTCATACAGGACAAGTACTTGAAATTATGTCTATGGATAAATTTCCCCTGCACATGAAATCTCAAGAGGCCTTTAATTCCAGCAATCATTTATGAGTTATAACAAAATCACGGTTACAAGAAATCTTCTCTTGTTCACTAAGTATAGACAGGCAACTCCATCATTCCTGTTTCCAATGTGTCCAACGTCATCTGAGTTACTGCTTTCATTTTCTGGGAATTTCATTGCTGTTCCCAAAACGAAAGTAATGTTCTTTCATTTCAAGGTTTAAGACCTCAACAAAGCAGAAATACAGATAGAAATTCCATGGTTAACACATCTCACTAGTCCCCTTGTCTATGTGAAATCCATGGCGTGTTGCCATCCATTTCTGCTCCAGGCTACACTTGCTAGGTTTTATTTCACAGCTAAGTAAATATCACTCATTTTTCAGATTCTGTGAGTTTAAGATAATTAATACCTGAAGGTGGAGGGAGTCTTTTAATTTTGCTCTTTCCTGGATGTCATACCTAAAAAAATTAGTACTAATCTTATGCAGGAGAAATATTTTAATCTAATGCGAGTCATTGTAAGCATCAATAGTGTTCTACTTCACTGTTGCTGAAATGTTCCTTTTGGTTCCTCCTTAATCACTTTCAAGTCTCAGCCAACAACCAGAGCCTAAAGGCCTGATTTCTGACTGTAGCCTTCACATACAAGAACCCATCTAGCTAGGATATCAAACTATGTAGGCATTTTTAAAAACGAAGGGAATTAACCCCATTAGTTATGTACAAACAGTACTCACAAGCACCCTGCCTAAGCCTGGAGGCATCTAAAGTCCTTGAACGGAAGTTTCTTCAGGATAGGCTATGTACAGAGCAAGACCTATTAAGAAATACCCTGGGAGATGTTGGGGTAACAGAGATTTTCCTGTGTTTCTTCCCTGCCTGAAGGGAAGTTGGACTGCTGCCAGGTGAGCTCACCCACTTTTCAGTCTGTGGCTTCACCATGGTGCATCCCGTGTGGCAATGCTTAGCTGTTTTGTCCCTCCTTGACTTTTAGGACATGGCTTAATTTCTAATATAGGTCGGTTTTAGACCGGGCTTTAGAGGTACTCATAGCATATCTAGCATGTCATGAAATGTGCATGATCAGGAGAACATGGCAGAGAGCAGATATTCCAAGGTCATAAAATTATAGAATTGTTGGGTTAGAAAGGACTCTAAGGATGATCTCATTCCAACCCATCTATGACAGGCTGGGACACCTTCCACTAGACCAGGTTGCTCAAAGCCCCATCCAATCTAGCATAATTTCTGCTGCCTTTCTTTGGTCTTGTCTGCGAGCACAGTGGGACAGTGGGTCTGTGGGTGCACTGGGAGACAAATGGCTTCCTCTGGTCCTGATGGATAGGGGGGGTGTGAGCAGCCAGGGGGTCTCTGTTGGTCAGACCCAAGACACAGTGGCTCTCCAAGAGAGAGGTCCCCACAGGATGGCTCTCCAGGGACCTCCAGCTGTCTTCTGGCCGTTCAGGGAACCTCCACAAGGCAAGCAGCCTGAGGCCATCAGCGTTCAGCTCTTAAGTGATTTCAGCTCAGTGACTCCAGCTCAGCCTTGAGAGGTAACCCCAGGCCGACTCAGGGGAAGAGATGAGGAGCCTCGTGTAGAGATTCCACCAGGGTGGCCTTTATTTGTCCAGCATCCCACGAATGGGGGCTAGGGACGAGGCTCCCTAGGGGTCTGAGGAAGATACAGGGGTTCTTATAGGAATACAAGGGTGGGTGTATGGGCTAGGGGCCAGTAGGTTACAAAGCATCTACATAAAATCTCCCAGAGGATCACAGTCCTGTTTTCTCTCACCCTCACCAAGAAATGCTGTTCTCTCCAAGGGGTCTGGCAGGGGAGTTATGCAATTCTCCTTATCTCAGCATGCCTCCTCCACGGCAGGGACCTGGTGAGTTTATCTGCACCCACAGTTTTTTATCAGATGTCTGAGGGAACTGCCTTGTGCAGAAGACCAGGAACAAATCTTACCTCTGCCAAGCGGGGTTTGAGCTGTGGTATCTGGAATAATGTCCCTGTCAGCCATTCTCATTCTCTCTTACTGCCTTTGCCAGTTCTCTTAGAGGAAGAGTAATAGCAAATTGACTTCCTTGTACAATCACATCATCAGAACAGTGTTTTAAGAAATGGGATCAAATCCCTTCAAAGAGGTGGTGGACTCCAGACAAGCTGTCTTACAGCCCAAGGGGTGTTTAAAGTCACTGAGATATTGCCCTGTGAGGGGGTCCCAAACAAGGAGCATGGGGGAAGCTGATGTGCTTTTCTCTGTGCCTCACCACTCATCCTCTGGAGGATTAATCTGTGGGAGTCACATAAAAATCCTTGGCTTTTTTCTTATCATTTTGGCTTGTTTGCTCTGGGAAGTGGCTCTTGTTTTTGGTTTCTTGTGAGGTGGTCTGCCAGCCCTGACTCTGTTTCCATGGCACACAGTCACAGAACAGTCCACTGATTCCATGTGATCCTGTGATCCTATCTCCATCTCTTCCCACTCTGGCTCCATCCCCAAACTGGACACTTACCCTTCTCTCTGGTCACTCAAGTCCTGCTGTACCAGTGACTCTGTCCATCAAATCCACCCTCAGCAGCACTGGTCCTCTCTGCCCAGGGACATGTTCCCATCCAGCAGTCCCCACCCCTGCCTTGGCCCCTCTGCCCCTGTGCCGGGGGTCATGGCGGGTGAGGCCACAGACTCCAGTCTCTCCCATTGCACACTCTTGTGTAGGATCTCTTACCTTTTATGCCTCCCCTGCATTGTTCCTGAGTGTCTTTGTTCCCCACCTCTGTCCCGTGGGTAATTTCAAGCTGACTGTCAGAACTGCCCCTCTACTTCTCTTTAACTTTCCCCCCACAGACACTGAGCTCTGCTAAAAATTCTGATGGGTCCTGGTGTCATTCAAGCTTTTGTGTGGTTGTAGCAGATGCCTTGTCTCCAGTGGACTGAATCGAAACACAAGAACTGCTAAACTCAAGCAAAATATTTTATTACTCAAAAACAACTTGATTAATAAATAGTTGGAGAACAAAATAAATTAAAACTGTACATTGGGTTTTACATTTTAAGGTTTTAAATTAGAATTGCCAAAGGTCATCATTTCAGACTCAAATGAACAGGAACAGCTGAATAACACTCTTTAGAATAAAGAAACATGAAAAACTCTTTCTGGTACAAACACACCCCTGCACCATCACTTAATATTTCTAGCAATTAAACCAGCTGTTGCTCTTAATTATACGGATGAGTTTCTTTTTCTTGATGTCAACCTCATACTGCTTTGATCCATGGAAAAAGTAGAAATATCCTAGAATAGGAAGGACAAAATATTGATAAATTAATATTTCATTTTTGTATACCTTTTGTTACACACCTACTATTTTCTTGGGTGCTTAAAAAAATCAAACCAAAAATTTAATATATGTACTGAAACGTAATTTATTTTGGCTTTGGTTGGTGATCTTTGGGAGTTTTTTTAAAATTCTATTTTAATTTATTTACCATTTTTCTGAAGGGCAGCATCAATTGGATGGCCGATCCCCTGGAAGTCAGCTGCTATTTTTCTTGGATAGCCTCTTTCCATTGATTGGGTATTTTCATTGAAACTAAATAAAGAAATTGCATGGAAACAGAAAATAAGCATATGATTATGATTCAATGGCTGAAACCCCATGGAATTTTACACAATATGCCTACTCTCAGCTGAAAATCCAGTACCTGCAAGCACTGTGACTTCATAGAGCTGTATAAATCCTGGCTGTGTGAATATTTACATTTTTAGTAGCCTAGGTAAGCCTATTTTCAGAACAAGAGACAGAAACATTTACTTTCATTCCCTGAGGCTGCCAATAAGGATGGATGGGACTTATACTGAGTAATAAACTTAAATAATTATTCAAACATAATTATTTCAGTTTTACAGCACGCAATCTATGAAGTGACCCCATAAGAGAAATGCAAACTTCAGGTGTAATAACACCCTTTCAAGATAGTATTATGGATTAATTATTAGGCTAAAACTATTGCTTAGCTGAATTGTTTCTTAAGAAGTATATACTTTTATCTCCTTCTATAACTTTCTTGATTGATTTGTCATTTAAAAATTTCACAGAGCATTTTACTCATTAGTAGCTACAGAATGAATACAAGACATAGCGACAAAGTCTACTCAATTTATATTTTTATACTAATTACACTACTTTGCTTTTACACTAATTCACATTGCTTCTTAATGAATAAACAAAGCTCATTTGCCCCTTAATCACAGCCTGGTGAAAGTAAGTAAGAAGTATATACTTTTATCTCCTTCTATAACTTTCTTGATTGATTTGTCATTTAAAAATTTCACAGAGCATTTTACTCATTAGTAGCTACAGAATGAATACAAGACATAGTGACAAAGTCTACTCAATTTATATTTTTATACTAATTACACTACTTTGCTTTTACACTAATTCACATTGCTTCTTAATGAATAAACAAAGCTCATTTGCCCCTTAATCACAGCCTGGTGAAAGTAAGTGAACACTCAGTTGTTACAGACTTTGTCCTATGAAAAGGACTCCTGAGTAATTGAGTTTCAGCTTTTAGTGGCTGAGAAGGCTGACGAAAAGAGGACATGAACTTCATTTACAAATACTCCTATCACTTGATTTGAAAAGTGATTTTGATTATTTCTTGTACAGAAGAGAAAAGAACCTTACCTCCAGTACTTGTTGCCAACAAAGAAATAGGTTCTCTTGGTATTTGGGTCATGAAGAGCTGCATCGATTTTCCTGACACTGGTGGGGAATCCCAGGTTCTGAATGGGCCTGGGGAAGCCTGACTCTATGCTGTAGCCACTGACAGCCCAGTACTGGTCATCTACAGGAAAACATAAAAAGTTGTAAGGATTCTTGAGGAGTCTGATCTACTTTTTGTCAAAGCCCCAGAGCTTTCTGCATGGTAAATGCCACCAAACAGCACAGATGTCCAGCTGAAAACATTACCCTCTTAGGGCACACAGAAGTTTGAATATCTCACAGCTGTTGGATTTTCCACTTTTTGTAGTCATTAAGAGAATTATATACTCAATAATTAAAAGTCAATATATTTTTAGGTGTGTTTTTCATCTTTAAAAATGTATGTAGTAATGTAGTAATGTAATGTAGCAATCAATTTAGTCTCAGCTATGGTCTTCTCTCTCATTGGCCAAAGGAAGTCTGTGTAGGACTGTTATGAAGAAGCATTAGTTACTGGCAGTAACATACTTTTCAAAATTTAAATGGATTTAAATATTAAGAATATCCTCTATTAGTGCTAGTATCAGTATTAGAGTTAATATGACTATTAGCATAATATTCCTTCCATTATGATTAAATAACATTAGCAGTACTGCTATAACTTCACGTATTCATAAAAAACTGATGGAAATGCAAGAGAAGTACCTTTAAAAAAGAGCACTCGGTCCTTATTGTCGACCTCATACGCAGCATCAAAGCCAGCTATCAGCGATGGCCAGAAGGAGAAGATGGTGTCGTGCTCAATTTCTGAGAAATACGGACTTTTGCGCCAGACGTAGCTGATGGAAACAAAGCCAGCAGTGTTTCATTGTCCGTACCTCATTAGGAGATCAGGGGGCCATAAATGTACTTTAAACCCCACTGTTTGGGTTCTGGAGCCAGTGGTCTCTGTGAGGCTGAGATGCCACCCCTTTTGGGATGCAGTCCTTCACTCTGCCCTGCCCCCTCACAGATAGGTGCCCTTTACTGAGGTCACAGAGCAGTTGAGGTTGGAAAGGACCTCTGAAGTTCATATTTTCCAACCCCTCGGCTCAGTCAGGATCACCTACAGCTGGTGGCCTTGTAGACTTCTGCATTTGCACCCCAGTGGCTTGTCCAGGACACCACGGATTATAATAGATAAACCAATATCTGTGGTAATGCTGACAATTGCAGGTTTCTCTTCACCATGACCCATGTAGGTAGGCACAGCTCATTTCAGTTTGTTTCCAAACGTTAAATAAACATTCTTGAAAACATGTTAAACCCAGTTTAAGGAAGAACTGCTCTTACCCCCTCCTCCTTGAGAATTATTAAGTTTTTTAACTACAATTCTTCACATGTTTTAGAATGGAAATCAGACCCACACCATCAAAGGAAGCTTGTTCCATCAAAACACAGCTACCAAGCCAAGAAGGGCATGAAGCCCTGGGCCTGACATGCTGTTTGCTCTCACCAGGCTGGATGTGCTCAGCCAACAACCCTCTACAGTGCAGTGTCAGAGCATGCCCAAAATGAGGTCACCCTGTAACAGCAGGGGCTCCCTGTAGACATTACTGGGCAGTGGTCTAGTGCAGAACCCTATGTCAGAGTGACACTAAAAGTCACCAGTGACATTTTCCACATCTCCCTGGCCCACACACAGGATGGTGTGATGGGAACAGTGCTGCATGTGAAGCAGCTGCAGGCTGAGGAGTGACACTGGAATTACTTAGCCTTGCACGATTTTAATAGACATGGATGTGGATGTATGATGGATTAAACATTATACTCACTTGTCAGTAAACTATGTTACTCACCCAGCCCAGGTGGGCTAGTGAAATGTTTCAAAGCTGCCTTAACACTTGCAGAAAGAAATATTTTCCCTTGTAACCAAGGGAAGATAAATTTCTTGAACTGAACTTTACTCTTTGCCTTTGTGAGTCTCACAAAAAGATGTTGCTGGAAATGAAAGCACTTACCTGTCTTTGAAGAACAGTATTTCCCCACGCAGAGTAGTGACAGCATCAAAAGTCAGGTGGGGGTCACAGTCATCTGGTCTTCGGGGTGGCTTGGAGGGTGTAATTTCTGTTGGTTCTTCCCTGGGAGACATTTCAGTTGGTGTTTCTGCAGGTACCATTTCAGTTGGTTCTTGTGGGGGAAAAGCTTTTGGTGGAAATGCAGAAGATTCCTTGGGGGGTCCTTTGGAAAATAGATAAGTGTGGAATTAGAAGGTGGATCAGAGCGGTTCATTTCAGGTTGTATCATGTGAAGCCAAATGGATAGGAAGCTGTGCACACCCTTTTGTGGAAGACAAGAGGGTTTAATGCTACAGACACAGGCTGTTCATCTGGTATCATTGGAGAAAGGCTCTTGGATCTTTTGACTAACTTGGACTAACTGGAATGGAATCAGTCCACAGATTCCATCTTGCAGTACAGACTGTTAGCCACAAAAAACCCAAGAGATTTGCCCAAAAATAATAACAGGAAATTAAACTGCAGTATCTTTCTTGTGGTAGGAAGTTCAGTACATTTTAGCTGTTAGGCAGAATTCATTATAAATTGTTATCCATCATTCACTAGAAAATTATGCTTCTTGCTTACCGTAGAGGGCTTGAATGCCATCAATGTCATCCTGATGAAGTTGGAAGTCCCTTGTATCCTTGGCCATATATATAGGATACATCAAAGCACCAAAAACATTGGAATGACTGAGGCCTAGTGAGTGGCCCAACTCATGAGCAGCAACGAGAAATAAGTTGTATCCTAAAAAAGATTGAGCGCAAAGAAAAAACACTAAATAAATTTTTTGCATGACAGCGGGATACAGCCACCATTCTCTCACGTGGGTTATATCGTGGTCTTAAAAAATGGCACAATCTAACTATGCCCAAGTAAGAGCTCTCTGGCCTCCTGGAGAAGAAATGAGTTTTGAATTATAGGCATTGATTTCTCACTGGAAAACCACTCTGAGAACAGTTTTTGCCCATGTTGCAGATGTTTTCCAACAAGGAATCAAGGTTTCTTTAATGTTAATAATCGAAAAACAGGTGGGAAGGTTTTAGTCGTCTGATCAGATTTTGGGAATAGTAGCTGACATGGAATTTTCCTGGTAGCTACTTCACAAAAACAGTAAAGTGTAACATAATCCCTGGACACTGCTGAAACCAGAACACATCACTGTTATATTGTATTTGCCAATCAATTCAGGATTTTTTTTCCTTTCCAGAAGTTAAAGATGAGCATCATTTTAAATCAGAAAAAACCCAAACCCAAGCAAAAAACAAACAAACAAAGAAACAAAGAAACAAACAAACAAACAAACAAAAGTGAGTGGGTATATTACAACTTTTAAGGTCATTATCTGAGGGTCAAAATTCCCTGTATTTAGATGTCATGATTACTCAACATTGCTATTCCATGCTAACTTCATTTCCTTCACTGGAGCTGTAACTGCAGTCTGCATTAACTTCAAGGGACTGTTGTGACTGCAGCCCAGACCCAAATATGCAGAATTATTTTACTAAATTACACTGACATTTTACATCTCAGTAAATACTGGAACCAGTGCCATGGGATATGTGACCTTACAACATCTTCAAGACAACACTGTCTAATAGAAAACAGGCAACACAATACGTAAGGCTACCTACCACTATAGGTAGTAAATTTGGTCCAGTTTTCATCTTCATCAAAATGGGCATCTCCTCCTATCCTACTGCCAGGGGGGTAGGCATGAGCCAGAGTTCCTCCTGGACCATCAAAGGAATAGAAGTCACCGTGAACTAAACATAAAGGGGGAAAAAAAGACATGCCTTTCATTATCTTGGGAAGAAAAAGTGACAAGTACTATCATTCCCAGGCAACAGTCCCCTTACATCCAGATGCGAAAGAGATCATGATGTCTGCTTCTCCGCCGTAGACCCTGGTGAACCTCAGAGGGGTGACACTGCTCCAGAGCTGGAAGGCTCTTGCAATTGCTTCCTCTACATCAGCTTGCAGCATGTCAGGAGTGTAGTTCAAAATCCTGTGAAATAAAGAAAAAAGGAATTAAAAGCAACCAGATCACATGTGACTGGGACACATGGTATCAAGGTCAAATACTTTAATCAGTAGTTATTATAATTTATGCATCTCAAGTATTTTATTTACAAAATATTTGCTCATATAACAGATGAAGTTTTCACAGTTTTCTTTCATGTCTTTCAGAAACCCTAACATATATACTCTCAGTTGCATTCCTTCTATCCACTGAGTGTATTATTTAGCAAGCTGTTAGCTTACTAATGTAAACTCCTATTTTGGTATTCTCATCACTACTTGGAAGCCCGAATAGTTCCCACATTCCTGTCCCTTTCATCCTGAAAGGAGCTTTTATATAGAAAAATACAGAAATAAATAGTAAAGAACCTGTTGACATTACTTAGGCTGCCTAGCATTCACAAAGCTTCCCAGTGGTGTGGAGTAAAACACACTCTAATGTATGTTACCGATATGTCACATCTTCTTTCTTCCACGTGGGGCTGTGTGGGAAGGCGCTGTATGAGCGGACGTCTGGTATTCCACACCTAGGCTGCTTCATCATGTCCAGTGTCCTAGGATTCAGCTCCCCAGTCACCTCCAGCCCAAAGAACGACTGCATCTCTCGTATTTTGTCAGACATTTGGTTGAGGTCCTTCGCTTTAAACAGGGCTTTTTCTTCTTTAAAATCATAAAAGTTTTCCAGATATTTCTGATAGGGAAGAAAAAGCAATGGTTTAGAACATGAAACTTTCTTTTCAAATGCAAAGATCTGGTAATGAAAAATTCCACATTGCTAATACATCACTATGTTGATTTTCTCAAAAAAAAAAAATTTCTTCAGTTCTGTCTGTAGTCCTTACCTTAGCTAATTGCATATCTTCTTTTTCCTTTTCTGGAGCCACTGGAAAAGCAGAAGAGTATATAACATATAATAACTCAAGAAAAAGAAGTATCTTTGTCTTCATTTTTGTCTCCCTGTCCTACCAGCCCTTGCTAGAAGACCTCTCAATCTCTTCTTCCTCTGTCTAAGACTCACCAGTGTTTCACTATTTATATCAGTGCTGTGCTTGCTAAAGTCAATAATGGCATGACTCAGCTTATAACATCCTATGATTTTCCACAGAAACACAGAAAACAAATTTAGGTTTAGAAGCAAGCAAACACATGATAGTTTACCTTGCCCAAATCCCCCTGATTTCACAATCATATTATCGTACACTATGTTGTTTTTTCCTTCATTCCTGAAGTGGGCTGTACAAAAACCACCCAATTTTTCAGAGGTGCTGAAGCGACCTGGCTCTTTGTGAGGGACAAAAATCTCTAATTCTTCATAGTACTTGATAAGGACCTCCAGAAACTGCCTTCAGTTTTCTCAGTGTGGATTGCATGCAGGACCTCAGCATGTCAGGAATGAACCCCTTCCTTTAGCCCATTTTGTTCCTGATAATTTTAGTGACATAGACAATTATACAAAAAAACCTAATTTCTCTTTTCTTGAACCTGACATCCCAGCATTGTTACAGAACCGTCATTTGTGCTGCTACTTGGCCCATGTAAGCATGGATCTATGGCCTCATCCCCTTGTTCCCCCACACCACAATGTAAAAGTCTCAGTAGAGCATCCCAGATCACATATCCCAGTCTTCATGGTCTGTTAGACAAGGGTGGTTTCAGAACTAAAGAAGAAATGGCAGAAATTGTCCTATGGAACTCCAGGCACTTTTGGGATGCAAGGGGTCTTCAGAAGAACCTTTTAATAAACTTCTCCAACATCAGATGAAAGGTGATGAGGATTTGTGCCATAGGCTCAACTTTTCCAGAAGTCCTCCTTTCAGTTCCTGTGTCCTTTTCTGAACATGGTCCACTGCACTTCATGCAGGGATTGCAGAACCACTATCACTCATCTCTCTATTGACTGTCATTTCTGAGACATCCTTCTTTGGAAGCACAATTCTCCTGTGTTGACTTAATAACCACATGCAAGTTCAAAAGGAGAAACATGAGCTAAAAATAATCCACTTCTTTTTGAACATGAGAAAAATAAGAAAAAGGAACCACTTTTCCAGTGAGAACAAACATATTGGAGACTTCATAAAAACAATCTTAACACCACAGCAGCTGAGCTCTGCAGTCTGCAAGGTGGCCTGGGGCAAGGTATGGCCTCCTTCCAAAGGAAACTGGAGTTTAACAGCCTGGCTGGAGTCAGGTCACATTGTGTGTGTGACCCAGGTCAGAGCCCAGGTCCCTGAACCACTGAGTGAAGTGGTACAAATGTTTATGTCAAAGGCTGCAGCAGGATGAGGGTGGGTTTGCCAGTAGCTCACTGCTGCTGTCACAGGGTCCTCCTGCTCCTCCCAGCCTGGCCAGTACACTTGCTGTTTTCCTGTCTCCTTCTGATACCAAGTGTGCCCTCAATAAACTGATTTAGAGGCCTGAAGCTATGGGAAACAGCCCAGAAAAATAACCCTAATCCCATTAAAAATAGTTTGCTGCTGAAGTTAGTGAATGGATTGGCACCCTAGGGGGTGAGAAGAGCCTCCATGAAGGAGGGGTGGGATATCACAGATGGGAACAGGGATGCAGGAAGGCAGCCAGGAACGTGGGGAAGCTAGGACCTCTCCTTTTGGCAGCAGCAGGGTTTCTCTTTGTTGGTCATGGAAGAGCATCCCAAGTTGCATTTTTAGGGTATGATGTTTGCATTTTCAAGTAGAAATCCAGACACAAAGCAAGGACATTTTAAATACTGTTTGTATCTCTGCACCTGGCAGCAGCAGCTTGCATATGGCACTTATCCTCTGCTTTCAGTGAAATGTTTTGTAAACACGCTGCTTGCTGTGTCCAGGGGCGAAGCAGTCCGAGCATGAGAAGCAGCACATCCAGTTGGTGAACATTTTAGTGAGCCTCTTGGATATTTAGGAGGCTTTTCTTTCTCAGTGATTTTTGCATGGCTGCCAATAGGTGTGTTACAGCTCCAGCTGTTGGTCTGCCCTTCCAGAGCTTGTTGCCTGCATGCTCAAGCTGACATTTATGGAGTGGCTGGTGAGTGCTGGGAAGAAGAGCTGCATCTTGCCTTGTGTTTGGCAGCATGAGTGATGGAATTTCACCGCTAAGCATGGCTCTGAGATGTGTGAGCAAGTGTGATACTTGCATGTGGATCCAAGAGATGAGTTGTCTTCTTATGCTGGACCCTGAGACAGCAGTCTTAGTGCTCAAACTAACATGGGTATTCAGTCCTGGGTTTAAGTATTGCAGGATAAAAACAGGAGCTGTGTTGTGGCTTTAATCAGAGGTTTAAAGTGTTTGAATATTACATTGCCACGGGACACAGTGAAGAGTAATTGGCAAAGAAAGAGCTAGAATTTAAATGGTGTGAGCTGAGCTGAATGGATGACCTTGCATGGCATTCTTGCCTTATAGGTCAACTTGTTGATGAGCTCTGCTTCAGGGGTACCAAAGAACATTTGAACCTTGACAAGGCTGAGCAGGTCAGATGCCTGTTTCATGCCTTGGCCCTATAGGTAAAGAAATGCTGCTATTCCCATCTGTCCTGGGAAGCTGATCCCCTTTGTGCACTGAAATCACTGTTGCCCTCCAGCTGGGTTGGAGACCATGCAGACGTCAGGGGTGACTTGCCAGCTTATGCAGCAGCAAAGCAGCCAGGATGGGTCCAGGAATACTGCTCATTTCTTCCCCCAGCTCATCATCACTCAGACTCATTTGTCCCATATCGCCAGCAGCTAACCACGCACTCAGGGACAAGAGTGGGTGCTTTCCCAGGAAGACCCTTGCAGTTGAACAAAGCATTTCACTGAAAGCCTGCCAGCATCAAGGCTAATGTTTCTCCACCACAGAACTTTTTGTCCTCTAACAGTGCAATTTGTATTATCCCGTGGGGTCTAGTCCAAGTGTGAGGGTTTTTAGCGGATTTGTCAAAATTCTACCTGGGAATTTTGCCATTTCTGACTTTTATACTATTGAGATTCCATCCAGAAATGTTATTCCAGTTCTGCTTGGCACTTTTGATTTATGGAAAGAAGTGGATATTTTACATATTCATGTAAACAATTGTCATTAATTGTAGAAACAACAGCAAATTAAGTCAAAGGAAGCTTGAAATAACACATACACACACACACACACACACACACACATACACAGTATGATTTCACCTCCTAAAATTTTTAGAAGGATCTGTAGATGTCTTCTTTCCCACCTCCTCTTCACTCATGCTGTTTCTAAACTCTCCTTCTTTAATGTAGACCTACTTGTGCCAAAGAAGCAGGATGTGCTAGGAAGGTCTTGGACATGCCCAGACATGGAATAAGCTGCTGGTTTCTTTCACTTGAATGGAATTGGAAGACAAATTCATACAAAGAGATTCTGGGACTTGAGGAACAATAACTGAACGGGAAAAGACTCAAGGCCTTTGCATCATTATAAGACCCAGTCTTTAATAAATAACAGCTGGATCACAGCACATAAGTGATTGGAGGAGGTAGGCAAGCAGAAAATTTGTGATTTGGAAACAAGTAGGTCTGCTATTAAAAGACTCAGAAAAAACAGAGAATATTTACTGAAAATGAAAGATTTTCAAGCTCTTTCTGCAAGACCATATTTTGAGGGTATTGAAACTGAGCCTGAAAGAGGTATTGACTTGAATTCCATGATTTTGCCCGTATATCCATATCATACCACTTCCTTTTATCAGTGGCATCTCTTCATCCTGCTTTTATAATATACAGCTGCTAATAGTAATAAGATCAGTCACTATTCTTCTCCATCTAAGCATTTTGTCCAGGTTCCATTGCAAACTGAGAGATGGCATGTAGCGGTAGACTCAATAGCTGATTTTAATTAGACAGGAATTTAGATACTTTTGATGTCTGTATCCTCCTGTATTCTCAGCAATAACAAAGCTGAAATCACTTCCGCACTTGTATTTAGTGTATAAACAAGTTTCATAAGTTGCCTGTCATTTCCTCTCCGCAATGTCTGACTTGGTAGCTTAGGAGTCAGGGTCACAGAGTGATCACAGTCCATTGGTGTTATATCATCCATCAGTGAACAAGAGGTGTGACAGAATCCAGTGCCCAAGAATTCTGAGGATTGCAGGGAATAAAATGGAATATGAAAGTTGGAAATTATGGCATCCTTATTTTGTATGTGGCAATATATTGGGGTCATACTCTGAATTTAGATGTGGCCAGAGCAATGGTTGTGACAGGAAGCACTGTGGTTGTGAGACACAATTAATTCACTCTTTCCTCTTTACCATCCTGGCCCCTATGAGATTCAGACTGTCACTGTCCCAGTGCTCCCAATGAGGTAACTGAAATGTGGGCAGGATCCTGCCTTTCCTTCTGGAGGGGAATGGCCAGTAAAATGCTGCACTTCTCTCTCCTCCCATGCCCAATCTTTTATCATCAAGGACCTAAATCTGTGTGATTCTTTTTCTCTTGTAAAGGATATAAACAAGCCACCAGATCTCTGGTTGTTAGTTAAGGTGATGGTTTTTTAGCCTCAAGAAGATTTACTGTAGTTTCTCGGTTTTGTAGAGCAGAAGACAAGTCCACAGAAGATGATTTCTGATGTGTAGCTGGTCATCTCTTCAAAACTGCTTACACAGTTGACTTTATGTCCATGAGCCATATTGTTAATATATGATATGCTAATGTTGTATGAACTTGACTGCAATGCTTGGAACTAAATATTAGGAAGATATAGGGAACTTTGCCATGTAAAGAATTTCCTAACTTTTCTGTAATTCCTTTTGATGTGGGCCGGAATATTGCCTTTAGCAAGAAAGGCTATAGCGACCTGGTTCTGAGACAAAGCACGGCCCCTCAGCCTCACCCGAGGGACTCGGGCCAAAAAGACATGTGCACCAATATGGTGGGAGTCAAAATGGCGTTTATTATCTGGTTTCTTGGGTTTAAATAGTTTCTGGGGAGGCTAACCTACGTCACAGGAGCTAGTGGGCTTTTTGGAGTTAGTATGGAGTGGAAAACTACTAGGATCAGGAGGGGCCACATTCTTAGGGTGATCGTTATCTCAGGGGACTGGAGGGAGGAAGGGGCCCTGCTCTTTCCGTGACAACGCGATATCTTCCGAACGCCAGGCCCTAGCCTGTTACACCGGAAAAAGCTGACAGCTTTTATAATTTGACTTGGAAACGCTAAGATATTTAGCCAATGCACTACGGATGCATGAAGCAAAAGACACTGCCTTGAGAAGCCAGAGTTCTCTGTCCAGAAGAAGACCTGAGCAAGGAGAGCAGGGAAGCACTCTAGGAAACAGTCTGCCATCCTGCTGTCATATGTCATGGTCATAATTTGAAAATTATGTAATCAACTACTGGAAGTCATTTTATGTAGTGGTCTACATTGATCCTTAAATAGCTGCCAGCAACCGTGAGTACCAAACATGAACTTTACCTTCATTACTTATTTTCTTTTTCTGGAGACCAACATTATTTGTGCAATCAATCCTTTCTTCATTTTGATGTATAAAGTGGTGATACCTACCCTAGAGCCCTGTGTGCTCTGAGCAAACCTGCACCCACAAAAGTTTCACTTAGCAGAAGGATGTCTTTGAACAATGTGATGAAGAGGGAAATCTTTAGATGCTGCCATAGCAGACAAGGTGGAATTTATCAACTTTGTAATAAAACTGACAAATAAATGTTTTAGAGTTGTTCTAGGAGATGAAGCCACAGACCAGAGGGGAATTGACAAACACAAGAAGCCGGAAGAATTGAATATTTCTTGTATTTTTAAAAGATAAAAAATACTTATTTAGTCCAAAGTCTTATAAAAAAAAGGCTACTCAATATCTCAAGCCACTTCTTTAAAGATGTTGAATAGTGGAGGTGATGTCATTGTGCATTTGTGGAAATGCTAAGCTAAAAGTAAGGAATCAGCTTTTTACATCTCTTTTACTCTTGAATACCAAAGAATTCTTATTTTGATTACCAGTTCAAGTAATCAAACATCACAGTTTGCACATTAAACTGCCTTGGAACATAATTCCAAAATGTTTTTTGATTAAAAAAATGATGCATTTTAATAAATATTGCAAACATTAAGTTCACAATCCATTTAATTTATATTAAAAGAATTAATTTGAACATGTGATTCTTTTAGTTAACAGAGAACCACTTGTGATCTCAAGCATGCAGACTCAGGCCAAAGCAGAGATGAAATTACTACTTAATACATCACTTTCCATCAGTGGCTTCCTCCAGCTCACCACTATCTGCCTGCACAGGGATTACTGAACATCCAGCTGAGGTATTCAAATGAATTCATGTTACCTCACCCAAAATAATTTGAACTATTAAACCTTTGAAACTTTAATTGCTAATCAAATCCAGGTGATCTGAGCGAAGTGCATCAGAGAGGGATGGGCTCTTCTGCAGAGCAGAGGAAGAGGCTTCTGGGCAGCAGTTTCTCCAGCTGTCACTGCTGAGGATGGCACAAGGGCCAAGCCTGTATGTGCAGTCATGAACATGATCAAGAATTAAGTTTCAGATATTAAATTAAATTACTTTTTCATGCTCACAATGTTCTCAAGGAATTGAACTCACACGACTTCATTGGAAATGATTATCCAGCAGCCTACAGCTAATTAGAAAACACAAGGTTCACCAGGATGTTACTTCACTACAGTTTTGTAAGACTTGATCACAGTCTTTTCTCTCCAAAATGCCTTAGGATATTACTTCACATGCTAAAGATCTGCTAAACTGTTCCCAGATTTAAGAGAAGTCGTTCAGGTGTATGAGAAGAGAAGGAAGTGCTGTGGGTTGCCATGGAGCTTGAGGAATGAAATAATAGGCAGTTGTGTAATTCAGAATGACTGATTTTTCCCTAGACCATGCATTTACAAGACACACAAGGCTTGTCAGAGCATCTCCTCTGCTCTTACTGTAAACACTTCATCATAAACCCATTATGATTTCCAGATCATACGTGAATTTTGCAGTGGAAGGCACTTCATCCAGTGTGCCACGTGCTGTCTCAGCAGTTACCTGGGCTAAACCAAGGGAGATTTACACAATGTCTTTCACAGGTACATTGGACACCAAATCACATGGCTGTGCTCAATACCAAAACCCTCAGCATCAACACACACACACACACACACACACACACACACACACACACACACACAATTAGGGTACATCATGAGCACCCTCCCAGTCACTAGTACTCTACCTACTGTCCCCAGGTCAAAACTTGTCTATCTCTTTTTTTTTCCAGAGATAACCATAATATTTTTTATTTTCCCAGCCAAATTTTGGTTAGCCTTACCTGTCTCTTAGTACACAGTTTTTCAGCTCCACATATGGCAACTATCTTAGCCTACAGGGATTAAATGATATACCTGTAGCTGAACTCTGAATAAATAATCTCATATAGCTTTAATTCTGAAGTCATCTGCTTCTCTTTTATACCCCCAAAAGTATTTTTACTGTCATGAACACTTTGTTATTTAATAAGAGTTTCTTTCACTTACGCAATTTAGTAAATAGGTACCTGCAATATTAAAAAAATAGTAAGCAGATTCAGTTTAATTAGTATTACAAAGATCAAAACACCAAGGGGAATAGGCTGTGGGTTTTTTAATATATATTATGGTTTTTTTTTTTTTGTAATTTACTGTTTCTTGAACAGTTACTTATCTTTGGACTTGCACTGCAAAATATGGAGTTAGAATTGTCCGAGGTGACACAGGATTATCCTTTTCAACACTATAATTCTCAAAGGACCTACCCTAGAGGGAATTTATCTTTGCAGTATCCAAATATTATATTGTCAGAACTGGGATGCTGTGTAAAATGGATCATTAGTTCATTTCTCTAACATTTATGTCATATAATCTCTCCTCATTCTTTTTGAGAACACAAATAATATTTGTGAAGCAATTAAAAAGGCAACAAAATAGACAGAGGCATTATCATTTTATTCACAGTATATGGAAAAGCAATAAAGGGAATTTTTTATTTGTTGTCCAGGTATATTATTGGTAGTTGAAGACATGCAATGAAAGGAGAGCAGGAACATTTAAAACCTTGATTTCTTTTTAATTTGAAAACCCTCATCCTTTTCACCTCCCAACATTCTTCAACAAACGTGTATCTTCCCTTATATTCCAGGAAAATGCAAAAGTGAGGAAAAAAATATTTTTCAAAGAACAGTTGATCCCAATACATCTGAAACAAACTTCTAATATAACATCTAGCAATTATTTCCACTGTTTATGTGTTCTGAAAAGAGGTGTTGTGTATAGTTTGTTACTAAGTACTGCAAAGAAAGGACTTCTTGTCTCCTTTGATGATTATTTGAGGACATATCCACATGTTCTTGTAGGGCAAAATTAAGAAAAGTATAATTGACATGAAAGATTTTTCATTTTAAGCAAATAACAAAATGTATAAATAACATGAAAGATTGTTCATTGTATGTAAAGTGAGAAAGAATGTGGTCTGAGTTTTCTCTGGTATTGATAGAGATTTTACTGATAGAAGAGTCAAAAAATTGTCCTGTTGCAATAATGGCTCAAACATGGTTCAATTTGAATAAAAATCATAGTTGGGCAGAAAATGAAATCAATTGCTGCCCACTTTAGAAATTCCAAAATATGAAATATGAGTTAGTCAGTGAATATGTGTTAAAAGCAATCATATGAGATCTTAAATTTTTAATAGAGAATTTTTCATTATTTCTCAAACATAATATGCTTGGCAACTCCTTGTTTTTATTTCCTCCAACCACAAAATTTCCCTTTGGAATAGATACTAGTCAAAACCACCCAAAATTTCCCACATTATGTTTTAGCCCTTCCAAGCTTCTACAACACTCATTACTTCACATAGTTAGAAACCATTTCCTGCTGAAAGCTGACAAATAAAGGGAAAGAGCTTATTTAATTTTTTTAAACCACATTAAATTCAGAAAGGGTTGCTGAGTGGCAAGAGCACTGGAAATATTAAATATACTTTTTCTCCTGAACTTGGAAAATTTTGATTTCTGGTTTTACATTATTTTTTATTTACATTATTTATTATTTACGTTATTTACATTATTTTTTAATACAATTAAAATTAAGGCATGAAATCCAATCCAATAGATATTGCTTGTAACATGTATTTGAATTTAACAGGAAATATTTTTTTTCCTTGAAACACAGCGTATAGAAGAGCACTAATGTTCAGCTAAGTGCTCAGAAACAGAGATATGTAGTTTCTAACCTTACACCAGTGCCACAGGTAATGCACACATCCATCCATGCTCTTTACTTATGAAACTACCTCATATACAGAGCAACACCAGCAACATAAAGAGAGGCATATAGACAGGTAATTACGGTGAAAGAATAAAGTTCAGAGCTCTGATGTTTCCCTCTCACAGTCTGTTTTTGCTATGCTTGGATCAGGAAAACCTCCTTACTACCAAAGTATTATACTACAGATGAACAATCACTCTCAGGCTGTCTTAGTTTGAAAGACAGGTCTGCTAAGGAAGGCAGAAACCTCCCTTGGAATAGAAAATGCAACCCCCTCCCCTCCGAATTATTATAATTTTGAAATCAAGGGCTTTCAAGCAGAGATATGGGAAATGGGAATAACAGTTCTTTACTAATGATTATATAAACACATATATAAAGCAAGGCAAACAAACAGCAGTAACCCTGGTGGTGATACCAAACAGAGCAGAGTCCGGTGCAGCCTCTCTGGGCTGTCAGGCAGCGATGTTCCCCCGCGGCTGCAGGGGGCGCTCCGGAGCGAGCTCGGCCCTCAGGAAATGGCGGCGGCAGAGAGTAAACTCACAAACCCCCCTGGGGCAGCGGGGAAGGACCCTCGGGGACAGGAGGCTGGAGCAGGAGAGATGGATCCAAATCCCGGGCTGTAGATGAGATGTATCCAACT